>CM046442.1:122820612-123418112 GCA_025506515.1 Flaveria trinervia | reverse complement strand
ACATATACTTATATATATATATATATTTAAAGGCTACATATAAATATATACTTATAATATTTTATATTTTGGTTTAGGGACATCCGAAGGCTGGATCTTTAAAAACGACTCCATTGCCTTTTCCAGAACTCTGCGCAGAATTATTTGATGGTAATACTGCCACTGGAAATTGCAAGTGGACTTCAACTCAAACAACTTCAGTTGCTGGATCATCTTCTGCTCACATGTCAAACCACTTATGATTACACATACAATTCTTCATGAGATAGAAAATGATGCCAGCTTTTTTGATTTTGAACAACACAATTCCGAGCCTATTCCAGAGGATACCCCGGAGCCTACCGAGGATCCGGCCCCGACCCTATTCCAAACAAAAGGGCCAGAACCTCGAAATCATCTATCACATCTGATGATTTAGCATCTGATATGCAAAAGACTCTTCAGTTTTTGATTAAAGGAGAAGATGGACCAACGGTACTTGACTGTTCTGAGAGGTTAAAATTGGTTGGGTTAGACCCGTTAGATCCTTTATTTATAGCTGCTTTTCATATCTTTGGAGTGTCATCATCTATGAGAGAGGCATGGATGACACTGCCATAAATTTTAGAAGTATTAAAAGGCTGGATTACAATGACTGCTAAAAGTATGAAACTAATATAATTATGCACGTGACGTTGTTTATGTTTGATGGTTGTATTGGGTTAGTGATGACATTGTTATGTCTTGATGGTTGTATTTGGTTGGTGTTGACATTGTTATGTTTTATGGTTGTATTTGGTTGGTGATGACATTTTGTTATGTTTTATGGTTAATGTTTATGATGACATTTTGATGTTTAATGGTTGTCTTTTTTATTATTAACACAGGATCATATGGATTATAATAAGAAATTATTTCTAGTAATTCTTATGTACTTGTATGTTCGTTTTTTTGGAGAAGAGGTTTGAAACGAATGCGAGACAATGATTCAGAAATGACAGGGCATAAATACATGTTAGAGTTATTGCAAGGAAATCCCAAACAATACATTAAATTGCTACGTATGTCTCGTGGACCCTTTGTCCGACTATGTGCACATTTTAGAATAAATTATTCGTTAAAGGATAGTAAACATGTATCGGTTGAGGAGAAGATGGCTACGTTTTTAATGATAATTGGTCATAATCAACGTTACGTGGTTATAAAGCGTAGATTTCAACACTCAAAGCAAACAATTCATAAATTCTTTTATGAAGTGTTAGATAAAATGATGTTTTTTGCCAAAGATATGATAGTACCAACTTCTTTCAACCCAAATCCAAACATTCCGGGACATAACAAAAGACTTCGACGAATTTTTAAGGGAGCGGTTGGTGCACTTGATGGTACTTTGATACATGTTGTTGTCCCTGCTAGTAAACAAGATTTATATAGGGGAAGGGGAAAAGGAGAGTGTTATCAAAACGTATTAGCAATGTGTGACTTCAACATGATTTTTACATTTATTGTGGCGGGTTTAGAAGGGATAGCACATGATTCCAGAATATTATCAGAGGCCTTATCAGATACAAATGCTCCATTCTCGTTACCACCATCAGGTATATAAATTGTTTTTAAATGTTTGGTATTTTAGTTTAATTTCCTAATTATTTATATATCCTTATAGATAAATATTATCTTTGTGATGCCGCTTATGCACACATACGAGGATTTATGGCTCCATATCGTAATGTAAGGTATTGGCTTGGAGATTTTCGTAGGAATCGTGCATTGACCGATAAAGAAAAATTTAACCATGCACATGCAAGACTACGAAACATTATTGAGCGTTCGTTTGGTGTTTTGAAAGCACGGTTCCCTATATTGAAGAGGATGGCACCATTTCCGTTGGTTATACAAAGGAACATTACCGTTGCATTTTTTGGTTTGCATAATTTTATAAGGAAAGAGGGTCTTAGCGATGATTTTTTTACACAATACGATCAACCCAATGTGTCCTTTGAAAATTATGATATGCACGTTGATGCTGAAGAAAATGATGTTGAAGAACATGGTACCACATCCTATCGAGAATATATGACTCAATTAAGAGATGAAATTGCTGAGCAGATAATGCAGATGTTGAATAAACGATTTATAAATGTAATCTTATGGTTTTATGAATATTATTGTAGTGTTGTATGACTTTTATTTATATTTTAATGTATTTCTATGACTTTTATTTATATATTAATGTATTAGTTGTTTTTAAAGTTTAAAAAGCAAATTTAGTTTACTTATAGAATATTTCAGCATTCTGCAGATGTTAAAAAACAAACAGTTTTTTTCTTGCAGACTACAGACATTTGGTCCACCTCTTCTACTGCAGATGTCTGCAGATATGATCCGCAGACTGCAGACGTTTTCCTGCAAAAAAAACAAACAACACCTAAGTCTTTTTTTCGACCAGCCTTAAATACGGACTATATTATTATTATTATTATTATTATTATTATTATTATTATTATTAATTATTATTATTATTATTATTATTATTATTAACTATATAAATATTGGTAATAGTATTATTAGTTAATAATAATACTTAATTTAAATAGTAAAAATATAAATATAATGTATTTAAATTATTATAAATAAAGTAGTACTTATATAGTGAATATAGCATATGCATTAACTCATGTATTAATTAGAATAAATTTATTAAATGAAGACAATTTAGGAACTCTCACATATATGCTTAACTATTTGTTTTAGGCGTCTTACGAAAAATAAAAAATTGTCAATCTACCCATGGGGTTTGTATTCAATTTTAATTGTCAGGTTTAATGGACATACAAGAGTCGAGTATGTTACTTCAAATATGAGTGTTTACATACATTTTCGGTTTGAGTAGTAAAGATATACATATAGGGACATAGGGTTATGTATTCAATTTTAATTTATAGGTTTAATGGAAACACAAGAGTATAGTTTATTACTTCAAATATGCATTACATACATTTTCGGTTTGATCCAATTGGTTGCTCCAGAAAAAACAATCATATTTTGATGCTATCATGATCGTATGTGATTCGTGTGGAGAGTGTTACCAGACGTTCATGATCGCGAGTAAAATTGTGCAAATATAAAAGATTGGAACTTCAATATCATCATTTTGAAGATCATCCATTTGTTGACGACGACAAGAGGATACAAGGCTTGGTTATAAATGAGCTTAGAAATGAGATATGTTAAAAAGTCAATACACGTAAAATGTTTGACTTTCAAAGAGAATTGAAGAGTACAAGTGTGTTTGTCGGGTGTGGAAGAATAAGAATTAAGACTTTGTTATAAAATGTTTACATATAATTTGCTCCTTGAACTTAAATCTTTTCGTGTAGAGGTCGATATTGATGTTTAACAATTCTCAAATAGAAAGTAAATCTAATCATCACTCATTTCTCCACTTTTTGAAGTACAAAACAATGTGATCTATAAGGTATTGTGGAGTCATAATCATTTAATTATTTTTAATAAAGTCAGTCTTGTATTCAAAATTATTTTTCATTAATTTACCGTCTTTAACCCCTTTAAACGCTAACTATCTTGTGCGTGTTATAGTTTACTTAATTTCATCGATTAACAAGGTATTAGAGAAATAGGGTACTGTGAGTTTTACGGTAACATTATTTAATTTTCATAACAACCTTAGTTAATCAAGGCAAATGGTAAATGGTTTGAAGTTTTGTAGGTGATTTGAAAATAAAATAAAATAAAATAAAAACTGAAATTTATGAATATTTTGCTTCTTGTTAATGGAGGTGATGGTGGTGCTATTAGATAGTAACCGGTGGTCCATTTGTCAGTCAAATGCCAATGGTTTCTTTGACTGTGTATCTCTATGAGTCAACTATTAAAGTTTTGTGTTTGGCGTTACATACAAGATCCATTAATGCTTTAAGTTATATAATTTTCATATGTGACGTAAAATTGTTAGTTTCTAGAAAAGAGAGGCATAATGGTGGATGGGACACTCATATCATAATCATCATGTTATGTCATAAACTTATCAATCAAATCTTGTCACGTCATTCTATATGACACTTTTAAATTTGGTGGCGGTGCACGACATGAAACTAGCCGTTGGGGTCGATTTGTTGAAAGGAAATCACGGTGAGTAGGTGTTGGAAACACACGAACAAGGTGGTGTCGCTGGTGTTGGGCGGCACTGAGGAATGCCAACGACTATGCACTGTACACCGAAACAACCCGAGCTAAATAAACAAAATAAAATGGCATGTGTAAAAAAATAAGGTATATTAAATTATTAATGAAAATTAATACCTCACCAAAAGCTAGCATCGGGTAGTTTAGTCGAATAAGTCTAAATATAAAATGTATAGATTAACCATTCACATGTTTTGGTAGAATTGTAACAAACTTTCTATCTCATTTTTAAACTCGGGTTATTTAACAAAACCATCACAAAGAGAAATACAAGAAGGTTTTTTAAATCTAGCCTAACTAATTTATACGATAATCAGAAGTTTATACAGTGATTAGAGTCATTTCACTCCTTCAAGTTCATCAATCATACCGATGCCCACACCATGACTTAAGCCAAAGCTGGCTTCTCCAACCACCTGTTGTCGTACCATCCCCCAAATATATCACCGCCACCACACTTCCCCGTCAAGCCATCTAACTTTCCGGTTTGAAGAAAACAAATCCAAACCACCCTCATTGCCCCGTCTTTATAACTCATTAATAAAAAATATTAAGACATGTGACATAACCTAACAACTCTAAACATAAATGTAATAATATAAGACTACGTACAAATGATGTTAATGATCTTACTCTTTTTTATCAAGAAAGTACGATATTTGACTTGTTTAGTAAATAACAATTTGTGGCTAATAATTTCATGAATAAAGTGTCTTTAAAATAAAAGAACTTTTTTGTGGATCAAAACTAATCTTGTGGTTATTGAGTCAAACACATTGTTTGTGTATCACATATTTGACCTTCGAAGTTCTAATCCTATATTTTATTGTCGACTTAATATAAGTTTGTATAGACCTTATACATTAGGTGAGTCAAACATATATATTAAAATTTGAATAACACTATAGTGCGGAACTGCAAACTTAATATTAAATACAATATTATATTATTATTAATAAATATAAGTAAATAAATAAAACATGAGTGCTACTTTTCAGAGTGAACAAGATCTTTAAAGTACTAGTTCTAGTTTAAGGGATGTTTGATAGACTTTTGATTATTCTATCAAAAGCTTACATATGAATGGTTAGAGTCAGAGTGTATTTTGATTAAATTAAAAGTCATTTTCTAATGCTTCATATAACCTTTAATTGGTAAGCTTTAAAAATGTTAAATAATTAAAAACCTATCTCTTGTCTAGTTAGGTTTTATGATAGCTCGGTCTACTTTGGTTTACCAAGTTCTCTATTCAATTAGGTAAACTTTCTTGATTTGTATTTTTTATTAGAGCTTCCTAACAAACTAAACATAGTTTTAAAAAAGCTAAAACAATCGAGATATGTCATTTGAAATTAAGTGTTTAAAATATAAAAGTCTTGAAAGATAGATGAAAATGTGTCACACATAAGATGAGGATGGAACGACATATATAAGTTTGAGTTTTCTCGTAAGGAATAAACAGAGACCTTAAAGAAGTCACGCATGTAGCCTAGCCGATAGGGCACCATGACTCCTTTTGCACTTCATATCTTGATCAATGGTTAGAGCTGAATGATTTCTAATTCCAATCAAAACATTAAAAAAAATTTGATGCAATTATTTATCGTATAGTTCAGATTAATGACTAAGCTGTGTAATATTTTATTTTGCATAAACTCATAAATTTACAACTAACACACGACACAAAACTTCCAACAATCTAAGCACTTCCATACATGTTTTCAGACACTAAAGCTTTTTTTAGACAATACTCACTAATTTTGTTGTTGTAGGTTTTGGGATCATTGAACAAGAAGCCTCAACCACTATTCTTATTAATTGTTCTTATTCTTTTTATATTATTTAGTTGTAATCGCATTATAATCATTTCTGTTTAGTGTTATTTTACTTTAAGTGTTATCATATTAATTTGACAAATGGTCTCCTACACTCAATATATAGGCGAGTTGGTTTCCATCAAGATCATTTGAGCAACAATATTCGGAGTGAACTTTCAAATCTTTTGAGAAATCTCACATCTACTTTACTATATCAAAATAAAAGTTCAAGATGTACAAAAGATTATATACCATTTAGAATCTTCATATTGTGATATGTAATATATAACACATCTAAAATATATGATTTTATGCATATCAATTTGATCAATTTTGAACACGTGAACTAAAAGTAAATGATCACCACAGCCCATAAACATCAATAGTTGCGGGTAACCCATCTTGACTTTTACTTTTTTTGATGAAATATACAAGGGTTGACTTTCATGGGTCAAAATATTATTGGCACACAACCAGCCACCGCCAAATACGTGGACACAACGAGCCACTCAGCCATAATTAAGTTTCATTATTATGAATAATTTTTAGGACTTAAATAAACATAACTACAATTTTTATTGATCTTAAAGCATTTATAGCAGAATCTCATTTTCTATTTTTATATTTTAACCAAATATTATATTTCTTTACCTTTATTTCTTAATTTTGTTTATCATCTCATTTCCTATTCTCTATCTTTATTTATATTACACTTACAAACACTTATTTTATTATTATTTTCTCTCTTATACACTTAAAAAATATATATACAAATTGATTAATAGTGAATCTGTATGTTTAGAAAATCATTATTCGCATAGCTCTAAAGTTTGAAGAAAAAGAAAAATATGGAGATCCTGATGAAGATATAAAATACAAAAAAAAAACTTTAAACAATAAAGATGAAAGATAGACATGGAGTCTGTATTGTGAATGCTCTTAGGATGGTATTGGTTAAATGATATATAGTTATAAATTTAAATTTTGCATTAGTTACTCAAAACCAACTTAAACACTTACAATACTATAATAACCCATCAAACCTGCATTGACACATCGTTTTTAGCTTCTAACTAGTCAACAGACACTTAAACACTAACAACACTTTTTTCCAAATACTTGGATTTCCTTTTTTAATTTATAATTGAAATAGAAGTAAACAATTAAACATAAAATAAATAACTTGCATTTAAACAAAATACATGGGAGTGATATATTATAAAAATTTATTACTAGAGTTAATGTTTCTAGGGTTGTAGCTAAAACTCTATTTTATATAATATAGATGGATAATATAATTGAATGAATGGATTTTTAATTGAATATATGATGTTAATTTTACTTTTATTTAGACTTTTAATCTTATGTTAATTTGGGTTTATATTTAAGGGGTATTTTAATTTTTACTTAGGGATATTTAGACATATATAACAGTTAGAAAAAATTATATTGTAAAACGAGAGTGCAGAGGTAGCTCAGGCTACCCCTACTTCCTTCATATATCCGCCTGATTATATGCGCAGATGAGATTTTTTTCAAGAAATTAGAATCAATTACTCTTATATTAAACCAAGATGTATGGAACAGTTATAATAATAATTAAATAATAATAAAATTTGTTTATTAAATTGCATAATAATAATAAATTGAATGATAACAATATTATATTTGTTATGCTGATTAAGATGATTGGTTAACTTTGATATGTCGTTTTGACTGCTTTAACTATTAAAGTTTTAGGATTATCCGAGTATAATTTTTACTTGAAAATATAAATTTATTATGCTCATATTTGTAAGTACATAAATTTATTATGCTCATATTTGTAAGTACATATGTAGGGGGTTAAATATAATATGTTTTTGTGCATATTTTTATATACATTTTGAAATGCTCTGCAATTCAACATTCGCCAACAATTTGATGTATGTTGTGTTAAAAAATGAGTCGCGATAAATATAAACCATTTTCATTCAACAGTATAAATTCGAGTTTCTCTGTGTTTTCAACATATATTTAGTTCGTAAATGAGTCGAGATGACTATAATCTATATGCTTTTTATATACGTTTCGACTTGGTCTATGTTTTCGATATAATTTTGTTTGGAAAAGAGTCAGTTCAGGTATTATACGTTTCCGTTCAATAGTATAAATACAAGTTACTTTACGGTTAGACGTGATTTAGTCTAGAGACAATAATTAATCTATATTTTATCATGTCATCACAACGCGGGACCGGTAAAAAGCTAGTTAAATAAACATGAGTACGTTTAGTACCTTTGTAACATGGATAACCCACGTAATTTATCAGGGTCCAAAACGAAATTTAGTGGTTTATTCTATCAATAAAGGTGAAAATATAACATATTTATAATTGATAAAAAGTATATATATACACCGATAAGAATTTGCCATACAATTAACTGTTATACTGATTACGAACAACTTATCTATTTATAGTAAAATACTAAACGTGATATCATTAACAAAATGAAACACGTGACGTGGTCGCCCCTTAAGTATATATCTTCCTTTTTATAAATCATAACAAGAACTCTTAACATGTATTGTAATTACGATTTGGATTTTAATATCAAGAACTTAAAATGAGTTAAATAGATTTGAGATTAAAAAGCTTCAATAATCTAGGTATTTCTAACTATAAAAAAGATCTTCATGTAACTTAATGTAATTTATTTGTAAGTAACTTGTCAATCAAACAGGACCGGTTAATGTTTTCTGGGGCCCCAATCGAACTAAAAAGATGAGACTCTTTTGTAAAATACAAACTAATTAGTTTTCTTTAAACAAAAACAATAAATCAAAGAAAATATGATACACTAACCATGAGTATTTGATAGTTGATTTCTTTAAAAAAAGGCAAAAAGGGACAGTCGATCAGATTGATCGAAGAGAAAAGAACTTAGGAAGTGTCGTTTGCTTTATGAATAGTATGGTTATGTTTCTTCAATAACATATCAAATCGTTAAAATTTTTATTTGGACTCAACTATCAAGTATTATTCCCGTTTCAAAACTCCATTAACCCATAAAATACCAAAACCCGCTATAATTTCTTTTTAAAATGTACGCTCTTATTTTTAGGTGACCCCAAACTTAGAGAGTCACAAATTATATTATAGAGTCGTCCCTGTAATCAAGTATATTATATTCTTTCATTTAAGTCTTGATCCAAAAGAGTGGGTGGGGTTTAACAACAGTTCAAGACCCAATCTTCTAAAAGCACGGAATTTTTTAAAAGCTTTTATGTATGAAATATATATACACGTAATTTAAAAGAAAACTATAAACTATTAACATTTTTAAGAAAAAAACTATAAACTCATAAACAAATTCAATAACATTTTAATTATTTTAGTCTAATTAACTTTATCTTAAAACCCATTAACATTTTAAATACTTTAGTTCAACTATCGTCGTATTATAAATTTTTTACATACAAGTTATTCAGTTTATATTTTTTATATGTTGTATTATAAGGATTTAATTTTTGTTCTTGCTCTAGGGTCTTTTAAGAATTCTAGAGTCTTTTAAAGAGACACGATTGTAGGACTCATTCTCGTGTGATAACCATATAAAAACATCCCTTAATACGCAGAGTTTTATTTTATTTCGTGTAGATAGTGGCAAGAGTCAATATTTTTAATTTTACTTGCACGACTAATTCATGTAACAATATAATATAAGTTTCTTAACATATCCGAAAAAACCACTATTTTGACACAATCTATGTTTATAATTAGTAATCTATGTTTATAATTAGGTACAAAATAACAAAAGTTCATCCCCATAAAAAGAAACTATTTTAAAAACATTTTACACGGAAATTGTCCATTCTTGCACACTCAATCAACACAACTTGCCCATACAACCCACATGCATTTATTTATTGTCAAATTGAAGCTGCCTTTTTGGAGAATCTAATGCATTTTCAAAAGTCAAACATCCTACGTCCTTTGACTTTCTCTTTTTCGAAATCCCCCTAAAAACCACCACTATATATATATATATATATATATAAAACCTAATCCCTCATTGTTCATCATTATAAACATCATTCACAAAACCAAAATTCACCAAAAAGCTCTCAACTTTCTAATCTTTTTACGCATAATTCCACTACTGTTTCTTCGATATCTCGATTCGGATATGGATGATCTACTAACCGAAGTTGAAGTCCCTCGCTATTTCTTGTGCCCGATCTCGCTCGAGATCATGAAAGACCCGGTGACACTCTCCACCGGGATCACCTACGATCGCGATAGCATCGAAAACTGGCTGTTTTCACAAAAGAACAACGTGTGTCCCGTGACCAAACAAGTCGTTCTCGACATCGAGCTTACCCCGAACCACACGCTTCGTCGGTTGATCCAATCTTGGTGCACCCTCAACGCGTCGTATGGCATCGAAAGGTTCCCGACACCGCGGATACCGATCTCCAAAACAGAAATCATCAAACTACTTAAAGATTTAAGCTCTCCACAACGTCAAATCATGAGCTTAAAACGATTAAAAACAATTGTTTTGGAGAATGAAAAGAACAAACGGTTGATGGAGTCTGTTAGAGCAGCTGATTATTTATCAAACATCATTAACAACGAGATTAACGGTAGCATGACGTCATCACAACTCGCGGAGATTTCACCGGAGAAGTCTCCGGCACCGGCGCCGGCGAAGCGTTGAGTATTCTTTACCTCATGAAGCTCTCACCATCTGGGCTTAAATCTTTATTCGGAAAAACAGGAGATTTCGTCGAAACGCTGACGCGCGTGATGCAACGTGCCGTCGCGTACGAGTCACGCGCCTACGCAGTGATGCTACTGAAGTCAATGTTTGAGGTGGCGGAGCCCATGCACGTGACGTCACTAAACCCTAATTTCTTCACAGAGCTCATGCAAATTTTAACAGATCAAATCTCCCAAAAAGCCACAAAAGCTACGTTAAAGCTGCTAATTGGGGTCTGCCCGTGGGGCCGGAACCGCGTAAAGGCGGTGGAGGCGGGGGCGGTGGCGGTGTGATCGACATGTTGATGGATTTTCCGGAGAAGAGGACGTCGGAGATGGTTCTGACGGTGTTGGATCAGGTGTGCCAGGCTGCGGAGGGGCGGGCGGAGCTGGTGAGGCATGGCGGGGCCTGGCGGTGGTGTCGAAGAAGGTGTTTCGGGTGTCTTCGGTGGCGAGCGAGAAGGCGGTGAGGGTGCTGTACTCGGTGGCGGTGTTCTCGGGCAACGCGCGGGTGGTGATGGAGATGTTGGAGGTGGGTGTGGTGGAGAAGCTGCTGTTGGTGTTGCAGGTGGAGTGTGGGATGAAGATGAAGGAGAAAGCAAGAGAGATGTTGAAGATGCATGCTAGGGTTTGGAAGAAGTCACCTTGTATTACTTATAACTTTAATTAAAGAAAGTTAAAAGTTAAAGAAAAATATAGAAAAAGTTATGATTGAATTAAAACTTGTAACTTAGGTAAATAATGGCCTAAGTTTCATTTTGGGGTTTCATGTTGTATAGAATGTATACTTGAATACTTAAATAGGCAAATGATTGTTTTTAAAGGTTTTCAAAAGATTTTGATCTCATGGATTAATAATTAGTGATAAGTTCGAGGTGTAAATATCCTTTTAACGGGACGCAAATGTACAGTTTTCTAGTTGTATAGACGGTATACTAAACGTTGATATAATGCTTTTTTGTCTTAATTGTAAATCATGAACAGATGCGTAGGGTTGATTTTTCATTGGAATAATCATTTGTATGCTATTTAGGAAAAACACATAAATGGTAAGAATTTGGTCGCGAAATATTCTTTTAGCCATTTGAAAATTACAAGAAAACATAAGTCGAACGATTTTAATTAGAAAATCAATGACTGTTACCCCGGCCAGAGTAGTAGGCAAACGGATGTTTCTTGGGGGAACTACGGGAGACGGAGACAGGTGGTTAGGCGATATTCTAACTTCTGGCTCATCGCAATTCCATTTCTTATTAAAGTGCAAATCCAGTTTTATTTTTTTATGAAAGTGAAAGTCAGGTTTCAATAATACTATATAACCGTGACATGTTATAAACTCGAGGGAGTCTTCATAGGAGCATCCCGCCTATTGGTAAATGGTATATTATTCTTAGTGTATGTAAGTTTGATTATGTTAGTTAGCAGAAGTAGTTTATGTGTTGATCATAAATAATACCGTGAAAAATCACATGTTTTGTTTCTAGCTGCAACCGTCCTTTATCTTTAATCAGGAACGAAAATGATAACTTAAAATTATAACAGTAAAAAAGTACGGGCCCTCTAAAGCAAAGGTCTAAGACAATTCACATTTATGTCGATCATGCTCTTCACTCTATGACGACTAACAAGCGGATCCAAGAACAAGCTAGCTAGCGGACCCAAACGGAGTCACCACGTGAACTACATAAGCAATATCCGAACTAACAACAATATAACGTGTGATTTCCTACTTTTTAAGAAAAAAACCAAGTTATTTGAGCACATTATTCGTTGGTGTTAAGCTATACCTATAGATCCTTATTGAGAATCCTGATATTCAGGCATATTATGTCTTTACTATCATAATACATTTAACAATAACAATTGTTTGTTTATTGTTACTAATTTAATACAAACACATGTCTTTACATTTGTTTCTTCCAAAGAAATAATGTATCTTTACCGTGTGGGATTCAAAATTAAAGTAGTCACGTTTTAATAAAATATTCTTAATAATCGTACTTTTATGATATTTCATTTACTAGAAAAGAATAACACGTGATTCACCTCTGCATGAACACGTGAATAGGACAAAGGAAGAAGTAAAAGTAAAATGTTGACCAGTCAACGCTCATAGTAAGTCAATAATGGAGTTAACGGGCCCCTTAAACCGGTTTTTAGTCATAATCCGTGGGCCGTTTTATGTCCACCCTTTAAATGTTAAAAATGTTTATATCTATATATCTTTTCAAAAGTTTGGGACCAATTGTGTCTAACTTGTGGTTATCAAACCAGTAGTTTTACTGGGTTATTATTTGTCAAGCTAGTTTAAGAACCGAATAAGATCGTAATCGATTCAAATTTATAAGACAAAATATGAAGGTATTTTGATAATAAAATGTTAGACATGATATAAGTAAAATATGAAGCGAACGTAAATATAAATATCTAAGAAAGCTTAATGGATTTAAATACTCTCGACTATTAGGATTGGCCACTGTCACCCCTAGTTATCATTTTGAAAAATATAACTCCCAAGTAAACACTTCGGTGTTGTATCACTTGCCATTGTTAGAACCATAACAACATTAACTATCTGATGATGTGGCACATATATATGTATATCATCAGAATTAGTAAGTTTTTAAAATCCAAGTCAACTACCGGTATGGCTTAATGGTTCAACTTATTACCAAACCAATTCAAATGTAGACGGTTTAAAAACGCTCTAATGGACCAGTTTTGGGTCCTAGTAACGTTATTGATTCACAACGATACCATGTGAATCGACATCTTAATCGTATATGTAGAGTTGAATGTTGTTCGATATAACTAAGGGGTTTATTTGAGTTGGGTTTTTGACAGTTGCATTTAAACACGTTTTATGTTCAATTGCTCTTACTAAGTCAACGAACAAGAACATACGTAAATTGTTAGTCAGATAATCAAATATTTAATGACTAGTTGGAATATTATATGGATTTAATTAAAAGTTGTTTTTCATTGATTAAGTTGTTTTTATTAAATAATATGTTCACCGAAACAACAATTATATATATAGTGAAGTCCTTATTAAATGATAATATTTTTAAGTAACAGATTCACTTACTTCACATGGCAATAACTTGTAATTAATATTATAACCAAGAATACCTACACAACATTGTTTTAATCATTAATATATTTATATTTAACTACGCTACCAAGAAGAAATGTTTGTTAGGCCTTCATCAAACATTATAACTGATACTTTTATTTAAAATCTATAACAACTACTGATTTTGCTTTTATATGGTTATGAGAAACTATATATTTTAAGAAAATCATAAATAAATCTAAAACCAACCACTCACATCTAACGCCTTGTTTATAGGCCAATGATTTAAGGGGGCTAAGACAATATCATCCAATGAACTTACTAGTCACGTTAGTGTTAATCCGGATCCAGATACAAGTAAATTAACCTCAACGATATTGATGTTAAGTTTGAACCTGAAGAGGAACTGATTAACTCACCTAGGATGAACAACATAAGGAAATAGCCAACGTCTTCCTCTAAAGAGCCTGACTACAAACAAGTTGTGGATATGATATCGAAAATGCATCCGTCTGATGGCATTCAATTAGCAAAGCTCGTGTGGAAGAAAGAAAGCAAATCAACACGGATATGAGACTATTTTGAGCAATCATCAATCATTTGACAACATGTGACCGTGTGAAATGCCATGTAATAAATTTATTACATCTGGTTGTTGTTGTGGGCAAAAGAGTATTCATTAATTAAGGTATAACATCTGTCTAATCGTGAAACTCCATGTAATAAATTTAGTGAAAAAGTATTATGTAATTATTCAAAACCTATAGTCACATTCATAAGGTATAACACATGTGTAGTGAATTTGGGTTTGACAGATCACTACAAAACATGATGGCATAATGTATAAGCAACAATATTTTTCGTTTACACTCATTAAGATACAACACATAGCATTATTGTTAGGTCTACACGTTTTAATTATTAATATATATTGTTAGCTACGCTAACTACCAAGAAGAAATGTTGCTTATGAATTCATCAAACATTATAACTACTACTTTTTAATATATACAAAAGATAAAACTATATATTAAAAAAAATTAACAGAAATTATAAGGTCAACTGATCACATCCAAAATGATGTTAATAAAGAACCATCAAAGAAGGCTTATGCGTTATCATCCAACGAACATACTAGTCACACTAATTTAGATGCCGATCCTTGATTCAGGGAAATCAACAAAACTGATGATAAGAATCGTTTCGCTCGTTTTTGAGGAACAACAAAAGAATATAAACAATGTCTTTTTGTAAAGGGCTCGACTACAAACAAGCATTGGATATGATATTTAAGAGAATGATCAATTTGATGACATTCAATTTTAATCCAAAAGTTTCATCAATTATTTCAACTTGAATCCAAAATAATAAAACTTTTGAATTTAAAAAGACTAATTATTAAACTTTTAGATTGAAATTGATGATTTTAAATTTTTAAAGGACAATAAATATTTTTATTAGAAAACAAAATTGAATTTAACTCTATTTAAAAAGAATAGTAGAATGAAGCTGAATTTTTTTTGAATGGTGTGTGTTTGTTTTTATAGTTTATTAGTGAATAAAAACATTTATTAATAATCTTACCTTATAATCTTCCCTTACAAATCGAAGAATTTGAAAAACTAACAATCGTATACAACTATTATTTAATTGAAAGAAAGATTAAACAGTAGTGTTTTTAGTGTAAGAAGATAAGGATTGAAAAACTAGTTTGAATGCTCTAAGTATTAATATAATGTTTGATTGGTAAGTTATAATATTATGATATTTAAATAATTTCGTATCTTTGCTAAAAGTTTAAGGTTTAAAGTTCAATGAATGTATTTATGTTAGGGTTGTTCACGAACCGAACTGAGTCGAGCCATGGCAAGCTCAAACTCGGCTTGAATTTAAACTGAGTCAGCTCGGCTCGGTTCGGTTTTAAAACCGAGCTAGAAATTTAGGCTCGAGTTCGGTTCGGTTTTTAACCGAGCTGGCTCAGCTCGGTTTGTTTTGGCTCGGTTTAAATTTCATAAACATAATTAAAAAATAAAATGCAAATAAATTTAAAAAACTACATAACTCAATACCAGTTTATATCAAGTTTTACAACATATGAATTAATTTATAAAAAAACTAAGTTGAACTTTAATAATATACAAATAACTTTATCATTATCTAAATCAAATGAATAAAACTCGTAACATCACATACAATCATTAATATGCTTTTAATTAATAAATTAAAAGTATGTTAAAATAATTTATTCTAATATATAGAAATATAGAATCATCACATGAAATGATTAAAAACAAACATTAAAGTTTAATATTTTGTCAAAAAAATTTGTTAAAACATATATTATATTCTAAACAAATAAGTTAGTACAATAATATATGTTATTTACATATAAAATACGTATATTACAAGTAAAATAATCTGAGTCATACCGAGCCGAGCTAACAAGCGAGCTAAACCGAGCCGGCTCGGCTTGTTATTAATCGAGCCAAGTTCAGCTCGTTTTCATACCGAGTCTACTCGGCTCGATTCAGTTTAAAACCGAGCTATTTCGAACGAGTTTTTTCCGAATTTTATTCCAAACGAGCTTTGAGCGAGCTATTTGAATGACTCTGTGTGGGCGCATGTTATATTAAACATGAAGTAACTTCCCTATTTTATTGCAAAAACAATACATGAGCTACGGGTTTAGCAATCACGAATTTGGTCTCTTTAAATTTTTACACGCTCACAAATATTATTGTTTCTAGCTTGTCATTTCCTTTAGTTGTTATGTCTCTAAAAAGACATCTCACATCATTTATATCTTTATGTTTTTCTCATTGAAATCTAATGACTTAAAATGTCCTACAACATAATTAAAACTATATCTTATTAGTAGTTTAATCTTATTCTTCCTCAAACTCAAACGTGTTTTATATAAAGACGTCTTAAGCTATATATGCACAAATTATTCAAATGAAGCTCTTATGAAATCATTGACCACTCAATAGAAACGATAATTAATAACACGGTGATTAAAATAGACTGCAACAACGTCCATTGGAAACATAAAATTTAAAATATAATAGCATCCGAAAGTAATAGTTTGAATGATGTTATCATTTGTATAGATACTTTTAGATTTTCAAATCTTGTAAATTATATTATAGGTAGCAGAGTAGATTAAGGGCATGTTTGGGATTCCATATAAAAATTAACTTATTTATTGACTTTTTCAATAAGTTAATAAGTTAGTATGGAGTGACTTATTAACTTATTCACTTACAATAATCACATTATCAAATACTATAAAATAACTTTTTAACTTTTTAAAAGTTAAAAAATTAATAAAAATAACTAAATAAACACTTCCAGATACCCGCTAAGAGTAAAACAAGAACGTTAATCTTTACCCGTTCAAATATTTCAATCAACATTTGGGGGTAAAATTAGGGTTTATATCTTTTGGCGGGAAATCGAAATTATCAAACTTGAACTCAACAATTGAAAGAATCCACCACGAAAAGATGAATACGCAGTAACGAAATCCCTAATTCAAACAGTTTTTAGCTAATTTCAGTAAGCTCAATCTGTTCTTCCAACCAACAACAAGCAATGCAATCGAAGATAAATGCATTCTTCAAACCCAATTCTTCTTCGACATTGCAAAAGCAAACCCTAGATGTACAGGTGAATCAGTCTGATGAAGAAGAAGACTTCACCAGAGAACCAGAAATACCGATAATATACACGCGACGAGCTCCAAAAACAGATAGGCATGCTTCTTTATTGTTGAATATTATGTGATTTACTTGTAAATTACAGTAATTTTTGTTTGTATGCAGGGGGGATGATGGTGTATTCGAAGGGGATGACGATCAGAACCAATTTGATTTGGGAAAACAGTTGGTGACAGGGGATTTTAAAACTGTGATGAACAAGAAAAGAAAGTATGCACAGTTTCATCTGGATTTGGGTCAATCTGATTTTATGTTTCGTAATTGTAAGACTTGTGGAATGAAGTTTGTGCCTGGAGATGAAGAAGATACGAAGCTTCACAACGAATTTCACAAGAATTACACTCATGGTATCGTATTGAAGGTACACATACGATGTTTAGATTATTTACTTACTTTAACATTTATAAATTTCTTATTTACTTTCTGAATGCTGCTTTTACTTAATAATCATTCATGGATTCGATTAATTCAGGGCTGGCGTAATGCAAGAGTTATCGATACACACTCGTTAGGAAATGGGCGTGTTATATTGGTACTGAATGATGATCCTCCTGCTCATATTAAAAAGGTACACCATATTTTGTTATATGATGAAATGTTTGCTTAATGTTAGGACTTAGGAATAAAAGTTTTGATGACCCTTTTATATGAACTTGTGATGACAGGTTGAGGAGGTTATTAAGATGATGGAGATGGAGCTTGGTGACGGATGGATTTTTCATAAACATTGTAAGGTGCTGATTTCAACAATACACACCTAATCTTATAAATTTTCATGTGGGCATATGCATTAGCTTCATTCATATATTGCTTGCTGTTTCTCATCTTTTTTGGTTATATTATTGCTGTTTCTTAGGTTTTTTATAACCACAGTACTTGGTCTGTTATTAGAAACAAGCATTTTGTTTTTAAATCCCTGATTAAAATCATCCTAGAAAACCAAATGGTAAGAAGACAAAACTCTTTATATCAATATTCAAGAAAGCTTGACCTTTTTCGGTTTCATACTTGTAGGTTTATCTTTTCATTTCCTCCCATAGGGTTGCTGGCTGTCTAGTTGCAGAGCCAATTAAAAAGGCATATCGGTTAATCTCAAACTCGCATGAAAAATTTGATGTAAGCACCACAAGGAAGGAGGGAAGGTTGACTCCCACCACCCTCCAATTCGGTAGCATTAGTTTCCACAGAGAAATTATGAGAAAGAATCTGCCAACTAAAAATGAAAGACAATCAGAAGATGCTCTTCTTGGAGCCATCATTTGTGAAAAAGATGCAATTCCAGCCGTATGTGGCATCCGTGCAATTTGGGTCACACCATCCAACAGAAGAAAGCATATCGCTACTCATTTACTTGAAGCTGCAAGGTAGCTTTGATCTCAAAAAATATCTTTTGGAGGTATCAAAATGGGCGGGTTGGTGGGTTGGGTAATGAGTCAGATAGTTTTTTTGGTGCAGGTTAATACAGGTTGTGAGCACTGAGCAAACACCTCTGGTTCGAAAACTTAAATACTTTCCTAAGAGATTTTATGCATTTTTTAGCAGTTTAAGCTGTTTTCTTTTGACCTACTTTTTTTATCATACCATTTAACATCTTACAGATAAAAGATAACCTAAATTTACCCTTTCTTTAATTAATGACTTGAAATCACCACCCTTAAGTTATCTTGCAGCTTGTGTGTGTTCAAAGTTCTGAACCTTTAACATGAATGTAGGAAAAGTTTCAGCTCAGATCTGATCCTTGAACACAATCAACTAGCATTCTCTCAGCCAACCAATGCAGGGAAGTTGTTAGCAACCAGTTACAGCAACACCGAATCTTTCTTGATCTACACTACAACTCGGTGTAAGCCATCAAGTTTTCAAATCTTGAAATCATTTTTTGCACATTATATTGAGAAACAATCCTTTTAATCAAAGCTTTATTCATAATGTGATGTTTGTTTAATAAAAACTCTGCAAGTATTTTTGGTTTGACTTCGGATGCATGAACACATCTACTTCCTGCAGCAATAAATTAGGTGTCAAATTGATTGGATCGGGCAGGGGTCGGGTAACTTGTCAAAATGGCAATCTTTACCGTAAGATGGTAAAATAGTGGTTGAATATCATTGATAGAATATGGTACATTATATAGAGTTTACAATTAAACCCTAAAAATCTAAACAAGTCCGTGAACTCAACCCTAATAATAATCATTACTAAACCCTAATAATAATATAGTCTAAAACCACAAATATCTTTTGGTCATTTATTAGGGTTTTTTTATAAAATTAATCATCGTATTATATATGTTTTCAATAACTAAACAATTACAATATGGGTATGATTTTTTTGTATAAATATGATTTAGGTGGTTGTATTGCATACATTAAAAGTACATTGTAAATTTCAATCGGTTTGATTCATTTTCCTCTTTAACTAAACATTTTAAGTGACCCGTTTGAGATAAGACTTGAACCAAATTTATCTATTCGGAACTAAATAACTCTAGATAGCCACCTCTTATGATCCATTCAAAAGTCAGATCCTTTTGAACTTGATCAAAAATGATTAACAAATATGTAATAATAAGCTGAATTTATGAAAGAAATACATTCTATTATCATAAATCAATGGCATTACAAGTAACTGAAATAATAAAACATGATCATGACATCAAATCACAAAGTTAAAATTGGAATTATGATTAATCCCTAATCTCCCCTTCACCTAGTAATTTTGAACTAATCGGTCAATTAGTTGATGATTGGTTAAAGTTGGTCAAAATCAGACCAAAGCGGCCCTAGTTGGCCAAAAATAGTCAACCGACGCCTTAGAAAAGTTCCAACCAAATTCGGGAAATTCTGGCCAATATGTGTATAATTTAGGGGTGTGCATGGTCGGTTTGGTTCGGTTTTAGCCTAAAATCGAAATCAAAAACTGATATTACGGTTTCTAGGTTATTGAAACCGTTCGGTTTTGGTTTTTTCGGTTTTAACTTTGGTTTTGGTTTTTTGTTTTTTTCGGTTTTATCATTTATGCTTCAAATTTTAGAAAAAAATTGTTTTAAAGTAATGAATTTAATCAAAAACTTTGGTCTTATATTATTTTATTAATCTCTAAATATAATCTATATATTTTATAATTTAGTTGATAGTAAAATAAAATACAATTCATAAAATATAAGTACAATATATTCATAAACATTTTAATCTATTAATTCAAATAAAAAATTAATATTATTTTTGAAACCTAAATATTTAATTTCTTTTAGATAACACAAGTTAAATAAGTAATTAATAGGCTAATAATATTTATAAGTATATAATCACACCTCTAAATTTACAAGTTTGATTATATGGTTTTGGTTTGGTTTTTCGGTTTTTGATACAAGCAAAACCAAAACTGAATCGAAAATTCGGTTTTTAAAAGATCATCAAACCAAACCGTTGGTTTTCTAGCGGTTTTGGTTTTATCGGTTTGGTTGCTCGGATATTTTAGTTACGGTTAAGTTATTTTGGTTTTTTGCTCACCCCTAGTGTACATATATATAAAAATTAAGCATTTGTATAAAATATATGTATTTATCTATAAAACTAAAATTTATATGTAAAATTCCAATCCGATTAATCATTAGTTGGTATTTTATCGTCTGACTAGCGTATCACGATTTTTACAACACTAGCTAAAACTGTTAGAATAGTAAACTACACTAACAAAATGAAAATTTTACGTAAAAACAAAATATTTGTTACCTCAAACTGTCATGCTTGATGATGCATTTGTAATCATTCACCGGTTAGAAAATTAGATAGAGCAACAGGTATTAAAACATGATTATTAGTGATCCAAGATCACGACACTTTTATTAAATTCAAGTCAAAATACAATTCAAAGAATGCAAGAATATAAAATTAATACTCGAATATTACTGCCAGTAAGGCAGTAACTAACTGGGTTACTCATGTGGGCTCAAGTATAACACTTAGAGCTTGGGCCTAATCACGTGGGCTCAGATTTCAAGGCACAAACCTATCTTCAATTCTAGAGGTGGGCAAAAAATTCAGTTCGGGAGAAACCCGGCAAAAAACCAGTCCGGTTTGTAACGACGGAGTTTGAATCAAAGCTTAGGGGATGCGAGGGCTAAAGTAAACTATTTTAGGAGGGCAACACTCTATTTATTAAAAATTTCCACTACCGGACCGAAAATTTACACTACTGACAAAAAAAGAGAGGGGGCACCCGGCCCCATAAAGCTTCGCCCATGCCAGTTTGGGAAAAAATGATTTTAGCTGAATCGGTTTCAGCTCGATTCAAACTGGCGATTTGTATACCATTTTGATAGCCTGACACCCAAAATATTTTTAATTAGTTACGTGTATAGTTGTAATGAGTTTAATTATGTTTAGGATTTACTATTAATTTTATTCAAAATAAGGTATCTTAAGATTTATTTTATTATATTAGGTATAAAGTGTGTTATGATATTTTAAATATACGACTGACTTTAATTTTCTTTTTCAATTGAGTCGTGTCAACGATAACAAGGTTTACAGGAGTCTCGATAAAACCTAACTAGAAACACAAATCCTGATGACATGTTATTAATTTGGTTATGTATTCAGATTGATTTTCTAGATAAATACGAAAATCAATTAAACAACACAAATAATACCATGTTCTTTGAAAAAATTAGTTTGTTTACTTTTAGTGCTTTGCTAGTGTTTCTAAACTTTGAAATCGTGTTAATTATCATGTACACTCTTAGTTGCATGTTTGACAATATTAATTATTTTTTGGATTAAAGTAATTGTTAATCATTCTTTGTTTTCTAACATCAATATATGTAAAATCTAATATTATATCTATGATCCCATAACGGAAACGAATTAGTCAAAAAAAGGAACGAAATGGAGAAAATTGTGTGGAGGGATGATAGATCGGAAACCTTAACATAACCATTAAAAAATCTGACGAATTAAACACCTAAACCATTAAGTGTTGAATTATTCAAAAATCTGAACCGTTAAAAGCCTAAGTTAGATGCTATCAAACAACCCCTAAGTGAGATAATAGGTTGGTAAACCTTAATATTTCTCTAATTGGCGAACCGAATGGAGGCTGAGGATTTGTCGTATAGGGAAGATGGATGATGCACGGTTCTAATCCAAGGATGAATGGTGTAGCAACTGATGTTAATGTAGAGACCCTCTCTAATTATTACTGGACCGGTTTCTCATCAACCCAGTTTTTTACTATTGCTGACCAAACCATACCGGTTCATGATCTTAACCGGTTTAAATAGAAAAACGCACTAGTTAGAGATTCGTTCCTGTGTTTAATCTTGATATTGAATTTTTGGTGTGACTAATGATTAAATTTAATTGGTACTTACAGATTCAATTTAATTTTATATAACCTAACCGTTTGGAAACAACACTAATGACACCATCAAAGGCGCCACTCGCGACCTCGTATCACTACCACATGGGGTGCGGCGGTATTCCTATGTGGTATCAGTGACGCAACCCTTTTAGAATTCGAACTAATCAAATCTTCACTACCATGTTACTAATACTCCTGAATATGTTTACACTCGAACCCTTAAAAGTTTTAATCTTTTTGTTTAGAGCCTTTAAATTATTTTAAAAAAACCATTGGAAATTTCAGATATTACATAAACAAATTTGCTTCGCTATATGCTTACGACGAGACTTGAACTCTCGTCACTTGATAGGCCACTAGGTATCATTGAGCTAGAAGACCTTTGGCATTTATATGTATATATTAAGCAGTTAAGACGATATCTCATAGTTATATGAAAACTAACTTTTCTTTAAATGGTTAAAAGTATATGATATTTTGTAAGAGTAAATATCAAAAAGCCAATAGAAAATATAACTTTCAAGGTGCAGTTGTGTAGAATAAGATATTTTTCTCTTTTTAAAAGTATCTATTGGCTTACCAAGTTGGTCCTAAAATATATAACCCGTACTGTATGGCTCATTAGCAGTTTTATATATATATATATTTAATCTTTCTTATGCATATTTTTTATGCTAAATTATAATTAAATTTAACTTTGCTTGTGACTTGGTAGCACATTAGTATTTTTAATTTTTAAGTTATTTTTATATTTTGTATGCATCTTTTAATGCTAAAATATAATTAAATTACGTTGCTTATGACTCGATTTCATAAACGTGTAAAATAAACGTGTTCACTAAAAAGGAATGAAATCGAGTCATAAGCAACGTAATTTAATTATATTTTAGCATTAAAGATGCATACAAAATATAAAAATAACTTAAAAATTAAAAATACTAATGTGCTACCAAGTCACAAGCAAAGTTAAATTTAATTATAATTTAGCATAAAAAATATGCATAAGAAAGATTAAATATATATATATATATATAAAACTGCTAATGAGTCATACAGTACGGGTTATATATTTTAGGACCAACTTGGTTGTATCCAAGTATGAGGATGACACTGATATTCAGTTCTCAATAAATCGGCACCAAAACTCTCTTGGATATTTTTGCTATCAAACGTGTGATAGTTGCATGTTTCGAGAGAATACAACACTATCTTCGTGCTGTCTTTATGCAATAATCTCGGAAAGTAGATCTTGTTCTCCATTTCAGGCGATTTGGCTTCAAGACAGATACATGATGTATTAGAAATATAAATCATGTGTTTTCCCAACCCGTCTATTTTCTCCCATTCTTCCGTAGACTCGTCTACTTTGAACACCTCAACCATTTCCCCAAACTCACCCACGATAACTAGTAAAATATGTTCATCGCAAATCGATAGAAAGTACTGCGACGAGGATTTGCAATCACTTATCGGGGCTTCGTCTACAACAGCCTCCCAAGAGTAATCGTCTTTAGCCATGTCTTTGAAAACATCAAGTCCTTTATTGTTACACAAGGCGTAAACATCTCGGCCGTTGAATACAGGAAAGCGAAAAGAATATGGATCGTTACCACCAAAATTTAAACCCAACGTATACCAGAATGTGTTGGAAATTTATTGATAATATTAATATGGTTATTAATATTTAGTCAATAAATTATTGTGTTGAATGAAAATTAATGTGACATTAGGAATTAATAGTGTGGGAAATTGTGTCCCACATTGGAGGAAAGAGAGAATATAAAATGGTTTATATTCTATAACTTCTTGTCTATATTGTTTCCTAAGATTTCACACTAAATGGATTCGCGAAGGGTGCGAAGCACCCTTAACTTGCACTCGCAGCTCGCACACGCGCGGCGTGGGCATGTGGGCGCAATGTGGCGCTTTGATGGGGCACTTTGCACTTGGTTCGAGGGTCTGGTCAGGTGCGACAGACCTTGGTGCGCGGTCAAAGCCATGACTCGTAACAGCTTCCGTTACACGTAACCGACGACTGTTATATGGGATTAAATGAGCGGTTACGAATTCGGATTAATGGCTGGGTGGCTGTTATGGTTCGAATCCAATATAAATACTGAGGGTGCCTCAGTATGAAGATACACCAACACACATCTCAAAACCTGCAGCAAAACAGGTTCTCTATCTCTCTGGATTCTCTTCTACAAACAACTTCGGGTTCTAGATCAATCCTGGCAGTACAAACTGCTTCGGCTGTTGTACCCTGGGAAACAACTGAGTTCTCTTGGGAGGCTCGGAATTTGTTTTAAGGGCCCCGTGTTGAACACGATCCTCAGCTTTTACATTTTTGTTTCTTCTATTTCTGTAAAATTACCATTGTAAAAGTGATAGATAATCATTTCTTTATGTTCATTTGTATTGAGTACATTAATAAAATTGTTTGACTTTTTATTTTATATGAACGGTTCCTACAAACTTAAAACAAATTCAAAAAAAAATCAAATAAATAAAAAAGGGTTATTTTTTTAAAATTATTTTCGTTTTCTTATTCACGAGTGATCTTCAAAGTTGGACTTAGAACATCTCTCGTTGAGTTCTATAGAATCCTGAAAATAGTTTATATATTTATTTTTTTTCTTAGTTGTGGTAATAACTGTTTTCATTTTATTATTCACGAGTGATCTTCAAAGTTGGACTTAGAACATCTCTTGTTGAATTTTATAGAACTGTGAAAATAGTTTGAAACCTTTTCAATTTTCGTTGTTTTTTTTAATTTGTTGAAAATTGTTCTAACTTAAGCTGTTTTTGTAAAACAGCAAACAACATGTCTTCTAGTGCAATGAGTTCTTCTTTATCTGCCCCTTTAGCTGCAACCACGGTGGGAGCGACCACTGTGGCGAACCATGCGGAAAAACCCGAAAAGTTTACGGGTGTCCACTTCAAAAGATGGCAACAGAAGATGTTCTTCTATTTGACCACCTTGAACTTAGCACAGTTCTTGGAAAAAACTACTCCTCTACCTAAAGAAGGGGATGATGCTCAAGCCTTGAGTGCCATTGATGCTTGGAAGCATTCGGAATTTCTTTGTCGCAACTACGTTTTGAATGGTCTTTGTGATTCATTGTATAACGTGTATTGCAACATAAAGACTGCCAAAGAACTATGGGAGTCTTTAGACAAGAAGTATAAAACCGAGGATGCCGGTAGCAAGAAATTCATTGTGGCTCGGTTCTTGAATTTTAAAATGGTTGATGACAAGACTGTGATTAGCCAAATTCAAGAGTTACAAGTTATACTTCATGAAATTCATGCTGAGGGGATGCCTCTCAATGACACCTTCCAAGTTGCAGCCATGATTGAAAAGTTGCCTCCAAGTTGGATAGAGTTTAAGAATTATCTTAAGCTTAAACAAAAGGAGATGACTGTGGATGAACTTATTGTTCGTCTTCGAATTGAAGAAGACAACAAAATGGCTCAAAAAGGCAACCGTGTGGAACCAATGGCAAAGGCAAATGTGGTTGAACATGGACAATCGTCAAGGGGTTATAAAGGTAAAGGGAAAAAGCCAATTGGGAAACCAAAGGTGAACCTTGGACCAAAGAAAGGAGTTGTGAAAAAGAAACCTCCACCTCCTCCTTTCCAAGGTATTTGCTACAATTGTAATGAGACGGGGCACCGTGCTAATCAATGTAAGCAACCAAAGCGTGAGCGTGCGCATATGATGGATGAAGATGGTGAACCGTTAGTGGCAATGATCACCGAGCTATCGGCAATGGTGGAAGAAGTCAACCTCGTGGGAGACAATCCACATGGATGGTTCATTGATACGGGAGCTACCCGTCATGTGTGTGGTGACAAGACCCTCTTTAGCACTTTTAAAGAGGTTAAGGGTGATGAAAAGCTTTACATGGGTAACAAAGCTACGGCCGACATCAAAGGCGAAGGAAATGTGATCTTGAAGATGACTTCCGGGAAGGAACTCACATTGAGCAACACCTTGTATGTCCCGGAGATTCGGAAGAATCTTGTTTCGGGATGGTTGCTTAATAAGTTTGGTTTTCGTTTAGTGTTTGAGTCGGACAAGTTTGTCCTTACTAAACGTGGAATGTATGTGGGGAAGGTTATGCCCTTAATGGTATGTTTAAGATGAATGTAACCGTTATTAAAAGTGAAATGAATAAGACTACTATTTCTATTTATATGCTTGAGTCTTCAAATGTTTGGCATGGTAGACTAGGACATGTAAATTATAATTCTATTCGTCGTTTAATAAATTTAAAATGCATACCTACATTCCATATTGACACAAACTCTAAATGTGAAACATGCGTTGAAGCAAAACTTACAAGATCATCATTTAAACCGTTGAAAGAATAACCGAAACCCTTGGTTTAATTCACACCGACATATGTGATTTAAAAGTACACCCAACAAGAGGTGGCAACAAATATTTCATCACTTTTATTGATGATTGCACTAGATATTGTTATGTATACTTACTTAAAAGTAAGGATGAGGCAATCAACAAATTTATCTTGTATAAAAACGAAGTTGAGAATCAACTAAACAAGAAAATTAAAGCTGTGCGAAGCGATAGAGGTGGTGAATATGTTGCACCGTTCGCCGATTTATGTGCAAAAAGTGGTATAATACATGAATGTACGGCACCTTACTCACCACAATCAAATGGCATTGCGGAACGGAAAAACCGTACTTTAAAGGAGATGATGAATGCCATGTTGATAAGCTCTGGGATGAGCCATGACATGTGGGGGGAAGCTATCCTCTCGGCAAATTATCTTTTAAATAAAATACCACCAAAGAAAAGGGATGTAACCCCTTACGAGTTATGATGGGTAGAAAACCATCATATAAGTATCTCAAAGTGTGGGGGTGCCTAGCTAAGGTAATTGTACCACCGCCTAAAGCTCAAAAACTAGGACCCAAAACTGTTGATTGCATATTCATTGGATATGCTCAAAACAGTAATGCACATCGATTTCTTGTACACGAGTCCAAGAATCCCGATGTACAAAAGAACACTATGATGGAGATAAGGCCGGGGAATGCTTCATATTTTGAAAATGTGTTTCCAATGCGAGGACAAACACATGCATCTACATCATCGCGGTTTGATGATGGAAGTGCAAGTTCATCACACAAATTGATGACATAGTTCATGATAGTCAACATGAACGACCTGAGGTTAAAGAGGGAGAAATTAGACGAAGTAAAAGGGCACGGGTTGAGAAATCCTTTGGTCTAGACTTCGTAAGTTATATGGTTGAGGGTGAGCCTAATACCTATCGTGAAGCGGTATCTTCTTCGGAAGGACCTCAATGGAAAGAGGCAATCAAGAATGAAATTGATTCAATTCTTCACAACCATACTTGGGAGCTAGTAGATCTTCCTCCTGGTTGTAAACCGCTTGGATATCGTTGGATATTCAAAAAGAAGATGAAAGCCGATGGAAGTATTGATAAATACAAAGCAAGGCTAGTAGTCAAAGGTTTTAGACAAAAGGAAGGTCTAGACTACTTTGATACTTACTCACCTGTCACTCGCATAACCTCCATACGAATGGTTCTTGCTATTGCGGCATTAAGAAATTTAGAAGTACACCAAATGGATGTCAAAACCGCATTTCTAAATGGCGATTTAGAAGAAGAGATTTACATGGAGCAACCTGAGGGTTTCTCTGCCCATGGTCAAGAGGGTAAAGTATGTAAATTGGTCAAGTCATTGTATGGCTTAAAGCAAGCTCCAAAACAGTGGCACCAAAAGTTTGATCGTGTCATGATTGACAACGGTTTCAAAATAAATGAGTGTGACAAATGTGTATATGTGAAAGATACACCAGGAGGTTATGTGATTTTATGTCTTTATGTAGATGATATGCTTATCATTGGGAGTAATGATAAAATAATAAGATCTACTAAGGACATGTTGAAAGGAAGATTTGATATGAAAGACATGGGTTTAGCGGATGTAATTTTAGGAGTGAAAATTATTCGAACCCAAGATGGTCTTGTGTTAAGTCAAGCACATTATGTGGATAAAATTCTTGAAAAATTCAACTCGGGAGACACGCGTGTAGTACGTTCTCCGGTTGATACCACCCAACATCTAAAGAAAAATAGAGGTGAGGGTGTTGCTCAGTTAGAGTATTCAAGAATCATTGGTAGTCTAATGTATCTAATGACATGTACTAGACCCGACTTAGCATACGCGGTGAGTAGGCTAAGCAGATATACTAGTAATCCAAGCTCAGAACATTGGAAGAGTATAACGAGGGTGCTTAGATACATAAGATACACAAGAGACTATGGATTGCATTATACCCGTCATCCAGCTGTGATTGAAGGGTATACTGATGCAAACTGGATATCGGATATAAAAGATTCCAATCAACAAGTGGGTATGTGTTCTTACTTGGTGGAGCAGCAATATCTTGGAGATCATCCAAGCAAACTGTTATAGCTAGATCCACAATGGAATCAGAATTTATCGCTTTGGATAAAGCCGGAGAAGAGGCTGAATGGCTACGTCAATTTGTGGAAGACATTCCAAGATGGCCAAAGCCGTTATCGGCTATTTGCATACATTGTGATAGTGAGTCGGCAATTGGTAGAGCCAGAACCTCAATGTACAATGGCAAATCAAGGCACATCAGGCGTAGACATAACACAATACGACAACTAATATCAACGGGTGTTATCACAATTGACCATGTCAAGTCAAAAGATAATATTGCAGACCCGTTAACAAAAGGCTTAAGCACAGAAATAGTTTATAAGTTGTCAAGAGGAATGGGACTAAAGCCCTGAAAAAGGAGAATATGAGGGAAACCTAACCTAGTTGACTGGAGATCCCAAGATCTAGGTTCAATAGGACAACTTAATCATATGACCAACGGAGTCACTATAGGGGAGTACCCTAAAACCTAAAGGGAGTGACGATCTTCCTAGTCCATTCACTCTGGGGGAGTACCCCGAACAAGTGACCAAAGTGAGGTTAAGCATATTAAGGTTAGATGATTCGTGGGAATCAATATAACTATGATGCTTTTAATGATTCACCAAATCACCTATGTTAGAGAGAAGTGGGGTCGCTTCGAATGGATTTGTGGGGAGGCGCCAATCCTAGAGCTCTCGCAGAACCAGGAAAGTGTTCCATGACCATTAACGGACACGACAATGAGGGGTTGATCAAACCAGGAAGAGTGTTGTGTGAATGTATATTGTCGTCTACATAAAACAGGTATGTTCAAAGACATCGTGTCTACACACCACTAGGAGACTAAGTATACATCACAAAGGAAGGTTCAAAGGGAAGACCTACCTATCCTGCAACACTTGACTGCTGAATTTTTTGGAGAATTGATTTCCATTCATGTGGGGGATTGTTGGAAATTTATTGATAATATTAATATGGTTATTAATATTTAGTCAATAAATTATAGTGTTGAATGAAAATTAATGTGACATTAGGAATTAATAGTGTGGGAAATTGTGTCCCACATTGGAGGAAAGAGAGAATATAAAATGGTTTATATTCTATAACCTCTTGTCTATATTGTTTCCTAAGATTTCACACTAAGTGGATTCGCGAAGGGTGCGAAGCACCCTTAACTCGCAACTCGCACACGCGTGGCGTGGGCATGTGGCGCAATGTGGCGCTTTGATGGCGCACTTTGCACTTCGCATACACGTAACCGACGACTGTTAATGATGGATTAAATGAGCGGTTACGAATTCGGATTAATGGATGGGTGGCTGTTATGGTTCGAATCCATATAAATACTGAGGGTGCCTCAGTATGAAGATACACCAACACACATCTCAAAACCTGCAGCAAAACAGGTTCTCTATCTCTCTAGATTCTCTTCTACAAACAACTTCGGGTTCTAGATCAATCCTGACAGTACAAACTGCTTCGGCTGTTGTACCCTGGGAAACAAACTGAGTTCTCTTGGGAGGCTCGGAATTTGTTTTAAGGGCCCCATGTTGAACACGATCCTCATCTTTTACATTTCTGTTTCTTCTATTTCTGTAAAATTACCATTGTAAAAGTGATAGATAATCATTTCTTTATGTTCATTTGTATTGAGTACATTAATAAAATTGTTTGACTTTTTATTTTATATGAACGGTTCCTACAGAATGATGATTCTGATACAAAGTGAATGAATATAGGCCACTGCCCAAATGCCGAAAACCAACAACCAAACAATCATGAGAAGCAGGTGGCGCCGAGAAACAAAAGCTTTCTGCGTAAGGCGCCACTGGAAGCTTACGGATATCACTCGTAAATGGGTTAAAAAACACCATGGGTTCACCAGCTTGATACATCAACAACCAACCATACCTCGAGCAATGTATTTGGTAATCGCCCTTCAATTCTTGAGGTTTTTTAATGAAGTACCTATCATCGCGTGTTGGATCTATAAGAGTGACAATGCCTCGGTCATTGTCTAACACCAACAACCATGGTGAAACTAATGAGTACGTCCGCAATCTCCTTAACTCCGAGTCATCTTTCGAAGAATATATTTTCTCGCCCGATTTGCCAAGAATATGTACACAACCCCCTAACTCCGAGTCAACTTTCGAAGCGTAGTAGCATGTTGGGTGATCACCAGCAAGTTGTAGAAAAAAGATAGCATCCTTTAGGTCTAATATTTCCTCCCACTTCATACTAGTAATATCTAGCTTAAACAAATAGACATCATCAATCCTCATTTCCATGTTGTAACATACTCTAATGTAAAACAATTCTGTACAAGATCCTTTTAAATAAGTTTGAAACGCGTATAACTTATTACCCGAAGGACATCGGTTGTAAGAAGTGCAAGGGACTTTAACAAAGGGGACGAGACTTATCACAACTTGTTTACCTTTAACCACAACGTCAACATGTATGACGAAACCATAATAACGGCCCAAGGTCATGGCGTATACTTTACCGTTGCAACAAGTGGGACATTCTAAAAAACCATCTTCACCGCGTATGCTCGTGATTTGTTTAGCATATGACATTTTAGTCCACTTTAGGCTCTTTCTTTTACGATATTCCACCCTACGAAAAACAATCGTAGGAGTTTCGGTCGATGTTAGGAGGAGAACGGAGCCTTCCTTATCAGGGGGAGATGACAAACAGCATTCGTAAGAATCTCCTTCTTTACGAGTCAAAGGGGGGAGGCGAATCAACTTAGAGGTGAGCGGGTTCCATAAAGACCACAGGACGTTGTCCGGATGGTTGGAGAGAATCATCCACCCATGAAAACATGCTCGGATTCGTCTCCCATGCAACTCGTTGATTCGACGCTGATAATAATACCGCGTGTTGCCTATGGTGTGAAAAATCTGGTCACCCGATTCGACGTTTTGAGCTTTGAACCACGGGTGGCATGTGTAGACAAGGGAGGTAACTTGTGATCACTTGAATTCTGCTTTGCCTCCATCATCTGAGATGTTCAATGTTGTTCATCGTAATAATAATAATAAGTGAAATAAGTCAAGTATAACCATGAAAACACCAAAAGGTTTGGACTTTTGATAAACAAACAATAAAGAAAACAAACCTTTCAAAGATTCAAATCGAAACACCACAAATCCAAACAAAATCAATGGCAGCAAGCTGCGTTGACCGAAGGTGTATCAGTGATGTTGGTGTGAGGGTGTTGGGGGAATGTCAATGGTGGGGAGGTGTTAATTGGGGTTAGGGTTTTATACTTTTATTTAGTAATTAAAAAGTGAGAAAAACTTGCAGATTTGTTTGTAATCTACAAGCATCCAAATCTCGTTTGTAACACATTCATTGGGTGTAATTCTCAGTTTTTATTTTAATTTATGTTTTTTATTTTACAAAAACTACAAAACTTACGACAATAATTGAAGTATGAATACCGAAAATTTATTTGAAAAAATTAAAAGTATATTTGATAGTTACCTATAAGTTGATTTAACAACCGTCTTTAGTCTATTTATTTAAAATGTATGTTATAGATACACCAGTTGGATATCTAGACCTTCTGTAAATATCAAATCACTCAATTTATGTTTTTACGGCCCGTAATGACAGGGCCTTAAGGAGCCCATAAGTAAGATTTTGAATTTTTTTAATTTTTTGATATTATTCAACATTTTCCAATCATTTATGATTTATTAATTATTTTTTTTGGGTTCATTTTTCGCTTTTATAAAATGCTTATTTATAAGTTGGAGCATTTACATTTCATTCTCTATAAATTTATGAGTGTAACTTTTATATTATATGAAATGTTTTTAAGTGAATTATAAAGAAAACATTACTAATTTGTGTTAATATAACATCATTTTTACTCTTTCTATCTCTCTCTCTCTCTCTCTCTCTCTCTATATATATATATATATATATATATATATACCAATAACTAATACATGTATTTATAAAAATGTTCATATAAATAATAATAGAATTTCCCAATAACCAATAGGGACATGCTATATTTTAAATTAATTAGGTTATAATAATTTTTAGTTTAATTTTTTTCTTTTATATATACCTTTAAAAACAAATCCAAATTCTTTATTTTTATTTTTCCTTTTGTAAAATACTTATTTACAAATTTTATAAAATACTTATTTACAAATTTTATAAATTAATTTATATTAAACTAAAAAGTACTATAACCTAATTACGTATCTATACTAACAGGGGATGTCGGTAACTACAAGGCATTTATATGATTTCATATATTGGCCACTTTGTTTGATAATTCGTAAATAGCACATGCCATGTGTTTGCAGTCTTCACAATTTGCATTATGACTATTTTATTAGAAACTAATAGAAAATTTTAATTGTATTAGTGTATTGAACTAAAAATATTAAATACAAATGACAGGTCTTGATTTGTTAAAACATTATTTTTGAACTGAAATGTTAAAATATCTAAATCACATAAATCAATGTAATAATTTACTTTTTTAATAAACATATCAGATTTTTAATTAATTATAGATTTTTTAAGGTTGATTATCGATTTTAAACATGCCACATTTTGATGGATTGTAGCATTGAATTTTCTTTAAATTGATTATAGATCTTTTTAACTTTTAAGTTGATTGGATTCTTTTTCTTATTATCTCGCCATTTATTACACGTAATCAATATTCAATTTCGTTTTTTTTAATATGGTGAGATTCTTGTAAATTTCGTCGATTTTTTAAAGTGAATTTATTAGAAATTTGATTTTTTTAAGTTGGCAAGATGTTATTGATGAAGCCGGTGATTGGCGGAATAATCACAATCTCAATATATAATAAAAGGGTTAAGTTACATGGCAAGGTTTTAAATAATACATTGACACATTACAGATTTAGAATATATGAGCGTCACGTGTCATTTTATTAGAAATATGATTTTAAAAGGAATTTTACCAATTATATTTAAACAATATTTAATATCTGGTTAGACAACATTCTAAAATTAGATTTTAAAATTAATGATTGAGACATAAATTTAAAAACTTTAATTTTCAAATTCAATTTACAATTAATCCAAGATTTATCTAAGAATAACTAACAAAATTAGTTAAATTTAAAATGTATAACTAACAATTCGAATATTCAAATGAAGTATATCTAACTCATAAGTTTTAAAATTTGAATAGAAACTTCAATCAGAAAATTTTGAGTCAATAATTTCAAACTTCGAAAATCTTTTATAATTTAACAATATCATACAATATTTGTCCGCATTATATAATACTATACCATTATTTAATTATATATACACAATAAATTTTTTTGTTTACTATAATTCTACAATCAAAAATATTTGAGAAATATACGAAATAACTAATTCAATGGTCAAAGAGTACAAGTATTTTTAATGAAAAACTTCATTTACTTCTCCATTATTCTCATTTCGTATTATATTCAATTATAAAATTACGTACACTTGGATTTAAAAACAAGTTTTTATTGATAAACATTAATACTGATATTTTTTTACCTACGATTGTAACCTTTACTTTGTTTATTTTTTATTTATGTATATTGGTTTATAGGTTTTGATAACAATCAAATTAACTTGCTCAATATGACATCAGCAGTATTAAAAGTAACTTTGTTAAAGAATCTTGACATATTACGTTGTATATCGTTTATGTGGGCTAGCGATGTATAATAATCGAGTAGAAACATACTCTATTAGTTATTGTGATTGAGGGTGAGATATTGTCCAGCTAATCAAATTGTTATATTATTCTGTCAATATTTATCTTATAAAATATATATGTTATATATCATTAACTTTATATATATTTAATTATAGGGCATTACAATGCAGGGTAATTGATGACCGGTCGTTGGGGTCATTCAAAAACCTAATTAACCTAGGTAGCTAGGGTAAGTCAGGTATCGTATTCACGGGGAGCATGTGGTTAGTGTTACATGATTCGCTTGATTATTTATCTAAATTATTAATTAAACTAAACTATTGTCACTTTGATTGTAAATGGATATGGATGAAATTTACTTAAAAAGATCACTTTATGAAGCAAAACAAAAACTTGGACTTGGTTTAGAACTATTGAGATGAAAAGGATCACAACCGGGTTTCAGGAATGTAACTAATACACGGCTTATGTTTTATCTAATATTGAATTCACATAGACATAACTTGTTTATCACATACGTTAAAAGGTAATTACCAACTTGATAACTGATTATGTAAATTAACTAGTAAGCTAACTAATGTCACAATCTAGAAACTTTATTTGTAATCATCAATTAATGATAATAACATAATTACTACTCAATGTTAACAATGCCAGACTTATAACATGATAAGCAATAATCAAATCTACTAACAAGAATCTTTAATCGACATATGATTTAAAACACATAAACAAAGAAAAGTTATTAAACGATCAAAGTTTATGTCTTGACTAGGTAAAAACACAAACATGCATTATCCAATCACAAACCGTCCACTCGGAGATGATCACAGGTGGCTTAGCCTTGCATCTTCATCATAATCTCTTCAATCTTCACTTTGAGCATATAAATCTTTGATCACTTGATGATTAGAGAGAGTTTCAATAGCTCAAAATAGTCCCAAGATTCGTTCTTGAGGTGGGAGGCAGAGATCCATTTGAAATCCTAATGTTAGGGAGTAAATAGGTTTTAAAATTTGAAACAATCCTTAAAATATCACGTTAGGCCGTAGGTTACGGCCTACCTTCAGCCAGACGGCCTAACCTCTTGTCTTACGGGGTTCACAGACGGACTCAGCACAGGGCCGTAGCTTACGGCCTCACTGCACTTTGCACAGTTTTCTTTATTTTTAGCACCTTTCAAGCCATAGTTTTGATATCTTTTGTTTTCTTCTCAAATAATATTCGTTAAGCTTCGTTTAACCTACATTTCAAACACGTAACAAAGTAATACCATTCGATACATAAAGTATATTAAAAATGTAATATTAACTATGATACGTGCATGCATATCAACCAATTATCACATAAATAGTAAAGAAAAAAAAGAAAGTGTTATATGGATGATAAAGAAAACTAAGGTAATAAAGAGACAATAAAGGAAATAAAAAAATAAAGAAATAAATGAAAAAAGAAATGTAGAATGAAAAAGAAAGTAAAAAAAAAGATGAAAAATAGTGAAATGAAAAAAATAAAATAAAAAATAAAGAATAGAGTAAAGAAAAAAATGAATATAAATAATGTAAAAAATGAAATAAATAAATGAAGAAGACTAAAAACAATAAGAGAAATGTAAAAAAATAATTGAAAGGAAAAAAGAAAATAAAAATAAAAATAAATGAAAAAAGAAAGGATATTAAAGTGTTAAAAGTAAAGAAAATAAAATTAAAATTAAAAAAATAAAATTAAAAATAGAAAAAGAAAATAAAATTAAGTAAAAAATATAAAATATAAAATATATATAAAAAATTATAAGAATAATAAAGATAACAAAATATAAAAGCTTAAAATAAATAAAATAAAGTAATAAATGGTAAAGTGAAAAAATAAAATAAAAAATAGATAAAGAATAAATATTATACACGGAAGTTTTTAGATATTTATAAATATTAATATTGTTTTTCTATGTATTTAATTTACATGCATACACATTTATTTAATCAATCTTTACTTGTGTATATATTATAGATTTATTAATAATTCATATTTCTATTTAGTTTAATCTAATTTTTGTAGCTTGTGTAATATGCGAATAGTTAGGCTAGTAATACACTATAAAAAACTATCAAGATGAACATAAAACATAAACTATTGGTTGGTCATATGACAATGATTTAGTGAGCCACATTTTGTTTCAATCCAACTAAGATTTTTGCTCTTACAAAATATTAAATTACTAATACAATAATTAGATTAAACCATATTTGTTAGTCGCCCTGAAGAATAAAATAAATAAATATGTATTGATCTAAAAAATAAATTTACTATATATATAAAATTAATTTCTTACATTGTTATATCAGTAAAAAATTGAGTTCGTCTAAGTTTTGATATAATTTTTATTCAGAAACAAGACGAGTCAAATTTAAAACGTTGTCGTGCTTATTTTAATATACGTTTTGAGTGGTTCTACGTTTCGACGCAAATTTCGTAGGGAGTCAGGTCAAATATATTACGTTTTCATTCAGCGGTATAAACTCTAATACCTTTACGTTTTGACGTAAACTTAGTTTGAAAACAAGCAGGGTCGATTATAGTATATATTTTATCAAGATGCGTATGATGCCGCCGCAACGCGTGACAGATAAAATACTAGTTAATTTTAAAATATTAAAAAACATTTATTAAAAAACAAAAATTTTTAAAAAAATTAAAAAAATAGGAAATTTTACTTACGACCATAAACACTGTTACTACCCCGTAAATTAAAGTCATTATGAGCCGTAACAACCAATACAGGACGTAACATTTTATAAATTGATGGATTTGATATTTTGCAAATCAATATGGCCTATAATGATTTTTACAGGTTACGAAAGAAATTTAAAAGATTTTTCGTATAACACCTCACATGTGTTCATATACCAGAGACCTTATTTAAAATCAATAGTCTAATCAATGAGTAGAGATTTTACGGTACTTTATTTAACGTTATTTTTCTTGTAATATGTGAACTATATATTAATAATTTATTCATATATAAGTTTTTATATCTTATTTTGTTTTGTTTGTTTATTTAATTTAGCTTAATTTTTTTAGTTTTTTAGTTTTTATTTTTAATTTGATTAGTTAATTTATTACCTTTAAATATTTTAATTTAGGTTTAAATTTTTTGTTTGTTTAACTCAGCTTAAAATTTTTGTTACTTTATTATCTCTATTTATTAGTTTTTTATATATTACTATGACCTTACAGTTAAATATTTTGATTTAACCACTAACTACATTGTTAATATGAAAGAACATACGGGTTTCTCAATATGAATGAAGTAGTTGATCTTGTGAAGATAATAATGGAAAGAAGAAAAGACATTGATTTGCTATCGCTTACTAAAGATATCAAAAGTTTAAGTAGTTGTAACGACAAGTGTTTTTTAGTAACGTTTTATATCGTATTTTCAATATGTGATCAATCTTGCTCAAACCAATCCGAAAATTGTTATGTCCACTTTTATGAAATCAGAGTATATAAAAAAGAGTAACTATAAATACAAATTCTTGTAAATAAATAAAAACAAACACATACGACACAAATTCATTTGTAAATAAAATTCGTATTTTCATTCCCACTGAAAATTTCATAAAATCCCTTCAAAATAAATAAAAACTTCGTTTACTTTGTGGTTGTGATGATACACCAAAACTGGTGTTGGTTGTCTAGACTTGACAGCCATTTTAGCCGCAACCAACAACTGGTTTTGAGCCAAGTTGTAGTGTCCGTAAACGGGTAGTGAGTGGAGGGAGGTAAGCTATTGGAGACGAAGAGAACATTCAACCGTTCTCGGTTTCACATCAATTCAACCTGTGAGATTTGCTCTTTCGTTTGGATCTTATAAGGAGGCGTTAGCGAAAAGCAACAAAGTTACATCAAAGATTTTGGATTTGGGGTTAATTTAGACAAATGCATTCGGGGTCTGCAGTAACTATGTTACCAAGGAGGCATTCTGATCATGCTCCAATATCACTGAAAACATCATCTTTCGATTTTGGATCGCGGCCTTTTAAATGTTTTAACTCCTGGTTTGAAAAGCCGGATTTTTCACAGGTAGTTGTGAAGGCATGTAAGGAGGCTTTGGTTTTTGGACCCCCGGATAAGCAATTCATGATGCGTCTAAGGGCTGTCAAGACTGCGATCAAACAATGGAGGATCACCGTAAAACTCAAGGAGGATGAGGAGATTGCGAACGTTGAGGAAAAAATGGAGCGGCTAGAAACCAAAGCTGAGACGTCTCCCCATTCGGACGTCGAAAAACAACAACGCCTTTCATAAAAAAAGAGAGTAGCCGAGTTGCAACTTGGCTTTCATTGCTCGAGTGCCTAAGAAACCGAGGCCATTGGTTATTTCTGATTTTCGACCCATGAGTCTCATTGGGTGCTTAAACAAAATTGTTTCAAAGGTCATGGCCAATCGATTGAAAGGTGTGATTCATCTAGTGGTTAGTAAAATTTGAAAATGCGTTTGTTCCCGAGAGAAATATTCATGACGGACCGTGTATTGTATGTGAAATTGTTGTATGGCTCAAGGCTCTAAAAAGGCCTTCCTTCAATGTTGTTTAAAGTTAATTTTGAAAAGGCTTATGATTCTGTTTTTTGGTCTTTTCTGGACTCCATCATGTCTCGTATGGGCTTCTCGTCATTATGGAGATTGTGGGTTAGTAATTGTTTATCGTCCTCTCGGGCGTTAGTTTTGGTTAATGGTTTCACCACGGCTGAATTCTCTCCGTCTAAGGGCCTACGTCAGGGTGAGAAACCTAATGCGTATTCGAATTAGACGAGGTTCGGGTGTTTATTGGAATTCGCTTACCGAACAATGGACCTGTAATTTGTCATACTTTTTTTTGCGGACGACGTGTTGATCATGGGGGATTGGTCTTAGCAGAATGCGAGAAACCTAATGCGTATTTTGTGATGTTTTCAGCTTGTTTTAGGTTTGAAAATAAACTTTGACAAAAGTCAACTTTATGGGTTGGGGGTTGAAAATCATGACTTAAACCTTATGACGGAGGGTAATGTTTTCATAACCGGATCGGACGTCGAACCGGACGCCTTACTGGTTCGGTGGTCGGATCGGATTTAACTATATTTATACATGTAATTAAATATAAGTAATTTATATATGTATTTTATAGTTATATACAAAATTTAACTATATTTGTATATTCAATATGCTAATTTATGGTCTAACACCCCGTTTTTACCCATTAAAAATAAAAAATAAAAAAACAAAATCCGGTTCGAACCGGACCGGCCACCTGACTGATCCCCAGTCAAACCGGTCGGACCAAACAGTCCGATCCGCTTTCAAAAACATTGGCAGAGGGTCTTTGTTGTAAAAAGGATCTGTCCCACTTATTCATCTGAGTGTTCCTATTGGGGCAAACATGAATTTTGTTATTTTTAAAGCTTCTATGCAGGTAATAAAGAAACTTGAATGGGAAAGACGGAAATTCCTACGGGGTGGAGTAGATGAAATAGAAACATTTTAAGTAAAATCATTGAGAAGGTTAATTGTTTCCTATGGAAGGCTAGATTAGATCGACTGCCGACAAAACGGGAGTTATTAGACAGGGGTGTGTTACCGTTGAATGTTCTATATGTTTTGGGGCTGAGGAAACTTTACATTTTATGGAGGTGTCATTACAAAATGGTGCAAATAAACCACAATTCATTTATGTGGAAAAAGCATCCATCCAAATCTAGTGAGGTGGAGTGGTACAAATGATGTAATTTTGATTTATAGCTTTCTTAATTTTGTATTGTATCTACCAGTTTTAGCTTCTTGATGGGATCTGTCTGTTTTTATATTAATAACTAGTTTAGTACTCATGTACTACACGACTTATAATAAGAAAACATATTTTTATTAACTTTGCTGAATAACATGATAAGATATACATTATTTGTAATAGTTAAATAAAAGAAAAATAAGTAATTATATAGATAAAATAAGTGTTCTTATATATATCTGAATATTTTTTTGTATACAACATTTGTAATTTCATTACTAACGTTTCCATCTTTATCTAGAATTAGCAATTTAACTCCATCTCTACTCTTGACTTTTGATAATACAACATATAATTGTTCATGAGTGAAGACCGGTTCTTTTAAATAAAGACCAACTCTTGATAACGGTTGTCCTTGGCTCTTGTTAATCGTTATTGCAAAACATACATAAATCAGAAACTGTCTTATTTTCAATTTGAAAGTAATTTTCTTATCTAACGGTACAAGATTAATCCTTAGAATAAATGTTCCGGTGCCAACGTTACTCCGGATATTATTTTTGTTTCTATAACCCATTTACCAAGAGATATCACTTGTACTCGGGTACCGTTACACAAACCATTATGTTGATCGATGTTACGTAGAAGTATTACCGGAACATCAGCTTTTAAAACTAACTTGTGATTTGGCAGCCTTGAAATTTTGAGGCCATTGAGAACATGCGGTGAATATAAATTTGATTGTAAAGAATAATTCAATTGTTCCGTTTGACATATACTATCTAACAGACTACAAGAAGAATTATTAATTTGTGAAAAAGTTATATTTGATATACATCTTAGTAAGTTCAAGTTATATAATAAAATAAAATCGCGTACCATCAGTAATGTAAGTAAATGGTTGTTTGGAGATTAGAGTTTTACATATATCACTTTGGCTCGTAAGTTAATTGTCATTTGATTAGATGCATCACTTTAGATTCGTTTGGAGTATGGATACACTTGACTTCTTGTCAAGTATAATACTGTTATCCGTCGAATTCATGAAATCCAACAGTTTCAGATATTCATCATGTAAACCATGTGTGCATGTGCATTTGATACCATAATCACAAACTTTAAAACTTGAGATCCAGATCCCTTATGTAATGTTACGAATGGTTAAAAATGCAATTGATCTTCCTAAAGGATACAGTGATATGCATTGTGACTTCATAGTTCATACTACCATTTTCAGAATTAAAATACTTACCAGAACCATACATCAACATCGAGCTCCTTTGAGTAAAACAAATCAAGTAGGAGAAAGAAGGTATACATACCATCGGAAGCATCAACGTCGATCGAAGGCACATTAGAAGGTATGAGCATGAGCAGAAATTTACAGATCACAAAAGTGAATGCGATGACGATTAGAGCCCACCAAAACACCATTTCTTCCAATTGATTGAAAGATTGTAAGCTTGTAAGTTCTTACTATTAAAAAATAGAATCTCAATTAAAGGAAGCAACAACAACAAAGTCATCAAACCTATAGCAGAAGAACAACCTAACAAAAATTAGAGGAAGCAACCAAAATCGAGGAATCAAAACAGAATATAACAGAAGGGAAGAAAGAGAAAGACAACGTATCGACTGAGAAGAAACTGAACCAATGGCATTAATAAATGACAAAGAAGAAGAATCAGGGTACCAGTTAGGTTGGGTGAAGGATCTTAACAGATGATAATCGGTAGGAAGGCGGTCGTGGGTTAGGATTGCAGTCGTTGATTAGGGTTTTCTTCAAAATAATCAGTGTGAATGAATAAAGAGGAAACCTAGAATGAAAGGGTATTCATGGGTCAGACCATGGATTTCTAGGATCTGCATGAATAAACATTTGGAGCACTTGGTTTGGGTGGGAAAAAGGATAACAGATGCTCTAGCAGTCTGTCATGTGATCTAAGAAACTTTTATTTATTAGATGTATATAAAATATAGATATATAGATATAAAATGATAAATATAGACTGATTTTTCCGTTCAAAAAAAATATAGATTATTTAGTTGCTTTTATCATTATTATATGGATAAGACTTATTGCACAGATAGTCTTTGTGGTTAGGCTTGATTTCACTTTTGGTTCCTAACTTTCTGAAATTACAAGGTTAGTCCAAAACTTTACGCAAACGTAAAAACGATGGTCCCTGAAACGGATGAACGTTAATTATTGTTGTTAAGTGTGTGTAAAATGACAAAAATATCCCCTTTCACTTTTCTTCGTCTCTATCAACCACCACCCCTATCACATTCAACCACTGTTACCACCACTACCACCTTCAACCACCACCACTCTTAACCTTCAATCACCACCACCTTCAACTTTCAATCCCCCACCACTTTCAACCACCACCACCACCACTACCACCCTCGACCTTCAATCACTACCATCTTCGACCTTCAACCTTCAACCATCACCACCTTCAACTTTCAACCATCACCACCTTCAACCACCACCACTCTCAACCTTCAACTACCACCATCTTTAACCTTTAACCTTCAACCATCACCACCACCACCACCACCACCTTCAACCTTCAATCCCCACCACCACCACCCTCAACATTCAATCACCACCCTCTTCAACCTTCAACCATCACCACCTTCAACCACCTCTAATGACCTCCACATCCATCATCGACCCTTCATCTCTGGCAACCCTTCACCTCTGACGACCTTCACCTCTATTATCTACATTAGATCTGATATTGCTAATACGATTAAGAGCTGCTCAACTTCTGTCGCCACCATCGCCATAAACGTCTCCATCTTTGGAGATGGTGGGTTTCGTTGTAGCGTAGGCCGCCAGAGTTGGAGGGCTGCTGGAATCAATTGGAGAAGACAATGATACAATGATATTTTAGTCTTTTTTAAATTATTAACTAAAAATTTTAATGGATATCTGTTTTAGGGACCATGATTATTACGTTTTATGCAAAATTTTGGACTAACCTTGTAATTTTAAATAATAAGGAAACAAAAGTGAAATCGGACCCAACCACGGGACCACCCGTGTAATTAAGTCTATAGATAATAACATTTATTTTAAACAAACTGAATTTAGCATAGAGAAAAGTCGAAAACCACTCAAATTCACTAACATAAGCAGCCAAATTCGTTATAGTAATTATTTTATACTTTAGAAAGTTATCAACTTTGATTCCTAATCATGGTAATTATTAAAAAATTAAACAAAAGTAATCATCATTTCACAAGCATATGCTCCCCCTTCACCCCTCTCTTACACCTCCCAAAACACACACACACACCGTCGCCATTGTTGCTCACCATAACAAGAATCTTACACATTTTGTGTTTATCTCATCGTCTTCACTACTTCATTGATCTCCTTCAATACCCACAAAGCATCATCAAAATCGGTTTCAAATCAATAAGGTAATTGTTCTTCCCCATTTAAGATCCCTTCATTGCATCTACATCAAATTGGGTGTTGTTAAAGCACACTCGCCAATGGGTTTTGAAGTTAATCGAAGTTAATTAGCTCCAATTTGTGATCAGATTTGATCTGGTATCGATTGCTCCCATGTGGGTACTTTATGTAAAGATCAAAGTGAAAAAGCTAGAAGAAATCGTCCGTTATCCTCTCACTGTTCAAATTAATTCAATTCGTTAGCTGATTGGATCAATAATATGTTATTTCTTGAATTGACTTGGGTGTTTATCCGATTAGGTTAATTCTTGCTTAAATGTTCATAAATTTGAAGAAGATTTTACAATTAATGATGCAGAATATTGGAAGAAAATGCTGGGTGAACTCATCATAAACAGTCTTGTGTAAGCAATTTCCAATTGTTAATCTCAATTTTGTTCATTAATGCAATCGATATACATATTTTTGGGGAAATTGGGATTTTGGTCAAATTTAGTGATGTTTGGTTATGGGTTCAGGTTGATTCTTGGATATGCATATCCAGCTTTTGAGTGTTTTAAAACCATTGAGAAGCATAGTGCAGCAAATGCAGAATTAAGATTTTGGTGTCAATATTGGTAAGTTTTCTTTCTTGAAGTCGACCATATTGGTTATTTGGTCAACTATATTATTTAGGATTAAATCAACCCATCTTGTTGATGAATGTGACATTTGTGTGTCATTTTAGTTGCTTGCTGATGTCTTAATCTACAAATAGAATAACCAAACACATCCCTTTCATAGAAAATCTTGGTGAAGCTTACACTTTTGAAAAGGTCAAACCTTTATATTTTCCATCAAATGCAAGTAGTAATGCTCTAATGATTTGTATCTTGTATGGTGAATGCTGTACATTTTGTTGGATTATGTTACCAATTTACCATTGTTTCTTTTTCAAGTTGATGACTTGGTCTTACAAATATGATAAGGAAACATTTTGGATTGTGGAATTTTGCAGAAATGTTTCAAAGGTCTAAAAATGTCAAACCAATGTATTATGTTATTTTGATTTACACTTTTTCATCTGAAAAGTTGTATATCCAATCAGAAAGACAACTAGATGTCGTTTATCCTCTTGAGATGCCGAATCTTTTAGTTTCTGAAAGACTCTTGATTATTGGTTATGATTCTTCTCAGGGTCATCATCGCAGTTCTTACAGTTTTTGAGAGAATCGGTGACATATTCATTTCATGGTACGTATAAAAATTTGTGTTTACTAATCACATACGTCTGATGTAATCTATGAATGTTTTAACATGATAATTCTTTTTTGAAAATATTTGGTAGGGTACCAATGTATAGAGAATTGAAGCTAGCACTCATCATCTACTTATGGTATCCTAAAACTAAGGTACAAGAGGACCATTTTGTTCCTTCTATGTAATATTACTGTTTTTGGTTTCTGAAAAAGGAAAGTTTACGGGTGATTCAGGGAACAGGATATGTGTATAATGCTATGTTGAGGCCATTTGTGGCGCGACATGAGACCGATATAGAAAGAAGTTTGAAGGAAATGAGAGCAAAAGCATGGGATGTGGCGATTTACTACTGGCACAACTCATCAGAACTCGGACAAACTAGATTTCTTGAAATCGTTCATTATTTAACCTCAAAATCTTCAAGGCCAAGATCCGAGGTACAGCTCTTTTCTTTCTCGTTTTCAAAGAAAACCGCTAAACAAAAATCAAAGAAGATACGGTAACACCGCGTTCTTTGAGGTCTCGTTGTGTATATTGAACTTCTTTTAACCCTTAGAAATATACTGGAGAGTTTTATTGCAAGGGATGGTGGGTGAATCTTGAATGTGTATACACCAATAAAGATCATAGATGATATTGATTCCAACCAACGCTACATACTTTTAGCCATAATGCTGACTCAATTTAACATGAGTAGAGTCGATCGGGTGATACGGATTGTGATTGTTCTTGCTCATCTTGCGATTGATAGACCAGTTGGATGATCTTCTATCGAGATCATCCAACTGGATGCTACTAATTGAAGCTGGTTTGTTTTGGGAACGAGTAGAATCAATCGAATGAAAACTATTCAACCAAGTATGGAAATAATGTTTGTAGTAGTCTCAAATGTTATATTTGTGCATTACAAGTTCTTTTATCCCGCTTTCAATGCCTTACGTTCACCTCGCTTGTGTTGTATTTGTACTTTACAACATAACCCTACACATCATGTCGTGCAATACAACCCTACGATACAAGTGATACATTGTGACAACAAATCTGAGCTCCATACGACCATACAACTCAAATTACAGGGTTCGGCTCAAGAGCATTGGTCTAACTCAATTTAGCCCATTTCTTGTATATGTGAGGTCACGGGCCATGTGACTAGGCCCCGAGATATCTCTTCTTCGATAATCTTTTAATTGTTTAAGTTGTTGATAATCATATAGTGTCATTTTATGACGACAACAAGAAGTGAAAGCGATGGTTCTACATTTAATAACACGACACAAGTCGCTTTTGCCCTACCGATTTCATTGTTTAATTGTGCGTTATCATGAAGACATGAACATCACATGATATAAGTTGTGTGGACCATTTTCTTGTTTTTTGTTGTTACCACTTACAATACACATTAAATCCAAGTCTCTTGGGCCCTACCGAGGCCCATATCACGATGTTTCAAAAGGGTCTCTTGGACTCAAGTGGTTCTTGTATTGAAAATACACATTATTGTACCAACATAATCTTGTAATTAAATGGTCAATGAGCCTCTTAAATAATTGTCGCATTTTTATGATTAAAACCTTAATTAGTGCGTGTGTGCGTGTTTTGTGTAGGTATTGCAAAATCATCAAAACTCGACGGAGGGACACCCACCTCCACCTCTCACGATTGCTCCACCCTCGGTTCCTCAACCAGATGAGACTGAGGACAGGCAGGTCCCGACTGCTCCATCACTACCAAACATTAGCCACGATCAACCAATATACCCACGGGAGTTGCACATCCCTGGATCGCCACGTGGACCTGGTTTGAGTTCGGGTCAAAGAGAACCTGTTTGGCTAAGGTTCAAGCGTTCGAGGGGATTGTAACTTATTTGATAGCAAACACGACATTGCTCAATTTTCTTTGGGTTGTTTATGATAGTAATAACGGGAAAACTTACCTTTTGATTGATAAGTACTTAAAATAACAACCAAGTCACTTAACTTTCAAAAAAAGAAAACATAATTAGTACATCTACTATTTTATAGGTAATTTCTTTATCAAGCATAAAATAATATAATGGTTTATTAGCACGTCATATCACATATTCCCTAACATTTTCTCGGTAAATATTTACTTTAAATTATGAGCTAATTTCTACGTAAAGTTAAACAACTCTATTATTTATAGAAGTATAGCTTATTTGTTTAAATAACAAACACTTAGGGGTTGTTTGACAGCCTTTTAATCAGTCTTTTAATGGTTCAGATGTCTGAATGATTCAACACTTAATGATTCAGACTCTGTTTCACGAGTACATGTCTGAATGGTTAAGGCATTTACCTCTGAATGGTTAACCATTATACTGATACTGAATGGTTAAGAGATCTAATACCGAATAGTTAAGATATATTATCTGAATTGGTCAGACATTTACTTTTAATAGTTAAATGATATACTAGCTCTTAATGGTTCATATCTCTTAATGATTCAGCACTTAATGGGTCAGACCTCTTATTGGTTCAACACTTAATCATTCAGAAGTTACCAAACAGCTCCTTAATAAGTATTCTTATATAGAATAATGACAAAACTAACTAAATAGTCTGTATTATATTATAGATATTAATTTATATTATAGCTAATTTCTACGTAAAGTTAAACAACTCTATTATTTTCTCAGAATGAATGTTAACCCTTTCTTATTGCGACAACCGTGTTAACTCATCAAAATCAATCAAAATTATTATTATTTTGTTAGAACAACATCATTATATTTGATAAACAAGAAAGCTAATTTTGTATCTTTTATTTCTGATACTAAACATTTAGATCTAGAGACTATTTATAGGAATCTATGGAATGATCTAGAATTATGTAACAGACTCAACTAACTCAAACAACTCAAACTAATTCATTTGAGCACATGCTTAATATCTTTAACTAACTCAAACTAACTTCTTAATAAGCACATGCTTAATATGCCCCTTCAAGCTAAACCGGGAGACATCACGTGAAGCTTGGACCGAAGAGTATCAAAACGAGAAGATGATAACCCTTTGGTCAATAAGTCAGCCAGCTGAGAAGTAGTAGAAACATAACGAACACAAAGCATTTGTGTCAGAACCATATCACGAACAAAGTGCAAGTCAATCTCAATATGTTTCGTACATTAGTGAAATACTGGGTTAACAGCCAAATAAGTAGTACCAAGATTATCACACCATAAAGTAGGAGCACGTGGCTATGGAATATGTAATTCCCGTAGTAATGACATAATCCAACGAAGTTCAGCAGCAGTATGCGCAAGAGCACGATACTGAGCTTCCGTACTTGAGCGAGCAACAGTATGTTGTTTCTTGAAACTCCAACTAATGAGATTTGGACCAAGAAAAACACAAAACCCAGTAGTAGAACGACGATCGTCTGGACACCCGACCCAATCTGCATCTGAATAACCATGAAGATCAAGATTATCAGAACGACGAATAGTCAATCCATGTGAACTGGAACCACGAAGATATCGCAAAATGCGTTTAACTGCAATCCAGTGACGATCTGTAGGTGTCTGTAGAAACTGTGACACCTTACTAACAGCATATGCAATCTCTGGACGCGTCAAAACCAGATACTGTAAAGCACCAACGGTACTACGATATAGTGTAGGATCCTTCAACGGGTCTCCTGAAAAACGAGAAAGCTGACGACCAGAAGCAACTGGAGTGGGTAATGGGCGACACTGAGATAAACCAGTACGCTGTAACAAATCAAGTAAGTAACGCTGCTGACATAGATGAAGACTATCATCAGTAAAAGTAGCTTCGACACCCAAGAAGTAGGATAAAGTACCTAGATCTTTGAGTGCAAACTGAGAATGCAGTCGAGTAATCAGAGTAGAGACAAACTCTGAAGAACTTCCAGTGATAATAATGTCATCAACATATACCAAGACATAACACGAAATGCCATCATGCTGATACACAAACAGAGAAGTATCAGAAATACACTGAGAAAATCCACTAGTCAGAAGAGCAGAGGAGAGCTTGGAAAACCAAGCTCGGGGAGCCTGCTTGAGACCATAAAGAGCCTTCTTAAGAAGACAAACATGATGAGGTCGAGAAGAGTCAACAAAACCAGGTGGTTAAGACATGTAAACAGTCTCAGATAAGTCACCATGAAGAAAAGCATTGTTGACATCAACTTGACGAATGGTCCATCCACGAGAGAAAGCAACAGATAAAACAAGACGAATAGTAGTGGGTTTAACTACAGGATTGAAGGTCTCAGTATAATCAATTCCTTCAGTCTGAAGAAAACCTTAGCAACAAGTCGAGCTTTATAACGACTAACTGAACCATCAGGATTATGCTTAATCCTGTAAATCCACTTACAACCAACAATGTTGGCAGAAGCAGGAGGAACAACAAGATCCCATGTATGGTTGGTATGTAATGCATCAATCTCCGTACGCATAGCATCCCACCAAACAGAGTAATGTTGAGCCTGAGAAAAAGTGGATGGCTCAGTAGTAGGAGCGGTAGTGGCATGAAAAAAAACATGATCAGGGAACTGTTTAGGCTGACGAGTATGATCACGAGAACGAGTGACCATGGGATGAGAAGGAAGAGAAGAAGATATAAAGGGAGAAGAAGAGGAGGACATAGTGCTAGCAGAAACAGGAAAGGTCGGAGGAGGAATAAAGAAATCAGATAAAGGAGAAGAAACAGGATATGGACTAGAGGTAGCAGAACTAGGAATGTCAAATATTGTCTCATGAAAGACAACATGACGAGATGTAATAGTACGAGCTGTAACAAGATCATAACATAGGTAACCATTATAACTAGGGGCATAACCCACAAAAATACAAGGAGTAGATTTGGGAGAAAGTTTATCCGGTCTGGTGTCACCAAGAAACAGATAACACAAACACCCAAAGGTACGAAGAATGGAGTAATAAGGAGAAGTACCAAATAAGACCTCATATGGGGTGGAATGATGAAGAACCGGTGTGGGCAATCGGTTAATAAGAAATGCTGCAGTGGCATATGCATCATACCAAAATTTCTTTGGTAGACCGGCATGAGCTAATAAGGCTCGAGCAATCTCAGACAAATGTCGATTCTTGCGCTCAGCCACCCCATTTTGTTAAGGTGTATGAGGACAGGAAATACGATATGCAATATCAGCCTCAGCAAGATACCAAGCCATAGTACCATGAATCAACTCAGGTGCACCATCACACTGTAGGTGTTTAATAGTGCAAGGAAATAGATTTTCAACCAAAGGTCAAAAATGACGAAAACAATCAACTGCCTGAGACCTACAAGTCAATGGATAGATCCAGGTAAAGCGACTAAAGTCATCAATAAATGTAATAAAGTAGCGATACCCAGAACGAGACATAACTGGAGATGGTCCCCATATATCACAATGCATCACATACAATGGAACAGTAGAATGCGATACAATAGAATGAAAAGGCAATCTACTAGATTTAGAAATGGAACATGAATTACATGGTTTATTTAAAGAAGTTTGAGACAATGGTAAAGATGTAATCCTAGACAAAACAGACTCTAAAGGATGACCAAAGCGAGAATGCCAAATCTCACGAGAAGTAGTAGATGTAGCACTGAGAGAATATAGTTGACGAGGACTAGCTCGCATGTGGTGGAGGAGCTGCCCGGTGTGAGTCTGTATAGACAAACCAAACTGTGAGAATAAAACAGATATAGGATTATCAATCACAAGTTGTGTAATTGATAATAGATTCTTGGCAAGGCCAGGAACAACAAGAACACACCGAAGCAACAAAACACATTGAGACAAACGAAGGTAAGAAAAACCAATGTGAGAAATGGATAGAGATGTACCATTACCAACCACTACACGCTCAGAACCAGTGTACGGAACTGTACCAAACACAATAGTAGGATCAGAGGTCATGTGAGCGGTAGCTCCAGAATCAGGAATCCAAGATTCCATAGTTTTACATGTATCCGAAAGATCTGCATGAAGACCAAATTGAGAAGAAGGTGGGAAAGCCCATGACTGAAAATGTGTCGGCCCAAATCCAGCTCCATAAGAACCCATACCAGATTCAACAGAAGAAGTAACAAGCCCAAACTGCACTCCAGAGAAAAGATTCAGGCCAAAGTTAGAGGGCTGCCTAGAGAAATTTGAAGCAGGCCCCAATACACCTGCATTAGAGAAACTTGGAGTAGGTCCCAATACACCTGCACCGGGCCCAAAAGAAGGAGACCCACCGGAATTTCCATTACCCCCAAATCGGTGATTCCCTAACTCATAACCATCAGAATCAAGAGCAGCTAGATGCACAGTGAAGCGACCACCAGAGGACCATGGTAAACCTCTACCACTATTGCGACCTCAACTACCACCATAGCGACCACCTCCACCTCGAGACCGAGTACCACGCCCGAGTGTATTACCGGAGCGACTATTACCAGCGTGATAATGAGAGGACTCGGAAGATGCATACCGAAAGTGACAGCTTGATGCTTGTGACTCGATTTAGCACAAATCTAACATATAATTGTGTTTGATAAGGGATCATCAGGTGGATTTAGTGTGCAAGCATTCATAGCAGCAAGAATTGGTTGAGCATTAGCTTTCCGTTGCTTCAAGCGAGCTTCATATGTGAGAAGTTTAGACCGCAACTGAGAAAAGGTAAGTGTTGTCTCTTGATTTTCAATATTCATAATAAAATTTTCATAATTGACATTCAAACCTTGAAGAATATGTAACACAAGTAAGTCATCAGATATTGGATCTCGAATTGCATTCAAGGAGTCAACAATTTCTTTAGCTTCATTAAGGAATACAACAACAGATTTCGTGTTTTGTTTGAGAAGATGAAACTGATTTCTTAACTGTGATTGTTTATCAAAAACAGTTTGAACAAATGAGTCTTCGATTCTTTTCCACAATTCAGACGCAGAAGAAGAATTTCGAGCAAGATGAAGAATCGACGGAGATAGAGTTGCGGTGATTAATGTTTGCACATAACCATCGCTTTTATCCCATGCGACTCGTTCTTCTGAAGTAGAAGCAGGAGCATTGCTATTAGATTGCAAAAACTGCAATAATCCCAAGGTTTTCAATACGGTAACAATTTGATGTTTCCAGTTAAGATAATTGTCATCATCAAGCTTGATTGACAAAAAATTGGCAATATTAGGTAGAGAATTGAATGAACTTCCAGTAACATTCACAGTATCAGATGAAGGAGATGAAGTTGAAGAAGACATGACAGAATGAAGGCGGAGAAGTCGCCGGAGTTTGTGAGACTGCCGGAAAAGTTACCGGAGTACTCAGAGCGCGTGCTCTGATACCATGATAAACAAGAAAGCTAATTTTGTATCTTTTATTTCTGATACTAAACATTTAGATCTAGAGACTATTTATAGGAATCTATGGAATGATCTAGAATTATGTAACAGACTCAACTAACTCAAACAACTCAAACTAATTCATTTGAGCACATGCTTAATATCTTTAACTAACTCAAACTAACTTCTCAATAAGCACATGCTTAATAATATTTATATAACACTATTTTGTTTTATTTAATGTGTAAATTCATAAGTGTAAAAAAAGTATGATAGATGTAAGTTAACAAATATTTAGAGGTGTAAGTATAACTTACACCAGTCATAACTTTTTTACACTTAATATAACGTTGTACATATGTAATGATGTTAATCCAGAAGAACAATAATTTTGCTTGATCTTGAAAATTAACACGTTTATCGCAATAAATGATGGCTAATATTTATTTATGTTCTTCTTTAGCTATATCTATATGTAATAAAGTAATTATATATACAGTAACTAAATAGTTAATACATTAGTTGATCTCCGCATTTCAAATCAAGAGGCATATCATGATGGCTAAAACATGTATTAATATTCATTCTTCCATATAAAGATATATATAATGAAGATGAAAATAAAAAAAAAAGATTTGTTTTCTTTTTAACCGGATATTCTTCTTTGTCAATGCTACTAAGGACTACAGGTTCGTAATCATAAAAATTGGTCATTTATCAGATTTTGTTAAGATAGTGGATTGTGGCCAACTGAAAAGCTCACAAATTTACTTTAATGGTTCATAAAAAACATAAAGTTTCAAAATAAGAAATGTCGGTTAAAAAACCTATAGCTTTTTTAACAACCAAGCATATATAGTTTTTTTTATAATTTAGTTTAAACAAACACTTTATTTTGAATGTTGATGACAATGCAAATGGGATGTAGGGTTTGAACTTTATTAGGTTCATCTTTTGGGTTAGATCAAGCGCCTATGGGTTATGTACCATGTAAGATTATCAAAAACTCATTATTTCAAGCATACAATGTCTTATATATGATATAAAACTAATGAAAGAATTAAGAAGTTGGCTATGGATAATAATCTTGATAATTAACTAATTATCACAAGAATGATACAATTCCTATATCGATAATATTCCTTTAAATATCATCAGTTAACCCCCATAACCTGCTAGTTATTTATATCATTGTTAATTAACTCCCCTAATGATGAATTGTGTTTGAGCAAATTAAAAAGACCTGTCAAGTTTTAATCCAAAAACGCGTTTAATCAGTTTAATTTGATTGGGTAGTTGGAAATTTAAATACATGGTCAATTGGTTCATAATCATGAATTTAAATTAAACTATATATTTTTTTGAACGACCAACAGGCACACTGTAAATTAACCTATATATTAATTTTACAAGTCAATGAACGGTAGTTTGTGATGGTATTAGCGTTTGGTTCAATTGTGTAATGCATGTACTATCTTACTTGCAACTCAATGAATGGTGGTTGCTATGTCGCCGCCGGTTCCAACCACCTTTAGGTTGGTTGGCCGTCGTTTAACCACACCACTCCTTGCAACGATGGGAGGGTCGCCACTTCTAGTGGACTTTGGGTCGGATGGCGGCCGCTTAACCCTGCCGCTCCTTTCGATGGTGGTGGCACCTTCTTCTGCGCCATGTTTTCAATCTCTTTCACTACAATTGGAGTAATGAATGTGGTGGTATGTTTTGCCCTTTTGAGTTGGGTATAGTTGGGTGTTGTTGTGGTGGGTCATCTCTTTACAAGATGGAATTTTCTCGGTAGGTGATAGGCGATAATGAAAAAAACAAATCAATGTTGTTCATTGTCCTGACGGTGTAGACGAGAGTTTATAGCCACCTTGAATCGTTACTAGTGGCGAAGCTTAACCAACTTGACAAGGGGGGCGGGGGTGAAATTACTTTTTAGGGGGGGCGAACTCGATATTTATATAAAAATTTACATTACTGGGTCAAAAATGTACAATATCGGGCTAAAATTTAACACTACGGACGAAAAAATAGGGGGGCGACGCCCCCCCCCCCCCCCCCGGCCCCTTAAAAGCTTCGCCCCTGACCGTTACTGTTTCTAAGCCTTTTATTTACAATTATGTCGCTTGCGTTTGTTGCTTTTGATTTACACCTGTCGTGCTAAACAGACTTTCAAATACACTGAATAACAAGCTATAGTGATAAATATTCGTTTTCAAGGTTTGATGTGACAATCGTCTTTGCAGCCACACTAAATATCGATTTATGAGTCTTTAAAATCTAACTTTTGGGGCTTGACAAATAATCATTGATTATGTTTTTTTTCTCGCAGCGAAGCTCGAAAGAAAATACTAGTTAGATTTATAAACGAGATCCACAATCTGAATGCTATTCTTATTCGAAAATCTAAATGTCTAGCTTTAATTTCTAATTGTTCTCCCTTATGGTTGGATTATAATTTTTTTCAAATCAGATTAAAAATATGAGGACCAAGTTGTACCACTTGTCATTAATTTTCCATGCAAAAGTTATTAAATAAACTAACCTGGTAACATCCACTGCTACCTTTTACAACTAGTTATAAAATATTAATACTTTAAATTAGAGTTAAGTGTACGTAATTTATCTAAAATAACAGATTTAAAAGCTAAAAGTTTTAAGTAACAGGTTGGAATATTGTGTGTTTTAATTTTATAACGAAAATGAGTATTAATACTGACATGCATTAAGCTTTCTGTTAGGCTCAAAGGTATTTTAATCATTTTATTTTTGGAGGATTTATTATGTAATTTAAATAAGGGATTACTTTTGTAATTTACTTAGATATGATATGTTTTTTCACGTATATATATGAAATCTAAATTCTAATACCCCACTCAGATGAAACACCCACCTATCACCGTGACCATCACCAACGTCGGCCGCTACCAAGGCAGACCATAATTTGTTGTTGCATCAACGCCTCTCCATCCGGCCTAACGCCAACGCCTCCTCCTTCTCTTGTTGCACCTGCGCTTATCATCGAAACTAAATTTAACTTATAAGTCTGCCTAGGGGAAGATATCCAGTGCCAAATTTGTCTCTAAACTGATGATGATGCTTGATTTATTACTTGATATTAAGTTTTAGGGGTTTGGTTAATTTTCAATTTGTGATATGTATTGGGGTTCATATGTTGTTTTTGGTTCGATATAGTGGGGGAGGGCGGTGGTTGTGGTGGTGGTGGGCTGGGGGTTGAAGTTGCGATAGTGGATTTGAATTCAATGGCGGGGGTGTTCGTGGGTGTTGAGCGGTGGCCGGTTGGCAAGATGGTTAGCGATAAAAGGTGAAGGAAAAGGGTTCAAAAAGATGGTGGTGGTTAGATGGAGATAAATGGTGGTGATGGTGGCCAACAAGGATAGATGGTGGTGATGAGGGAAGGGTTGGGATTTATAAAGTTATAGTTAATTACACAGATAATCCTTGAAAAAAACAAGATATATATTACAAAAATAGTTTATCGACGGGTATGTTAGTAATTTTATTTAAATTTAACAGAAAACTTAACATTTGTTAAACTTAATACACATTCTTGTTACAAAACTGAAAACACAATACCCTGACCGGTTATTAAAACTCTTGGCAACTAAACATGTTATTTGAATAAACCAAAAGAACCATGTATGTAATTAACTTATTAAATTATCAATCATCTACAAAAATTAATATTGATATATATATATTATATATATATATATATATATATATATAATATATATATATATATATATTATATATATATATATATATATATGGGAGGGTTCAAATGAGAACCACATTTTTTGCGAGAACTCTAAGAACCAATCTTAACCATTCATTTTTTATCACATGCAAATCACATGTCATTTTCTCCTTTTTTTACAACGTTCATAACTTTTTTTCACGACATCATTTTTTCAAAAAAAAAATTCACCATAAAATTCAATATTTTTTTATCTTTCCAACGCCTACCATAATGATATACTTTTATAAAAAAATATCGTACATCCGTTGTTTACATATGTATAAATCTAGTTATACACATGTGTAGTATTGGATTTACACATGTGTAAATCCGATATTACACATGTGTAAAACGAATTTCATTAAAAAAACGAGAATTTTTTTTTATTTTTTTAAAATTTTTTTATTTATTTTATGAAAGAGGGAAAATAGGAGAATATTTTTGTGTTTCTATTTTTTTATTTTTATGTTATTTTTTGATTTATAAATTTTTTAATATGTTTTTGTTAATTATAGTTTTGCCATTGAGAACTAGTGGTTGAGATTGGTTTTTAAAGTTCTCACAAAAAAAAGTAGTTCTCATTTGTTACTCCATATATATATATATATATATATATAGTATAATCTAGTTGGATATACTACAATCTATGTGGTCTCTTTTCATCCGCCAACACCATTCAAATTAACAAGTGACAACGATAGCTGCCGGTAACTCTCCGGTAACCGGTTTTCAATCATCCCCTACAAAAACATCTCCAATTTTTCATCATTTTCCATCTTTAATCAAACATCCCAATATGAATGTAGGCAATCTCGTCACTGCTCTAACTGTAATCTTCATCTTCTCCGTCGTCTTTCTCGTCGCCGAACTCTTCTTCATCCTCCGCCACCGCCATCCCCGCCGTTCACAACCCTCCAAACCCACCATCTCCGGCGACTTACTCTGTTTCTTCTGCTTGAAGTCCCGAACACGGGTCGAACCAACCGGAGCCCCTAAATCAAACCCAAATGGATACCCGCCCGGAGACCCGGATGCCCAAGTTAATACTCATTTTCATATTTTACACGTAAACTACGTGTATCCTTGTAAACTTACAAAATTACATATTTTTCAAAACACAAGGTTTCAACGAGAAAATTACATATATCTATTGTAATTTTTTTTAGTTACAAGAGATATCCAAGTTAATATTCTTTTTCTTTTTTTAATTAGGAAATTACATATATCTCTTGTAAATCCGTTAAATTACATGTTTATTCAAAATATAAATTTTTAATGCATAATGTACAATGGTTTTAAAGCATGATTTAAATATATATATAATTTTACAAACTTAGAGTAAAATATATGAAATTGTCTCTTTGGTTATAAGAGCTAATAATTTATTTATATTAACCATTTTATTTGTATCTTTTGTATATAAATTATATATTTTATTAACCACATGTAAATGTATCTTATAGGAAATTGATGTTTTTAAGTTGTTGGAAGCAAATGGGCGGTCTAGGGTTCTTTGTACGATAAAAGAAGATGATAGAGAAGAGGTTGAGTCAACCTCCATGTCCATCGAGATAGTGTCGTCGGTAAAAGTGTCGCTACAAGCATGTCTTGAGTCTGAGGCCGCGGCAGAGAGAGCTGCGAAGGTGAAGATAGAGGTTGAGGATGCAAAGACCATGTCGTCTTCTCCGTGTGATTCCCCGGAGTTTTATACTCCGGTGGGAACTCCGTCACGAGATGGTGTGTGTTCGGAGTTTGAGTCTCCGGTATAAGTAACCGGTGAACACATGCGCGGAAACTATTTTGTATTGTAGTTGTATGGTTGTATTGAGTGTTTTATATTGACGTTTAGGTGTTTTTACATTGAGTAAATTATATAAAAAGTTACAACTTCAACGCTCTAAGTTATGTTTAAGATTTGCATGATGTTTTGTAAGTTTCGTTCTATTGATGATGAACGTTACATTTTATTGTTTAGACGAGAGTTCAAGATGTACATGAGATAAAGAAAAAAACATAATTAGTAATGTCTTAGCGTTTATACAAATCTGTTGCATGAAATAAAATTATCTATGAAAATTCAGTTTATTATAGTGTAAAAAAGTACGCAACATAAGTCAACATGCTTAAGAAAATGCTTTGCTATTAGATGATAGTATCGTTTAAAAACGTCATCCTATTAGTTTATCAATATTAATTTTGTAATTATAATTAACGTGTTAATTATAAAAAAAGGTTTTCGATAAATATGTATCATAAGTTTGAACCTTACCTTATAACTTTTTAAAGAATTTTGAAAGATGCTTATAGAAACCCCTAAATGATAAAGATAAATAGGGAATCATTATTAAGTTATTAACTCAATTTAAAAATGAAAAAAAAAACCACTTTTATATTCAAAGTGAAGTCAAAGATTAAATGACAAATAGCTCCACTCACTTTCTTTTAAAATGATAGCCACTAAACTTCTAAACCCATGAACCAAGGGGGTCACTTTTTAAACAACATCCGTCTACTGCAATTTTTTAAAGAGTTAGTGTGTAGAAGAATTGAAATCAAATTTGAATAATCTTAAAGTCTTGAAAATCTTTTTAGATAGAAATTATTTGGTAGTTCACCCGAATAAATCAATCGGATATAATTTAGACGAGATCAAAAATTAGTATGTTGTGTTGTGTGAATTTCGTGAACAAGAAGAAGAAAAATTCGAGAGAAAAATGACCAACCTGGATATTCCAATTCGATTTGAAGGGAAAAAAACGGCCATTTGGTAGTTTAATTATTTTTTTATTTTTTATTTTAAACAACCATTAAAAATACTTATTCCACTCGAATTTCACATCTGAAAAAAATCGATTCGAAATGCATTCTTTAATAAAGCTATTTTTACTAAAATAAAAAATTTTCAAACTGACCTGGCAGCTCGACCCCAGCCAGAAGGTGCCGCCCATTAGACCCCACTACCAAGGGTGTTGCCCTTGGACCCCCGCCAAGGGGGTGTTGCCCCTTTGAAACCCCCATTGCTTAGGGGTTTCGCCTCTAAGAATGTTTTTAATATCAAAGATCATGATACACTCAAACAAGCATGTACTTCGTACCTTCTAACTTGTTTAATGAATATTATGATTATATTGGTCATTAGTCAACCCAATTATACTAAAATATCTAACGTTGTGTGCATAAAAGGATTCCTTATTTTAAGTTGGTTTAAGACTTTGTAAGAACATCTCTAATGGGACTAAGTAGACGGTACATGAAGCTTAGTGATCGAGACCGATTCGAGATGGTCAAGCTCCTAATGGATCTGTTGAGTGGGTTAAGCTCCAAAAACAAAGATGAGAGAATAAATACATATACTTTTGATCCAATTTTCTTCTTGATTTCTAATGTCAAAACAACGATTATGTATATAAAAGAAATATGATCATGGCTCCTAAATTAATGCAAAAGAAACTAAACCCACTAGCCAATTATATAAAACAAATGAAGAAACAAATAAATCATAAATCTAAATAAATGGAACATGGATATTATGCAATTAGACGTGAGGAGTGACACGTATCACTTAGGTTGCGTTTGGAATCAAACAACCATTGGAGATGACTATTTGTTGTGCATTTCTTTGTTCACTTCCGGATTTTCAACTACCAACAAACAGATGATGATAACAGGGAGCATATATGCACATCATATTTTATACCCATCTTATGTACTATTAGAAAGTGGATGTAGCATTGAAAAGGAAACTAGTGCGACTTAAAAATGAATTTAAATTTGATATAACAATTGATGTGACGCGTATGAATCTCAAAATTTGATTCATTTGATATGCCCTAAATGTGACATAAAAAGCTCAAGATAAAGGCAACAATATCATCAATTGCTTTAAATCGATGTCACCCTACAACACGAGTAACTCAGATGGCAGTATAATACATTGACAACAAAGTCAGTTTTGTCGTACTCATGTATAACATTATGCCACACTGCTAATCAAGCCAACCACCAATCACCACCACCACCAACAACGACAATCACATTGGTTATTACAAAAATAGAGGTAGGGATGGGAATGGGCCGAGTTCAGGCCAAATATTTGTAATCCCAAGCCCATACTCAGTTTTGAAATCTTGTCCCATACCCGACACATTACCCATCAAGTATTGGTCGGGAAATGATCCACCGGGTATCAGGCATACCCGTTAGCATCGGGTTACGAGCTTACCCGCGGGTATCAACCAATCCTTGTTGGGTTGTTGTGTTCGTTTTTACAATTTTACTATTATATATTTAAGTATCATATCTTAAATATTAAATATAATCATCTTTATAAAATTTTGTGTAATAAAACCACAATATCTTCATTTGGTAAGTTTAACATTAAAAATAATTACAACAAGTTTCAACTTTCTCATAAAAATTACAAAATAACTACAACATATAAATGTTTTAAAATTTCGTATCAAAATAACTATAACACGTTAGTGACAAGTATTATCATTTTATAAAGTTTCATATCTAATATATATACTTGTATAATATTAAAAAACATTAGTAAATTTTTCTTTAATATTCAAAATAAAAATAAAGAATTTTAAGTATATATTTGGGTAAATGAGTATTACCTAATTCCATACCCGTCTCATAACTCAAAAATTAAAAACTACTCTAATACCCGACCCAATACCTCATTGGATCGGGCTCAAGTTTTTTAACCATCCCTAAATAAAGGTGGAACTTAAAGCTGTTGTTGGTAACATAAAGATAACGTTTCAAGGCATTGAAAAAGTTATTTACATAACTACAAAACAAGGATGCCTGCATCAAGTTCAAAATAAGTTATCCAAGACAAGCCGACACCCTTATAACAGCAAATGTATGATTTCGTTTTGAAGAACAAATGTATTTTAATCAAGCTCGATTATTTGTTTGAACCTCAATGGTTAGATTTTGGCGGCGCACCATGGCAAACTTTGATCATATATGTCATGTGGCATGTACGAAGAAAGTATCTCATTTAAGCCACTTGTGTGTCGAGTATCATTCCGGATTTATCTTTATCTTTTCATGTCGATTCGTAAAAACAATTCTTAAAGTGTTTAATCATCCTCGTAGGGAAAAGGAAATAAAAAAGCAAAAAAAAAAAGCAAAAGGGAGCATTATATACCAAGAAGATCACTAATTCCCCGGGTCCCACCTTTCATATCTTAACGTCTAAAAACAGTCAGATTATTAAACTTTTAAAATTCAAACAAACTCAAGAACGAACGATGAATCTCACCAAATTCAATGAAATAATCATCAATCGTTCGTGATTCACTACCTCTATCAAGATCCAGAAACAATAAAAAAAACAATACCCGAGAACCATTTCATCACATAATCACTAAATCATATGTAATAATCGAATCAAATATCAATAAAAAACGATCAAAGAATCATCAACATCTTCATCTTCTTCTCTACCAATCGAAATCACACTTTGTTCTTTCAAATTCCCCAGAAGAAATCTTACCTTTTGAACTCATCGGAACCTTCAAATCACACTGAAACTTAGGTTTAAATTTGGGGGTTTTCATCCACCACACTTTAAACCTAATCTTCAACCTCAATTTCAAATCAATTTTGAAAACACCATCACTCTTCTCCAATTCATACTCCGATCTCTCACCACCACCAATCGCCACCACCTGTTCACCTCTAAACACCACACCCACACTCTTCTCCTTCTTTTGCCCCAAATAAAACCCTTCAACATCCTCCGTCGCAAATCTCCGGCGACGGTACACCGCATTAGCCTCAATCGCATCATAGGAGATCCCCAATCGGCGATTAGGGTTCCGAAACGTGACGTTGACGGAGAGGTTGTAGAAGAGGGTATCGTTTGTGGGTGAGAGTGTGAATTGGGCGAGGGTGACGTCATCGACGTGGAATTTGGGGACGTTGGGGCGGAAGATGAACCAGAGGATTAGTCCGACGACGGCGAGGAAGATTGTGACGGTGATGAGGATCTGATAGATGAGGTTGAAGATGCAGGTGCAGATGCAACTGCAGCAGCAGGTTAAGGGGTTGCAGGTGGTGGTGGCGCCGCCGCGGCGGGCGGGGCGGTGGTAGGTGGTGGGGCCGTAGAAGGCGGCGTTGAGGTGGGGTTGCTCCGGCGTCGGAGACATTGTTGATATCGGAGAAGATGAAGATTTGCAGAGAGAAATGGAAATGGTGGTTGTTAATGGTGGAGATGATGGATGCTAAAAACACGATGGAGTACAAACTATAAACTATAAAGTAACGGGTGATATTATGGATGCTTTATGGTAACTTGCATCTATGCATTGTTTGGTTGTATGTTATGCAGTTTTGCTTGTATGTTTTGTATTTTTACTTGTATATGAAAAGACGTGTTTCAGATAGAGGGTTTTTGAAACTCAACTCAAAACGGTCAAAAGTGAACCTAAAACATAAATTGATTCTAGTTTAGGTTTGAAATGAAGAATCTGAATATACGAGATTATTTGTAGGGGTTTTTGTGAGTTCGGGTTTTGGGTTTCTCGGGTGGGTTTTCTAACTTTTGTGATGGGCTATTGTTAATGGTGGTACAAGTAGGAAAATTCATAGACCGTTACCATTGTTGTTGAGACCGATCGGACCAGCCGTTTTAATCAGAAAACAGATAGGTGACCGATTCGAGTCACATCGACTCGTTTTGGGGTGATTCGACCGGCCGGTTCGTCCAAAATCGATGGCCGGATCGAACCGGAGTGGTTCGAACCGAATTTTGATTTTTTTATTTTAACATATAAAAATAGAGTGTTGAACTATAAATTAGTATGTTGGATATAAAAATATAGTTAAATTTTATATATAAGTATAAAATACATATATAAATTACTTATATATATATACTATATATAATTATGACGTCATCTGGTTTTTAAATCCAGTCCGACCACCAAATCAGTAAAGTGTTTGATTTGACGTCCTTTTGATCCGTAACGTATCGAGTACGTGTTTAGATGTATGTTTTCGTTCTAGTGTTTGGACGTGTGTGTTAAGAGGATGTTTGAAAGTTTTTTTATAATTATTAATTGTAGCTAGAAAAATTAGCATGTCTAACAAGGCTTGTTGACATCTGTGAAACAACATTGATTTCCAATTACCATACATTTAGAGTTGTTTGTATGTATTTTAATATTTTATTAGAAATCTCCATTCCTGCCTGAAATATTATTAAAGTGATAACAAAGTGATTTAGTTAGGTCCTTGAAAGATGAATAAAGTAATTTATGAAAAATACAAGAAAAGTAATAACAAAGTGATTTAGTTAGGTCCTAAACAAAAGTAAATATTTTTTTCTTGCACTCCAAGGGATCGAACCTATTTCATAGGCCAACTCAAAACCACGTACAAACCAACATCATTAAGCGTACATTTGTATTCACTAAACAAATAACTATAGATTACTATCAGCTTGACCTCGACTCCGAATTCATACCGTTTTATCAACACACATTGTATTTGACTTAACTTATTTCCAAATAAAATTTATATAGAAGCGTAAACCAACTAGAAATACACATAAAAAAGTAAGCATAAAAACATATTATATTAGACCCAACATATTTCGAATAGAAATTACAGCTAAACGTAGACCTCGAATATATCCTAACATGTGTATAACAGATAAGCACACAACAAATTAGTTTTTTTTATTTAACGAACGAAAACAGACGGGAGTGAAATTAAATTTTACAAAATTGTAAGAAAGTAAAGTGATAAAAATAAGATGTTGGAAAGTTGAGGGATTGAAAGTGCTAATTGAGATAGAATATAATTCCTGTTAATAATTAACTTTCATGTAACTTTCCACAGAAACAAGTCTCCTAGACTTAATGTAGTTTGCCACAAACCCCTTGAAGAGAGCAATGCCCCCTTTCAAAGGGGGCTTTATCGGTTTATCCCTTGAACCATTGGTCCTAATAGAGATCGAAAATAAGAATGGACTTTTACATGTGCAACCCTACACCTATTAACTTGTAAGAATATTTATTCTCACTTTTTTTGTATTAAATGAATCTAATTAAACAAGGGTGTTTTTATTTGGACATCCACCAATTTTAAATCAACACCTCTTTGACCCTATACGTCGCGTATGGGTCCATACGCGGCGTATAAGGTCGCGAAAATATTCCCTATATGCCGCGTATGGACCCATACGTGGCGTATAAGGTATATTCTGACAAGACCCTGACAAACCCGTGTCACACGCGTGTCGATGAGGCTATACGCCGCGTATGGACCCATACGCGGCGTATAGTTTTCCCAAATTTTCCCGCAATATTTCTATGTATTGTGAAAGGAGTATACGCCGCGTATGGGTTAGTACGTATAAAAATTTTCGCCGGCTTTATTTTGTACGTTAAGGTTGACACTTTGCGTATAAGTTATATTTTGTAACATATTAATCGATAATTTTAAATCTTAGTTAACAAATAAAACCTATAAAACAAAACAAACATTAAATGATAATATAATAAATAACGAAGTTCTTAAATACATAACAAAATAAAAGTACAATTAACAAAATAAAATTACGGTGAATCTGGGTAATATCGAGACGGTGGCAAGTCTGGAGGATCAATACCAGCAGCATGGGCTCGTGCAATCTCAAGCTGAACGTGCCAATCCATAAGATCCTCAACTCGATTGAGGCGACGACCCTGATCCCGTAATCTCGTATTAATCTCTTGCATAAATGTCTCAATACGTGCAGACACCTTTACATCTCTATAAATATGCCGAGGGAACTGTGACTGAGGAGGCGGTTGCTCGTGTGGTGGCTGAACATGCGGAATATGCTCTTGCTGCTGGTGTGGATGGTCATCGCCGACCTGCTGAACAGGTGCAGGATGCCAGATCTCACTGGGTCGAAGAGAGAACCATATGCCACCCGGAAACTGGCGTATAATACGCATGCCGAATAACGTACGACGATCTAATCTCACCGGCTCGATCGGAGGGGATACGTCAGCAGCATGGCGAGGAAAATAACCAAGACAACGCGCAATCATCGTAATGTACGCGCCGCCATGGCCCGCTCCTTGCTTATGGCGATGATAATATGAAGCGTAATACTCAGCTAAACATCTCGCCAGGTTGCACCTGGTCCCCGTAAGCAAACAATATAGGTAAAATAAGTTGGGAATGGTACACCACGCCCGACTCTTACCACGTCCCGTGATGGATGTGGCGATCATCCGATGCAAGTAACGGATAAGAGGATCTCTAATGCCAGTGACCCTGCCCTTAGTCCTCTGAAACGGACCTCCGACAATTTGAGGCCACCAATCTCTCAATCGGGTCTCCTTCATCTTAGTAATTCCCTCTATAAATAGAGGGGTAACGGTCTCCGGCTCATAATAAAGTCCCGAGAGAACGGAAAACTGCTCAATCGACATCTGATGAAATCGTCCACATAGCCGAAACGAAATCTCAGATCGCTCATCGTCCTCCACCATCTCATCAGGACGAACATAAATAAAAGGTGGATAAAAACTCCACCGTCAGCTCTCGGTATGAAGGTAAAAACGCCAGCTCAAATAATCGACTCCATGGCGTATTATCTCCGATAATTCCAGCGAGTCTATCGCGCTCCCCAAGTTCGGCCATCACCTCCCAATCCATTGCCTTTTGATGACCGATCTTCATACGAATGAATTTTGAGCACTTTGCATGCTTAATAGTACCGGGCTCAAACTGTAACCATGCTCAACCTCAACGTCAGAATCGGAAGACATATCTGCAAAAGAAAACGAAAAATTTTAAGACCTGCGTATAGGGTCTATACGCCGCGTATAGACCTATACGCCGCGTATAGGTACCCACGTATGGGCTTCGTGTGTGTCGTATGGTACCTATACGCCGCGTATAGGTACCCACGTATGGGTTTTGTGTGTGTCGTATGGGTCCTATACGCCGCGTTAGCCCTATACGCCGCGTACAGGTACCCACGTATGGGTTTTCTTCAACCTATGAACTATACGCTGCGTATAGCCCTATACGCCGCGTATAGTTCCTCAAACAGTTTACAGATCTATGTTTTTACCGCATAAAACATCAGTTTAACGTTTAAATTAGAGTACGATTAACATAACAAAGGTATAAGAACAATAATATATACCTGAACTAGTGAATGTAGAGAAATCAACGAACAATACGTGTAGTATCGATCTATACGAGAGAGTTTTTTAGTTTGGAAAAGTTTGGAAGGGTGAGTTTCTGAGGAGATGTCCCTTTAATGGGTCCGGGAGGTTATACGCCACGTATGTGTCTATACGCCGCGTATGGATCCATACGCAGCGTATAGGAGTCAGTGGAGATGCGTCCCACACCCATACGACCCATGTCTATACGCCGCGTATGGGCCCATACGCGGCGTATAGACCCGCTGAATAACTGATTTGACTTCGCCAGTTTTGTCTTCTGAAAAGCCTATACGCCGTGTATGGGTCCATACGCGGCGTATAGACTCACTGATGTGATGTGAAATTCTTGGCATTTATGACTGGGACCTATACGTAGCGTATGGACCCATACGCGACGTATAGGTAGGTGTCGATTTAAATTTGGGGGTGTCTCTTTATTAGTGCCCTTAAACAAACAGGTCTTGACACAAAATCACCAAACAAAACATATATAACAGATTTATACAAAGAGTTTGTCAGACGCAGATCGATGGCCTAACATTGGTGGGGCATCATAGAGGCAGGGGGTGCCGTCCCCCTATTTTCCATCCGTAATGTTACATTTTAATTTAATTATGTAAATTTTTTGCCCAACAGTATTAATTTTATATAAATACCGTTTAAAAAAATTAATTTCACTCGCCCCATTTACGAAATAGTTTAAACTCCACTACTGCTAGTATTTAAGCTCATTTTTCCTACAAATACGTTATTTTCCCATTGTTTAGAAACCATTAGTTGGACTACCCGTGCACTCTTACCAATCTTATCTTGTTTTTCATAACATGTCATCTTAGTTCTTTAAGAACCCCTCGTTTTCATAAAAGTTGTCTTGATATCATGCAATATTACAAATCAGATTATAAGAAAAAGAAAAAATTACGAGATTGACCAATTGACTTAATTAGATTACAATGATAACCGGTCAAAATTGAATTAAAAAAACCAATTGTTAGCCGCCACGTGGCATCCCTCGCTGACGTGGCGAGGGAAATACATAATCCCTCGCCCAAAAGTCTGACGTGTCGACCAGTCCCTCGCTGACTCGGTGAGGGATTATGAGTTTCCCTCGCCCAAATTTTCAAAAATGCCACTCTTCGCCCATTTTTAAAAAAAAAAATCAAAAATCTGAGATTTTTTTAATATTATTATTATTTTAATATTTAATGTTTTTTTAATACTTAAATTTTAATATAATTTTATTTTCCTCTATAAATACCATATTAACTCTTAACAAATCTTACATTATTTCAAAAAGACCTTCTTCTTAAAATTGTTTGAAACTCGTAAAAATGTCAGTTAACAACTACAATACTATATATAAAAGCAATGAAAAATAAAAAAAATAGTAGAATAAATTAAAAAATAAAACTAACCTCGTGCTCCATATCACTACGATTTTAAAATGTTAGAAGATTTCAAAGCAATTTTTAAATATTAAGTAAAAAAAAGTAATCTTTCAAAATTTTCGATGACCCACATGGTCCCCAAAATCCAGATTTCCCTTTTAAATACCTCGACGCTCGCCTAGAATATCGTGTCCCTCGCCCACGTGGCGAGGGGGTGTCACATCCCTCGCCTCAAACGTTGTGCCCCTCGCTAACTTTTGCCTTTGCCTCGACGAGGGAGTTGTCAAATCCCTCGCCTAAAATGTCGTGTCCCTCGCCTAAAAGAATGTGCCCCTCACCTAAAAGAATGTGCCCCTCGCCTCGTTTAGTGTGTCCCTCGCCTCGATTAGTGTGTCCCTCGCCCATGTAGACAACCACCTTGCTGACATGGACGAGGATCCAATCACCTCTCTCAACACCTTTTCTTGGTCCTCACTGACTCGGCGAGGGAAGAGTCAAATCCCTCGCTGACATGACGCCAACCCCTCAATATGTTTTTTTTCTAATTTACACATAGGCTACATGTAAGCGAGATAGTTACACATGGGCGAGGGGAGACTAATTGACGTGGGGGAGGTATTATGTTTTTTCCTCGCCCAGGGCGAGGGGTCAAAGTCAAGACTCTCTTTTAATAAATTTTTTAGTTAATGGTTATTTTAGTAATTTAAGTTGGTTAATTGATTAGTTCGGTAATTTTCCATAAGAAAAATATACATATGGAATTAGAGTACAATTCTTTACTATTTTTGTCGGTTCTCCTTCAATCACAAATAGAAAAATACAATGAAGATTGAAATATGTGCCACGTTATTTGTTATAAGCCCATAAATCTTTGATTTTAAAAACCACAAAATTAAAATCTTAAAGTTTTTTACTCTTATCAAAAACCAAACCACAGGAAATAAAAAATAAAAAAAAAACCAACAATTTTTTTCTATTGCTATATGGTGCCCATAGTGCTCGTAAGACAATAATGAAAGTACATGAACTAAAAAGGGGCTACACACTTTCTCGATGACATTTATGTACTAGAAACAGATATTTATTTGTTTCTATTTCAACAAATAATGAAAAATACATAATAGTTATTTCATAAACTAGTTTCTGTTTGGAAATATATTCAAGTAACTAAAATATCATCACCACACGATCAATCATACGAAATGCATCCTAACCGTACACCACGCTACACCGGAGCACTCCCTTCCGGCTCCTCCTCTGTTCTATACGTACAAACAAACAAACGAACATTCTCGAAGATCGAAAAAGCAAATCGAAACGATCAAAAAAGTTAACCGACTAACCACCGGAAAATCACGGTGGTCGAGAAATCGGTCCCGCCGGTGACCGGAAACCACCGGTAACAACCTCATCGTAAACACACAGGTGAAACTCAGCTGTTATCCCCTGCTTCTGAGCTACCGTACACTCTTCACACAACGACCGATTGTTGGTATTGCTCTGAACCCTAGGGTACGCATCTCCGATCGCCGGAAAGTTCATATTCAACGGCGAATCGAATGATTCGAATCCGTATCCGGAGTTCATAATCACGTTCATGTAATTCTCTCTCTGCATCAACAAATCGTGAAATCGATCGTCGTAGAAGTAAGGATTAGGAACAGACAATCGCGCATCGTTCAAATCATGACGATTCCAACCGATTCGTGATAAATCCACCGGCAATAACGAAGGCGACAATCGAAAATCAAAATCAAAATCGGTCGGTTTAACAAGCTTCCGACGACGATCTCTTCGCGACCGTTTCAACACCACAAGGAAATAACAGTTTCGCTCGTTAACTATAACAGCGAAGTTAGCCTTACCGGTGATCAGAATCTTCCGTCGGTCCGGCGAAAGCTTCGATTTCTTGCTATCAACTAAGTAAGTAGTTAGATTGTTGTACGAAATACCTATCAATTTGCTCAACATCGTCTGAAACTCCTTGAACACGAGATCTGGACGAATCTCAACGTTTCCGACGTCCATCTCGCGTTCGCCGTCGTACAGAACCACCGGAAACGCCGTCATCGTCGTCGTCGCCGCCGGAGCTCCGTCGTCTGCTTCCACCATGTTTACCACCAATGGAGTATCGAGATATAGAAGAAACGTTCTAGAGACCGCGTGAGAACGAACGAAGGGGCGTATTTAAGTATTTATATAGCGGTGGGTTTTGGGGTTGGGTGGGTAATTAGGTGGAAAGGTGAGGGTTATTTACGTAATTTCGTTTGGGGTTGCTTGGGGCTTAAGGGTACTTGGTACGAGTCAGTCTACAATTCTGTTTCGGGGGTTTTTCTTGTGATGAAATGCTATTATTTATCGCTTGTGTGAAAAGACGTAATTGCCCTTATATTTTGTGAAAATTTTGTGGGAAATTGTCCACAAAGTGTAATTTGGTCAATTTTTCAATGACTTTTTCATCTCATCTTTAAAGTTTAAACACAACCTTAAAAGGTTGAAATATTTCTTTTTGATTGTTATATATCACTAGGTTACAACTTACAACCCTTCACTCCTTTTAATTTGGTCTAAAATAATAATATCAATAATATAAATAACAAAAGAATATAAGATATAAGAACTATACAATTACTAAGCTTTTGGTAATTTCTTAGAAGTACAACACAAATTATACCAAAGTAATCTAAACATGTACTCTAATCAACGACTTGAGTTCATTGAGGGTTATCTTCTTTGGTTTCACATTAATTCAAAAGTAAACTCTATGTAGATAAGGCTACATAATAGCATAACGGGGGTTATAAACATATATTAGGAACTCAATTAAACGATGATGACAAAATTAAACAAAAAATCAAAGTCAAACTCTAAGACAGAGAAAGTTAAAGAAGCTTGGAAGGGCACCACAGCCACTTTCACAACCGTTGTTCCTATTGGCGCAACCTCTGTCCTCATGTTGCATCGTCATCGCCTCTGCCATATTCAAAAGCTTTGATGGCAGTGGTTTAATAATTTGAAGAATTAGATGTTGGTGTTCTTGATCAACGTTTAATTGTCGAATCGGTTCTATGTGTTCAAAACCCATCAAAGTTGGGTGTGAGTCTAGACTAGTTTTGTAACTTTGATGTCAGCCCAAGTGTAAATTAGCAAGCTATACGTTTATCAAAAGGAGCTTGACTGAAATAGTCATAACTTGAGTTAAAAGTTTCCGGTTTGGGTCATCGTTTCGGCTAAAAAACAATTTATTTTATGAGTTATTTCAATTTTTTTTTATTTTTAGATTTTGTTGGAATTTACATTTGGGTAAGGTGTTGGCCCATTCGACTTTTATTTTCTTTCTTTATATGCTTCTAAGAGATTAGTGGAATAATCATTGAAATTTATAAAAAAAACTTTGCTTTCTCTCTATCACAATAAATATTAGTGTGAATTCTTGATTATCGGTATTTGTTGGGAATCATCGATAGTTAAAAGAATTCTTTTTAGTATTCTTGTTGAATCAATAGGTGTAAATATACATCCTTCTATTTTCGACTGTATGAAACTCACAGGAAAATACGAAAGTGTGGAAGAATGAAGAAGTCGAAGAAGATTACCAAAATAGAAGAGGACCTGACCTTTAAACACGTGGATCGATACTTGTAAGAAATCTAATGCATAAAAGACTTGAATTATATGCATAAGAATTTACAAAGCAATGTGTAGTAGAAACTTGTACTTTAAAATACATATGTCTAATAATGAAAAACTTCAAGAAGATTACCAAATTAAAAAGGAGATCTGACCTTTAAACACATGGAATGATACATGTAAGAAATACTAATGCATCAAGTACTTGTACTGTCTACGTAAAATTACAAAGATATGTGAAGTGTATGCTTGCATATTAAAATGCAAAAACGCAAAGGACGGAGAAGTACGAGAGGGTATGTGGAAGAATGAAAAAGCTGAAGAATATTACCAAAAGAAAATAGGACTTGACCTTTAAACATGTGGAATGGTATGTGTAAGAAATAATAATGCATCAAAGACTTGTACTATATGCATTAAAATACAATAATATATGCGATAGAAGCTTGTATCTTAAAATACGAAAGAGAAAAGGACAAAGAAGAATGAGAGGGTATGTGAAGGAATGAAGAAGTCGAAGAAGATTACAAAAAGAAAAGAGGATCCCACATTTAAACACGTGAAACAAAAAGTGTAAGAAATATTAACGCATTAAAGATTGTATTATATGTATAATAATTACAAAAATTAATGCAGCAGAAGCTTGTACCTTATGCATTACCACTTACCGGTTTCAGAATTAAGTTAAATTGAATGAATGCTTTGTTAATAAAAGGCATCAACATTGCTTATTGCTTATTAGCAAATGGAATTACCGATTGTTACCTTGTTTTCGTCGCGGTGGCTGGTGATGGTTTTCGGTAAACTGTTGACGATGGCGATATTGACTATAATGTTTATATATTTATGAAATTTAACACATATTTATTGATCGAGTAGTTAAATATAAAAACATCTTGATAATTTGTTTATTGTTTATTGTTAAAAATATATTAAGTGCATACGACGTGTTTCAAACAAAATGAATGTTGAAACGTAGATCAACTCAAAGACTACATAAAGATAAGCACGAAAGCATTTTGAACCTACTCATTTCTAAATAAAATTTACGTCAAAACGTAGATGTATGTCGAAATATAGATAGTCTTAAAGTGCATAAAGTTAAACACATAAACATTTTATATTTGACCCAAGTTGTTTCTGGTTACATTTAAACGTAGACTGACTCGAAATTATATTGTACGAAAGTAAACCCGAAACTTTAATTATTTAAGAGGGGTCAAAGTGATATTTTATAAAAAAAATTGAAACATGTTAGGGACTAAAAATGTAAGGCTTGAAAGTGAGAAAGAGAGAAAAGCTAATGGAAAACCCAACCTACCTTAAACTTGTAGTAATAGGTAGACGTATGCCAAGGCAGCTTCATCTACGGTGATTTAAATACAAAAAGTATAATAATCATTGTTCCTTTATTTCTTTTTTAGCTATAAAGCAATCACTATATAAAAGGTTGAAGATAAGAATTATGAAACTATTGAAAGACGCATGGATGTGTTAATTAGGTGACATGTATTAAATTCTTTAATCTTTTCTTTTTTATTAGGTTGAAGAGCGAGTGTGGTGTTTTTAAGTGAAAGTGGAAAAATTGACGGATAAATTATTTTTAGTGTCACTTAACAAAATTATACATGAGATTTTCATTTTATACGGCTTCTTATTTATTTATTTTTATAAAAATTATTGGTTTTATTTTCATGTTTCAGAATCCCCTCTTCTCTAGAACCTGAAGAATATGATGGAATGAGATCGCTCAATGGATTGTTGGTTGTTTGTATTGGTGTTTATTAGTTTGGATATCCGTTTATTCCATTTTAAATTTTTTTAGGGCTGGTATGGAAAACGAAACCAATCCGGATTATTATTTGATTAATATGATTGTCTAACCGGACAAAATTCAACTTAAAAAACCATTTGAACCGATTTAGTCAATGTATTTGGTTCGTTTATTTGATTAACCTGATTATTATTCAATTGAGTTCGGTTTGGTTGTCCGAGTAAGAAAGATTCGTGGAACCGTTAATGAAAGAAAACGGAATTTGTATCTTGGAATTGGCTAGGAATCGCTTTGAAACCTAATTTCACAATTCGATTGGATTTTTCCGGTTAAAAATACGGTTCAATTTTCATTTTTTTCACACGCCTAACCATTTCAGGTTGAAAAGTAACTTTTAAATTCTCTAAATAAATAACAACGAAAACTCCCAATTTCTTTTTACACCATAAATCGCAACTTTTTTTTTCTAATCTCAATTTCTTTTATTCACAAAAATTAAATCCAAAGGGAAAAAATGTTTATACCGGAAACCGTCCAAAACGGAAGTCTAAAATTCTACTTTTATTTGTTTAATAGATATATATTATCTTTTAATTAAAAGATATTATATGTTCTTATTATTTTAAATTCAAATAAATTATTAGGGTAATTTTGAGGAAAAAGATGAGTTGGATGCCCTCTTTTTATGATAGTTTTGAGTGAACATAAAAACACATATTGTGGTTGGTTGATACCCACCCCATCACTCTTATGGTTAAGTAATTCTTTATAATACACATTGTTATTACTTATTTGTATTTCTTGTAATCTCAATGTTTATGACATCCAAACCCACCTCCTAATTCACCGTGTGGTAGTAAGTTGTTAAAACAAACACAAATAATTAAGAATTTAAAGCGTTATAGAAAAACAAATAATTGGATGATGTGTGGGTTCACAGGCATCACCAACGCCTAAAGTTTGTTGATTAACCCAAATCAATTTGTTTCCTTTGTTTTGGGAGTGTGTGGGTTCACGAAACACCACCCCTCCCTCGTGGGTAAATTTGGATGATATTTGTGGCTTCACGAATCACGAGTATTGCCTCCTCCGGTCCTCCACCTTTATAACAACTGTGAGCCTATGAGGTGTGTGAGTCTTAACGATAAATGGTATGTTTCACAACTAAAAAGTTATAGGTTTTAGTCTTGCATTATGTAAGAATAAAGAATACATTCTGAAAAATCTAAATGTTACGTTTAAAAAAATAACTATATAATAAAATGTGTCTGACCTTCTTTCGTTCTTTTTGTTCCTACACCTTTTTTAGCAAATTTTTAATACTAAAAGGGTGCTCGCGCGATGCGACGGGGCGTAATGTGATGGAGTAACATTTTATATCCGGCATGTATTTCTGGTATTTTGTTATTCCTATTATCCTATACTATTTTACAAAAATCTATTATGTTGAAGACAAGCGTGTATTAAAATAATGCAAATTTTAAAGGTTTATATGGTTTCTAAAATTCCTAGTATAATGCAAAATTCAAAGGTTTATATGATTCCTAAAATAATGCAAAAGACAAATAGTGCAAGTATTTTAAATTTTTATGTAACTGTTGAGTTATTATATAAATAATTCTAAGGGGGTAATTTGTACATAATAATATAATTACTATTTTACCTATAAAAATATTATATTTTATGCATTAAGTAAAATAATTGTTTTTAATTTTAAGATATCTTAAACTATTTATGACATATGCTTTATATATAATATAGATATTATTTATTTGCAACTCTCGTTAGCAAAACCAATAGGCCATTAAAAGATTATTATTATAAATATACCTTGATATAATTTCAAGCGACACTAAAGAAATTTGAACTCACACTACGGAATTTTGACATCCCGTTAAATATGACACCTACTCTTATACTTTTTCAAATGTAAACTTATAATACACTAATTAACGTATAATTAACGTATAAGAACTATAAACTTAGATGGGCTTTCACTATATAGATTTAAACCAATAATCATTTTATACGATTAATCCCGATACTAATTTTGAACAATTAACTGAAACAATTATTTGTATTTGTTTTAGTAGCATTTTAAACACCACATGAAATTTTCAATCTACCATGAGAACGGTTGTTGACGTTTTGTCACTCCAACCGGTCAAACATGCCAAGTCTCCTAAGGCCAAAGTCTGCAACTTTCATAACCGTAAGGTTGTTGACCGTCACTAACTCAACCGATTACTCTAAGTTTTCTTTTATCATTTGATTATTTGTTAGATTATCGATTAGTAGATAAGATTATTTGCTTTATTATTCGATTATTTGCTTTATTATTCGATTATTTCTTTAATTGTGTAATTATTTGAATGTTAACATGTGTGTGCTTTGAGTTTGGATAGGTTAGCTTCAAACAAAACTTGTTGGTTGATGCGGGTTTTAGTTCGTAAATTTAGAAAAGATGAACATGATTGATTTAATTTTATCTTTTCATTACGTGACCTAATCGACCCAAACCAGACTGTAAAATTCAATATTTATCGAAAGATGACGTATCTTAAAGTTCCGGACTCCAATAAAATAATTTTATAAGTCCAGAAATAACAACAATTGATTTTTTTATACAAGACTGACAAATGTTTTATTTTTATAATTAACGTAGAACTCTTATCTTAAAAAACAATCAAAGGGAAAACAAATAAGTTTAAGCCATTAAAATAGATGTATTACAATAAACATTAAAACAAAAACTAAAATTAGTGAGACTTATTCTCAATTTTGTTTGATTTAAGTAGTTAATTGTGATTAAGCATATTTCCAATGTGGACAAGAAATAGAATATGTATGGCAACGTGGGGCCCTATATGAGCTTGCCAATGCAAGGTACAACTACAGTTGCACCATGTACAACCACACAAAGCCATAACCATTTTAAGATCTAGCCATAATGTTGATCCATTTTAACATATAAATACAACTCTTTTCAACCATCCATCTCCATAGTCTACAACACTCTCAAGTAAACGAATTGAACATCTTTTAGCCTTAAAAAATCATGGGTGTCTTGACATATACCGACGAGCACACTTCACCAGTCCATCCGGCTAGAATTTTCAAGGCCTCAATTATCGACTCGCACAATCTGATGCCAAAACTCTTACCGGATGCTATCAAAAGCATCGAGATTATTAAAGGCGACGGTGGGGCCGGAAGCATTAAGCAAATTAACTTTGCTGGAGGTAAAAAAATATATAACTTTTATAATACGCATAGTTGGAGTGACCAGATGGGCACATTAGACTAGTTGAGTAATAGGTCAAGATTACTTCGAGTTGAAACAATTTATTGTTTTATTCTAGGTTTTAAAAAGGAGATGATACTTTTATATAAAATTATAGAGTTTATTATGTATTATGACATGTGTGTTCTTGCTAGCTCACTTGCTTCTTTGATTCAAATCTTTTATGTAGGGTTTGTGAAGCACCAAATAGATGAACTCAATGAGAATACATTCACATACAAGTACACTTTGATCGAAGGAAATGGTATATCGGACAAGATTGAAAAGGTGTGTTATGATATTAAGTTTGAGGGTTCATCTGATGGTGGAACCATCTCTAAGATGACCACAACCATTTACACACATGGTGACTTTGAGATCAAAGAAGAAGAACTAAAAGCAGGCAAAGATAAGGTTTTAGGGCTTTACAAGGTTGTTGAAGACTACCTTGTCAAAAATCCTGATGCTTATGTTTAAGGATTCTCATGGTAACTTGTGTTGTATCTCAATTTGGTGTTTTTAATATTCCCATTGTTTTCTTTAAATAATTATCACATTATCAATAAAGTTTGTTTCAATAAGTTGTTTCTTGATATATAATGAAGAGTAACTAATGTGTAATAAAGCATTGGGGTGTAAAATTTTTTATATGAGGTGATGCTAATACGGTATTTACTGTTTGAGTTAGGTTTAAACAATTACGGGTCAGTTCTGAATCGAACCCGAGAATAAGTTTAACCAAACAAGTTGCGAACGAAATCCAAGGGTTGTAATTTACTAATAAGAGTTGTATAGTTTACACTTCTAGAAAGTAATGAATTTCCTAGGAGTTGAGACCATGACAATACACTTGTGATTTAGAAAGAAAAAAAAATCAACTTTGAGAAACTAAACATATGATTTTTAACAACATATTCTTAAAACCTTTTAAGATAATTACGTAACAATAATCGTAACATGCGTCATGTAAAATTAAACCTTTAATCTTTTAGTTACGGGAAATACCAAGTGAACCACAAAAATCTTCTTGGGGATATTTAATTAAACATATGATTGGGGACTATTTGGTTATAATATATATGTGTGAAAGATATTATAAACTTTAATGACTATATTTCTTACTTTATCTGAAAATAAATAAATAAAAATATATTAGTGTTTGGATTAAATATTACAAATAAAATAAAGAAGTTAGGACTTATTTTCGTCTGATTGTATCCACCGGAAAAACTTTGTAGGAATAATGGGCTTCATGTCATCATCCAACCCATTTTAAAATGCACAAATGCACATCTTAATCAACATAACTTTAAAATTCACCTAAAGAAACAAAGAAAGTTACAAAAATTGAAATCCGGTTATAAATTTATAAGGTTTTAAATATATTTTAGCCTTCTTTATTTTTCTTAAAAAAACTAATATCACAATTAAAATTTACTCGAATTACCTCATCATTGAAGAGCCTCCTCACAAATCATGAAGTATATGTTGGAAAAAGTATATTGATATATAAGTCACACATGAACACCCAATGCACGTAGCTTTGACGAATGTAACATTTTGATTGCGTACATCGCACACTCCTTCACCGTGAGCTGCCTTAGTATTTTTGGCATGGTTCATGTGGACAAAAGATATTTTTTTGATCAGGTGGAACAAAGGATGTCGAGTTCTTCTAGTACGACTATGGTGATTGGAAGATCTTTCCTACTAGTGTGAAGCAGAACACGGGTGGTTATTAGAGGATATTCTAATGGCAGAGCAAAGGATCTTCTATCTGATTAGAGGATGTCGAGTTTCTCTACTAAATTAAAATTGAGGTTTCCGTCAATCCATTAAAATGACATTGAATATTTATATTAACAAAATTTTGGTTTTGAATTTTTACATAGAGTTCATTTTATAAATTAGGAAAAACAAACTATACACTAACTTCATATAAAATTAGAGGGGAGTACTCTTAATTTTCTGCTAATCAATGTTGTACCAGACTATTTTTCCTCTAATAAAAGAGCATCGGAATTTATTATTTTCTTAATTATTTTGATGAAAACTGACGTGAAGTCCTACAAGATAAATACTTGTTTCCATTTGAGAAATAGAACAAGAACTCCCATAATTTAACAAACATTACACTTGTAACTCATCATAGAGTTTAGGGTATCTTTTGTAATTCACTCTAACGAAGTGAGCAACACGTAATTATGTTTACCTAACATTAGCTTTGCTTTATAACTCAAGACAAAATTTTATTTTATAAACACCTTCATCCAAAACCTTTTTATATATAATAATAATAATTCATCCAAACTTTGGTATATAAAGTCCACAACTTGTAAACGAAAAAGTCATACTTCTCCGGTGTTTGCTTTCTCTTTAACGTTTTTAAACTTGTCTATTATAATTCTTTTTATTTAATGAGTGAAGTTGGTATCGCATTCCTCTGGTAATTGATTTCTCTTTGATGGATTTGTGGGATATTAAAAAATAGTTCAAGGTGGTGTTTAAAGGAGGAAGATAGTTTAAGCAATTGTTCTTGTTTGATGTTAAATTTTAATGATAAACTTTTCTCAATAAATATACCCTATATCAAGGATTATAAAGGATTTAAAGCGACTAGTTATCTTTGGATGAAGAATCGGGCTAAGAGTATTCACAACCCAATTTTCATCTTTATCTATATAATTAAATTAAAAAAACACTATTTTTTTCTTTTTTTTCCAATTAAATAATATTTTTTATATCTTTATCATTATTTTTTTCTTCTTCACTCACAACCTGTTAAAATATATTAAAAATATTATAGGGTTTTGAACCGTATTTTCTAAATATACAGACTGAACAGTAAATTTCTCATATGTTTCACTTAAAAACCGCTTATAATTATACCATATAATATAAAGAATACACTCTTATAAATTTAGGAAACAAATCGTTAACGATGTGCTGTGATAGTTGAGAAAATGGTGTCCTTCTTTGCATTGATAATTTGATATGACTTGTTTAGTTGTTCCTTGTATTATTTTTCCTTATTTGTAGCTCCAGCAAGTTTTTTTGGATAAAAACTTTTTTCATTAAAAAAATATTAACTTATTTGAAATAAGATGGTATAAGTTTTCATTTATAAAGATCTTAAAAGTTACTATATCAAGAGGATCATTAACATTTTCTAAAAATTTATAATTGCGTGTAAACTGTAGTCAATTTTAAAAACGTTAATATACAAGTACAGTTTAATGGCTTTCTTGTGTGGTGGTGTTCTGAGTGGCATCAAGTTTGTTGATTTAGACACAAATGAGACGTTAAAACCACCACATCTTAACTTTTTATTTGAACGGTCCTAATAAAGTCCGACTACCTAGGGGTAGCGCAATGGCGAAAAGGCACCACATACATTCGTGAAAACATATAACGTTGGGTTGCCTAAGCCCACCAACTGACCAATTCTAGAGAAAATTCATCACCTGAAGGTGCACTGCGATAAAACCCGACCTAATAACAACATTTTGCCGCCTGTAATACTCGAACTCCCAACTATTAACAAAGTGATTCAATTGGTTGATTTCCTCATTCCATGGAAGGGATACATATACACAGTCAAGCGGAGGAATTACAGGGATTGGCCGAAAATAATGGTAACTGACTTGACTAATAGGACAATTACTAAAATAGGCTAAAGACTAAATTAAATATACAATATACAATAAATAATAGGAGATCTTCTCAGTTAATACACCCCCTCAGTCGGGGCAGTAGAAGATCGGAGGCACAGACTGTTGTGGAACCGAGTGAAGAGGTGACGTGGGAGCCCTTTTGTAAAAATATCGGCGTACTGAAAATCGGCAGGAACATGAAGAACCCGAATGGAGCCTATACGAACCTTTTCCCGAACAAAATGAATGTCGAGTTCCACATGTTTTGTACGTTGATGTTGCATGGGATTTTCAGAGAGGTAGACCGCGGAGATGTTGTCACAGTATACGATAGTAGCCTTACAAATGGGCACAAAAAGTTCTAATAGTAGGTTGCGTAGCCAACTTGTTTCAGCAACGACATTGGCACCCCACGATACTCAGCTTCAGCACTGGATCTAGAGATCGTGGGTTGCCTCTTGGACGACCATGAAACCAAATTCTCCCCTAAGAAAATGCAGTAGCCTGATGTGGATCGGCGTGAGTCGAGACACCCCCCCCAATCTGCGTCTGAATAAGCAACAAGTTGAGTAGATGTGGAGGGAGATATGCAGAGACCATAATCTATTGTGCCTTTAACATAACGAAGAATTCACTTTAGGAATTGCAAGTGTGGTTCTCGCGGTGAATGCATAAAAAGACATACTTGTTGCACGACATAGGTGAGATCGGGTCGTGTGATTGTTAAGTACTGTAAAGCTCCTGCAACTTATCGATAGGCTGTACCATCAGGTAATAAAGGACCACTGGAGGCACTTAATTTCGGGGAAGTGTCAATAGGGGTAGACGGAGCTTTACAATCAGCCATGTTTGCTCTTTTAAGGATGTCCATTGCATATGCAGCTTGTGAAAGAAATAGACCAGTACCTTTCTTTGCAACATTGATGCCAAGAAAATGATGTAAACTTCCTAAATCTGTCATGAAAAATTCCTTGGATAGAAGATGAATAACATGATAGAGAAGGTTATTATCAAACGCCGTTAAAATAATATCATCCACATATAAAAGAAGATAAGCAATCTGAGAACCATTTTTGTAGACGAACAAAGACGTATCGCTAATCGTACTTCGAAAACCACACTTGGTAATGTATGTTGCAAAACGGTCGTACCAAGCCCGCGAGGTTTGTTTTAACCCATACAAAGATTTATTCAACCTACAAACATGGTTAGGAAACATTTTATTAACGAACCCCGGCAGTTGAAACATGTAAACCGTTTCTGGGAGGTTCCCGTGTAGGAACGCATTCTTGACATCAAGTTGGTGGATCGGCCACTCCGAGAGACGGCTAAACTGAGGACCGTACGGATGGTTGTAGGCTTAACAACCGGCCTGAAAGTCTCGTCGCAGTCGACACTAACACGTTGGCTTTTACCATTAACCACCAGGCGAGCTTTATATCGTTGAAGTGTACCGGTAGCATTGAACTTGTGCTTGAACAACCACATACAACGAATTATATTAGCATTCAGAGGCCGAGGTACTAACTCCCAAGTCTCATATCCATTAAGGCACGATATTCGTCGGTCATGGCGGCGTTCCAACATGGATCAGAGAGGGATTTGAGGTGGGAAGAGGGAATTGGGGAAATTAACCGGGCAACGGTAGTGTGGAGGTTAAGCGGAATGCGAGGTTTGTGAATTCTAGACTTCGACCGAGTGGTCATCGTATGCGTGGGGGGCGGCGGTTGAGGTGGTGAGTTGGCTGGAGGTTGGCATGTGGTGGGCGACGGTTGAGGCAGTGAGGGCGTTGGAGGGTGGCTGGTGGTTAGCGGTTGAGTGGAGGAGTGGTTAGGTGGAATGGATTGAGGGGTAGTTGTTACAGTGGAAGGTGTAGTAGTTGTTGGGGGAGATTGAGAAAATAGAGGGAATGAGTCAGTGTCCAGAAAAGAATAGTTGGGAGATGAGGTTTGATTTTGGTTCGAGAAAGGAAAGGAAGACTCATCAAAAGTAACATGACATGAGAGAATTATTTTTCCGGTCGTGAGATCGAGGCAACGATATCCTCGGTAATCGGCCGGATAGCCGAGGAAAACGCAAGATGTGGAGCGGAGAGCGAGTTTGTGTGGTCGGGTCGACGAGGTGTTAGGATAGCAAGCACAACCAAACACCCGTAGGCGTTCATATGAGGGGTGGCGGAGGTATAAAGCGGAAGTTGGTGTGTTGTATTTGAGACGAGATGTAGGAAGAATGTTATGTAAATAACATGCAGTGTGGAGTGCGTCGACCCATAACGAAGGGGGTAAAGATGCATGGGTGAGCAAGACAAGCATGATTTCATTAAGACGTCTTATCATACGTTCGGACTTGCCATTTTGTTTAGATGTGTGTGGAAAAGCAAAATGAAATTGGAGTCCGTGAGTATTCGCAAACGACCTAAATTGGTTGTTGTCAAATTCACCCCCTAAGTCACATTGAAAAGATTTTATAAAAGTGTTGAATTGAGTTTGTATGTATTTGTGAAAGGTTGCAAATTTAGTATAAGTTTCGGATTTGAATTTGAGAGGAAACACCCACGTGTATTGTGTGTAGTCGTCAACCAGCACCATATAATATTTATAGCCGTTTTGCTTATAATGGGTGACGTCCATAAATCACAATGCAAAATGTCAAAAGGAAGGGCGGTGCATGAGTGAGACGAATGAAATGGCAATCTTTTATTTTTGGATAATTGACACGACTTGCAAATAAGAGTTTTTAGGACGTTTATTACATGAAATAAATTTATTGCTAACAAGAAAATCAAAGACCGGTATGCCCGGGTGTCCTAAACGGGAGTGCCAAAAATCTTGAAATGTATATGTCAAAACCGTGGATGAAACCGGATATGTAAACGGGTAGAGATGACTTGAGCTATTGTGAGGGGAGATCGTCTTTCCATTCTTGAGATCCTTCACAGAAAAACCATGTGGTTCAATTTCAACCGAGACATTATTATGAATAGTAAATTTGCGTACCGAAATGAGATTTTTGATAATGTCGGGTGTGTAAAGAACGTTTTTAATTGAAGGTTACGAGAATGGGTTGGTAATATGGAATGTCCTTATCCATGTATTTTTACGCTCGCGCCATTACCTACAAAAATGGAACCGTGAGGAAAACTTAACAAAGGAGTAGTAATTTTACCTTGATTGGCCGTTAAATGGTCTGAGGCTCCAGAGTCCATGTACCACTGTTCATCACCACCACCAAGATTCATAGCCTGAAAAGCTTCCCCAATTTGAGTAGGTTCCAGTGGGTCATAAGTTGAGATGTTGGCAACAGGTGGGCTAGGAGAAGATGATGTGTGGCGAATTGGGCTGGAATTGGAGTTGGGCCGAGGAGTGCTTGGAGCCCACGGATTTGGACCAGGCCAGTTTGGAGCCCATCCAGATTGGGTTGGGTATGGACATGGTGGTGGAAACCATGGATATGGGCTGGGCCATTGAGGCCATGTGGGTTGTCTGTTAAATAGGGTATTTTGGGTTTTAGTTCAAGTTGCTGTAGTGAGGCCATGTGGGTTGGGATTGTGTGATCTGTGGTTTGTGGGTGGTCGAGGCCCACCTTTCCTTCGATTTGCAGAATTGATCTGGCCGGCAGTTTCAACTGACGACATGGCAGCCATGGCGGATGGTGATGACATTTGATCACGAGTAGCTTGACGTTGGTGATCTAATTGAAGCATGCCAACCACAACTTCCCAATTAGGAATAGTTTGATTGATAAGGGCAGCAGTCGTATCATATTCAGCAGGAAATCCACGTACAAGTTGTAGTACCAAACGTTGATCGTTCATGGGGCTGTTGACATCTTTAAGTTGGTCACCCAACTCTTTAAGTTTGTGACAGTAAGCCTCGAGTGATGGCATGGATTTGAGTATTAGATTATGGAACTCATGCTCCAACGCCACGGCTCAAGACGCCTTGTTGTTGAGAAAGATCTTTTCAATTCGCGACTAGGCTGCATGTGCCGTGGATTCGGCCTCGAGTACACGAACCAAAAGATCATCAGACAAAGTCCTATAGATCCATTGAAGGACAATCGCATCTATCTCAGCCCATTCATCAAAAAACGGTCGGTTCTGGCGGGTGGCGGCGTACCGTCGATGTTAGCCGAAACCTTATATCCCTTAGCATGGAGCTTGAACAGCTTTACCCAAGATGCATACGAAACCTTCACACCATCAAGCACCCTAACCTTGTTCTGAATATTGGTGATGGTGTACGCAGGGTGAAGGCTCTTGGTGTTTGGGTTCTGCGGTCTTGGAGGTGTATTGTTACAAGTGGTGGAGGTGTGTCAGCCATGAGAGTATACTTGCACGAGACAACCAGGACCGTTGAAGGAAGCGCGGTTGCCAAGAAAGACACTAATCGACAAGCGAATTAAGCCGTAGCTCAGAGTGCCTAACCAAGGAGCAACCGGGTATAGAGCTTAGAGCTCTGATACCATATTAACAAGGGATTCAATTGGTTGATTTCCTCATTCCATGGAAGGGATACATATACACAGTCAAGAGGAGGAATTACAGGGATTGACCAAAAATAATGATAACTGACTTGACTAATAGGACAATTACTAAAATAGGCTAAAGACTAAATTAAATATACAATATACAATAAATAATAGGAGATCTTCTCAGTTAATACCAACATCTCTTAAATAAAGACATGGGGCTACTACTCAACCAAATGATTGTGGTCGTCCACTACATCCTAATTAAATGTGGCTTCAAACCCTTGTTTAATCAAGCCCTTAACTATCGTTCTAATGGATGAGTAATTTTTTCTTAATTTTTATAATCTTTAACTAAAAGAGATTTTAAAATCACTACACTTGTTTTAAAAAGCTTATAAAAAATTCATATTTATGTATATGATATTTTAACTAAATAATCACTATACATAATCTAATAACAACAAAAACTATTATATCATGTTTTTCGGATATCAACTTAAAACTTTAATTAAATGTTAAACACTTAAACTATAACCATAAGTAATCCACGTTCGAATGTGTTGTTTGTTAACTAATAATCAATTTAATAATAACAATCGTAATAACATAATGATACTAGTTATAATTAGTATGTATTTATTGATATAATATTTATTGATATTTTAAAGATAGATAAATATCACATGTATGTGATGTCCTGTTGGTATGATGGTATCCATTTATTATTTCTGATAGATATTTTCAGTTCGTTTATGGGCCACATATTCATTTACCGCGTATATACAGTTGATTGACTTACACGCACCGTCTACTATATATACAACCTCACCCACACACACCAAACCCTAATTTCTTCATTTTGCTTCCAAAAAATCCCCAATTTCTTCATCAAGCTTTTCGTTACGTGTCGCTTACGCAATCCATACATACTTTCGATTCTTATCATACTTTATCACAACATGATCGCCGGAGCAGCAGACATGATTTGCGATCAATTCGATTTCAGTCTTGTGAAACTCGCCGCCGTTTCACCTGAATCCACCACCGTCGCGATTTCTGAAAATTTGGTGAGTTTTTCGTCTGATTCATCGTTGTTACGTGTTGATTAGGGTTTCCTATGATGTTTTGTGGTTTTGATCTGAATTTGTATGGTGGAGTATGAGGTGAATTTGATCTAGGATTGATTTCGTAATTTAGTATATGATGCCTGTGTTGCGATAGCGTTTGAAATCGTGGGATTTATTGTGATTTGTGTTTAGGAAGTATAATTGAGTAATTGAGATTAATCATGAATCGTTCTATGCTAGACATGAGTACATGATGGTCTTTCTTTCTTTGGCAACATCTGATCACCCGTATTAGACAATTACAGAGATGTAGTGGAGAATTATGAGTAGTTTAGGTCTATGAGTTGTCCGTTATAAAAAAGACGATCACAACAATTTAAAAGATGGTAAAGTTTTATCTTGAAATACCTAAAAAAAGGAAATAGAAGCTTAATTTGATTGTTTTACCTCTTTTTCCCCTCTCAGCAATGTTTTAATAGTCTTACCTGGATAGGCATTTTACACGTCCACTGGGTGTTGTTATCGGTTTTGAAAAGTGGACGATGTGATAAATAATGTAAAAAACTGAAAAGTATATTGATAACTGGTTTAAAACAAAATATGAAGCTTCTTTAGCTTTTGGTGTGGATTTGTACTGGATTCATTGTGTTAATAAAATATGAATTGTGGAATAGAGAAGATATATGGAGTTTAAATGAGTATATGAATAGGTAAATAAGATTTTGGAAGGATAAAAGATAAACAATTTTTGTAAATCCGGTCCAACCATTGTCTGGTTCTATCATATAACTAGTCTGACTAATAACTGCCCAGACCAAAATGAAGACGGTTCAAGAGTACTTCATTTGTCCACTTATGTAGCCGGTACCCAGTCCAGTCCTGTTCCAAACTAGTGCCTATGAGCTTCATAATCAAGCTCTGTACATGGTGCTTAGGTCTGTTCAATAAGTATTTTTTGTGAAAGTCATATATGTATCTTTATGTTGGAGAGGTCAGAGGTGGTAATTAAATGTATTTGATAGTTGGATCAACCTAAAATATGAGTGAGCATTAATTTTTGATTGTTTGTTTTTTATGGTTTCGTGATGGTGTTTACATATCATTATTTGGTATATGAATATTGGGTATAGAGTAACATTTATTTGTTAATTGTTTTATAGGCTGTGAGCTACTCAACTAGTATTAAGAGTACTACGGTTGTCGGGTCTACTACAAGGAGGTTGAGTCCAAACAGCATCAGGTCGGGAGGTCACACAGATATCGGCTTACGCAGATCAAATGAAGACGAACATATCATAATTGATGATCTGTCAAAGCATCTAGGTGATGCTTACAAGTGGGGTATCCCGAGCTCTTTCTATGCTATATTTGATGGTCATGGTGGGACCGAGGCAGCATCTTATGTTAAAGAACATGCTATGAGATTATTCTTTGAGGATTCTGATTTACCACAAGCAGCACCAGTTGGTGTTTCAGATTCAGATGCAGTAGATAACGATGTGTTCCTAAAACAAGTTGAAGACTCTCATTACAAGGCTTTTTTACAGGCTGACCAAGCCCTAGCTGATGAATGCAGTGTCAGTGATTATTGTGGAACAACAGCTTTAACTGTTTTGATCATGGGAAGACGTATAGTAATAGCCAACGCTGGTGATTGTCGAGCCGTCATCTGTAGGAATGGAACTGCAATGCAGATTACTCAAGATCACAGAGGGTCAACTTGTTTACCAGAAAAGGAAAGATGTGAGCGGTTAGGTGGTTACTTTGATGGGGACGGTTACCTGAATGGTCAACTCGGTGTGACACGCGCCCTTGGTGACTGGTACATGAAAAAGGAGAAGCTGCTGATTGCTGAACCAGATGTGACTCAAATGCTGTTGACTGATGATGATGAATTTTTGATCATTGCATGTGACGGCATCTGGGATGTCATGTCGAACCAAGAAGCAGTGACCCTTGTTCGGTGTCAGCTAAGGCAGTATAACGACCCGCAACACTGTGCTAAAGAGCTCATTAATCAAGCGTTACGCCTTCATGCGACTGATAATCTCTCTGCTATAGTGGTTTGCTTCTCTTCTTGTTCTGTTACTCCTCAGCCTCGGTTTCCGAATTCTAGGCTCTTTAGGAAGAAACCCTTGAATATCATTCAAGGCGACGTAAAACTCGATCAAGTGGTTACTTAGGAGAGGTGTGAATACGATTCCGGTTCATTTATTGGATGTGATGATTATTGTGTTTTTGGGTTTCTTCAGAAGAGTTAGAATAGGCACATTGCCTTCAAGTTTTGTACTAGAGTTAATCAATGAACAGCAACCAACCTGTTTCCTTCAGTCATATGTATGCCCTTAATTTTCTTTGCTTGTTTCAAACATTTTTCTGCAATTTTTGAGTTATTTCTCGCTGTTAGAACTTAGAAATATATATCATCAATGATAGTATTAAAAATGCCTGTGTAATCTTTGTTTTTTTAATAAAAATGAGGTGCTTAGGTCCAAGAAGTTAACTCAAGGAATTTTAATTGTACGTTTAAATTTAAATGGTAGTTAGTGTAAAGGATAATATAGGTGCACATCTTTTAATAAAATGACATTGAATGAAATTATTAAAACTAAAAGATATATCATGTAATTTTGTATATTAATAAAGGATATAATTTGTAATTTACTCAAAAATAAATAAATAAAGATAATAAAGCAACAAAAAATTTAAGCTAAATTAAACAATCAAAAAATTTAAACCTAAATTAAAGTATTTAAAGGTAAAAAATAACTAATCGAAATTAAAAAAATGAAAACAAAAAATGTAAGCTAAATTAAATAAACAAACAAAACGAAGATATATATAAAGCTCATATATAAATAAATTATTAATATATAGTTCACATAGTACAAGAAAATTAAGGTCAAATAGAGTACCGTAAATTCTCTACTCATCGGTTAGACGATTGGTTTTAAATAATTAAATGAATAAAAAGAAAGACAATCGCTAAATCAAGTTATACGTAAATATCAAGTATACTTTTAGCTTTTTCAAATAATTTTCGGTATTCATACTTCAATTTTTGTTGTAAATTTTATAGTTTTTGTAAAACAAAAAAAATTAAAAAATAAAAATAAAAACCGAGAACTTTTTCTTTCATTTTTTTTCTATTACTTCAACTTAAGTTTGTCTCTGCCATAAGATCATTGTTGTCATTAAAAAAATCTACACATACCTCTCTATATACTTGCAAAAAGTTATTATATTCCGGTGACTCCAAAGTTATAATGTTCGAGTAATTAATTGGATCAACCCAAAAATACATGTAAACTGAATACAAAACTCAACTATTTTCTTATTATTGAACTCGACTTATAAAACCGAATACAAAACCCTATATTTATAGTATACATAAACTAATAATAATCCAACTCAAATACTATTTAAATAATCAACTAGATAAACTAATAATTATCTATTCTAAATATCTAGATAAAACCTTATTATTTAAATCAAACTTTTGTTTTTACACTTTAACCTTTTTTACTTTATTTAAATTAAACCTTCAATTATAAACATATCAAGATTATATCATTCACGTATAGGTCCACCCCATTACTTGAATTAGCAAATAAAACGTTAGTAGTGCATAAGAAAAGATCAAGATCATAGTTATTAAGGATATGAAATAAGTGGCTACTAGACCCGTAACGATTAAATCACTTTAACAAATAACACCACCATCATAATATCATTGGCGTAGGCCACCATCCTTTTTCTTGTGTATGTGTGTATGTCTTTCAGCACAATCCTCTTTCTCAGCCACTTCTTTAATGTAGTTAAGCAATAAAAACACTAACAAAAAAGCAGCTAAAATACTGCATAAACGTGGTGGTTTTTATGCCTAGCTTTTTAAGTATTAAATAAAAAAGAGAACTTTTGTTATTTTTTATTATTATTTTGTTTAGTTTGTATATTTTAAAAATAATAAATAATGATTGTTTTTTAATCAATTTGGGTCCGAACCAGTTTCAAAACGATCCAAACCAGTTTGTATAGGGATCAATTTTTTCCTCTTAAACCAAGTTGGGCCCCGAATCGGTGTTTACATACCAAATCGGTTGCTTTGCAAAAACTCGGTTCGCACACGTCGACTTTCCTAATTAAAATATAAAACCGGATAGGTAAAAAGATAGCCTAATTACAAGCCGAAAGCTAAACCCGATTATCGATTAACCAACCCAAACCCAAATCCAACTACGCATTACTTATTTGGTTATATATTCGTTTTCACTTGCAACGTCTTCAAAACCGATTAAAAAATCCCAATCACACCCCTTAATTTAAGCATGTAATTATATCACGATTTGATTCTACTTTGAAACTCGGTATTAAAATATTCTATAAAAAATAGTTAACATCATAAATTTTGGAGAAAATATTGGGTAAGCAGTTCAAAAGGACCGACACCGTCGTAAAATATATATAAGTATATAAAGAATTAGGTTTCCTCACGAAATCATCCACATTTTCTCTTGTGCTCTTTTGTTCGACTTTCGTCTTGCATTCGTTATCCAGGTAACTTTTCTTTATTATTATTATTATTATTATTATTTTATTATTATTATTATTATTATTATTATTATTATATATTATTATTATTATTATTATTATTATATATTATTATTATTATTATTATTATTATATTATTATTATTATTATATTATTATTATTATATTATTATTAATTATTATTATTATATTATTTATTATTATTATTATTATTATTATTATTATTATTATTATTATTATTATTATTATTATTATATTATTATTATTATTATTATTATTATTATTATTATTATTATTATTATTATTATTATTATTATTATATTATATATTATTATTATTATTATTATTATTATTATTATATTATTATTATTATTATTATTATTATTATTATTATTATATATTATTATTATTATTATTATTATTATTATTATTATTATTATTATTATTATTATTATTATTATTATTATTATTATTATTATTATTATTATTATTATTATTATTATTATTATTATTATTATTATTATTATTATTATTATATTATTATTATTATATTATTATTATTATTATATTATTATTATTATTATTATTATTATTATATTATATATTATTATTATTATTATTATTATTATATTATTATTATTATATTATTATTTTATTATTATATATTATTATTATTATTATTATTATTATTATTATTATATTATTATATTATTATTATTATTATTATATTATTATATATTATTATTATTATTATTAAGTGTGAACATTATGTAATGGAGTTTGAATATTATTACGATGAACAACATTGAACATCTCAGATGATGGAGGCAAAGCAGAATTCAAGTGATCACAAGTTACCTCCCTTGTCTACAACATGCCACCCGTGGTTCAAAGCTCAAAACGTCGAATCGGGTGACCAGATTTTTCACACCATAGGCAACACGCGGTATTATTATCAGCGTCGAATCAACGAGTTGCATGGGAGACGAATCCGAGCATGTTTTCATGGGTGGATGATTCTCTCCAACCATCCGGACAACGTCCTGTGGTCTTTATGGAACCCGCTCACCTCTAAGTTGATTCGCCTCCCCCCTTTGACTCGTAAAGAAGGAGATTCTTACGAATGCTGTTTGTCATCTCCCCCTGATAAGGAAGGCTCCGTTCTCCTCCTAACATCGACCGAAACTCCTACGATTGTTTTTCGTAGGGTGGAATATCGTAAAAGAAAGAGCCTAAAGTGGACTAAAATGTCATATGCTAAACAAATCACGAGCATACGCGGTGAAGATGGTTTTTTAGAATGTCCCACTTGTTGCAACGGTAAAGTATACGCCATGACCTTGGGCCGTTATTATGGTTTCGTCATACATGTTGACGTTGTGGTTAAAGGTAAACAAGTTGTGATAAGTCTCGTCCCCTTTGTTAAAGTCCCTTGCACTTCTTACAACCGATGTCCTTCGGGTAATAAGTTATACGCGTTTCAAACTTATTTAAAAGGATCTTGTACAGAATTGTTTTACATTAGAGTATGTTACAACATGGAAATGAGGATTGATGATGTCTATTTGTTTAAGCTAGATATTACTAGTATGAAGTGGGAGGAAATATTAGACCTAAAGGATGCTATCTTTTTTCTACAACTTGCTGGTGATCACCCAACATGCTACTACGCTTCGAAAGTTGACTCGGAGTTAGGGGGTTGTGTACATATTCTTGGCAAATCGGGCGAGAAAATATATTCTTCGAAAGATGACTCGGAGTTAAGGAGATTGCGGACGTACTCATTAGTTTCACCATGGTTGTTGGTGTTAGACAATGACCGAGGCATTGTCACTCTTATAGATCCAACACGCGATGATAGGTACTTCATTAAAAAACCTCAAGAATTGAAGGGCGATTACCAAATACATTGCTCGAGGTATGGTTGGTTGTTGATGTATCAAGCTGGTGAACCCATGGTGTTTTTTAACCCATTTACGAGTGATATCCGTAAGCTTCCAGTGGCGCCTTACGCAGAAAGCTTTTGTTTCTCGGCGCCACCTGCTTCTCATGATTGTTTGGTTGTTGGGTTTTCGGCATTTGGGCAGTGGCCTATATTCATTCACTTTGTATCAGAATCATCATTCTGTAGGAACCGTTCATATAAAATAAAAAGTCAAATAATTTTATTAATGTACTCAATACAAATGAACATAAAGAAATGATTATCTATCACTTTTACAATGGTAATTTTACAGAAATAGAAGAAACAGAAATGTAAAAGATGAGGATCGTGTTCAACATGGGGCCCTTAAAACAAATTCCGAGCCTCCCAAGAGAACTCAGTTTGTTTCCCAGGGTACAACAGCCGAAGCAGTTTGTACTGCCAGGATTGATCTAGAACCCGAAGTTGTTTGTAGAAGAGAATCCAGAGAGATAGAGAACCTGTTTTGCTGCAGGTTTTGAGATGTGTGTTGGTGTATCTTCATACTGAGGCACCCTCAGTATTTATATTGGATTCGAACCATAACAGCCACCCATCCATTAATCCGAATTCGTAACCGCTCATTTAATCCATCATTAACAGTCGTCGGTTACGTGTATGCGAAGTGCAAAGTGCGCCATCAAAGCGCCACATTGCGCCCACATGCCCACGCCACGCGTGTGCGAGTTGCGAGTGCGAGTTAAGGGTGCTTCGCACCCTTCGCGAATCCACTTAGTGTGAAATCTTAGGGAACAATATAGACAAGAGGTTATAGAATATAAACCATTTTATATTCTCTCTTTCCTCCAATGTGGGACACAATTTCCCACACTATTAATTCCTAATGTCACATTAATTTTCATTCAACACTATAATTTATTGACTAAATATTAATAACCATATTAATATTATCAATAAATTTCCAACAATCCCCCACATGAATGGAAATCAATTCTCCAAAAAATTCAGCAGTCAAGTGTTGCAGGATAGGTAGGTCTTTGAATGACCCCAACAATCTCCCCGTGAATACGATACCTGACTTACCCTAGCTACCTAGGTTAATTAGGTTTTTGAATGACCCTAACGACCGGTCATCAATTACCCTGCATTGTAATGCCCTATAATTAAATATATATAAAGTTAATGATATATAACATATATATTTTATAAGATAAATATTGACAGAATAATATAACAATTTGATTAGCTGGACAATATCTCACCCTCAATCACAATAACTAATAGAGTATGTTTCTACTCGATTATTTTACATCGCTAGCCCACATAAACGATATACAACGTAATATGTCAAGATTCTTTAACAAAGTTACTTTTAATACTGCTGATGTCATATTGAGCAAGTTAATTTGATTGTTATCAAAACCTATAAACCAATATACATAAATAAAAAATAAACAAAGTAAAGGTTACAATCGTAGGTAAAAAATATCAGTATTAATGTTTATCAATAAAAACTTGTTTTTTTAAATCCAAGTGTACGTAATTTTATAATTGAATATAATACGAAATGAGAATAATGGAGAAGTAAATGAAGTTTTTCATTAAAAATACTTGTACTCTTTGACCATTGAATTAGTTATTTCGTATATTTCTCAAATATTTTTGATTGTAGAATTATAGTAAACAAAAAAATTTATTGTGTATATATAATTAAATAATGGTATAGTATTATATAATGCGGACAAATATTGTATGATATTGTTAAATTATAAAAGATTTTCGAAGTTTGAAATTATTGACTCAAAATTTTCTGATTGAAGTTTCTATTCAAATTTAAAACTTATGAGTTAGATATACTTCATTTGAATATTCGAATTGTTAGTTATACATTTTAAATTTAACTAATTTTGTTAGTTATTCTTAGATAAATCTTGGATTAATTGTAATTGAATTTGAAAATTAAAGTTTTTAAATTTATGTCTCAATCATTAATTTTAAAATCTAATTTTAGAATGTTGTCTAACCAGATATTAAATATTGTTTAAATATAATTGGTAAAATTCCTTTTAAAATCATATTTCTAATAAAATGACACGTGACGCTCATATATTCTAAATCTGTAATGTGTCAATGTATTATTTAAAACCTTGCCATGTAACTTAACCCTTTTCTTATTATATATTGAGATTGTGATTATTCCGCCAATCACCGGCTTCATCAATAACATCTTGCCAACTTTTAAAAAAATCAAATTTCTAATAAATTCACTTTAAAAAATCGACGAAATTTACAACAATCTCACCATATTAAAAAAAACGAAATTGAATATTGATTACGTGTAATAAATGGCGAGATAATAAGAAAAAGAATCCAATCAACTTAAAAGTTAAAAAGATCTATAATCAATTTAAAGAAAATTCAATGCTACAATCCATCAAAATGTGGCATGTTTAAAATCGATAATCAACCTTAAAAAATCTATAATTAATTTAAAAATCTGATATGTTTATTAAAAAAAGTAAATTATTACATTGATTTATGTGATTTAGATATTTTAACATTTCAGTTCAAAAATAATGTTTTAACAAATCAAGACCTGTCATTTGTATTTAATATTTTTAGTTCAATACACTAATACAATTAAAATTTTCTATTAGTTTCTAATAAAATAGTCATAATGCAAATTGTGAAGACTGCAAACACATGGCATGTGCTATTTACGAATTATCAAACAAAGTGGCCAATATATGAAATCATATAAATGCCTTGTAGTTACCGACATCCCCTGTTAGTATAGATACGTAATTAGGTTATAGTACTTTTTAGTTTAATATAAATTAATTTATAAAATTTGTAAATAAGTATTTATAAAATTTGTAAATAAGTATTTTACAAAAGGAAAAATAAAAATAAAGAATTTGGATTTGTTTTTAAAGGTATATATAAAAGAAAAAAATTAAACTAAAAATTATTATAACCTAATTAATTTTAAAATATAGCATGTCCCTATTGGTTATTGGGAAATTCTATTATTATTTATATGAACATTTTTATAAATACATGTATTAGTTATTGGTATATATATATATATATATATATATATAGAGAGAGAGAGAGAGATAGAGAGAGAGATAGAAAGAGTAAAAATGATGTTATATTAACACAAATTAGTAATGTTTTCTTTATAATTCACTTAAAAACATTTCATATAATATAAAAGTTACACTCATAAATTTATAGAGAATGAAATGTAAATGCTCCAACTTATAAATAAGCATTTTATAAAAGCGAAAAATGAACCCAAAAAAAATAATTAATAAATCATAAATGATTGGAAAATGTTGAATAATATCAAAAAATTAAAAAAATTCAAAATCTTACTTATGGGCTCCTTAAGGCCCTGTCATTACGGGCCGTAAAAACATAAATTGAGTGATTTGATATTTACAGAAGGTCTAGATATCCAACTGGTGTATCTATAACATACATTTTAAATAAATAGACTAAAGACGGTTGTTAAATCAACTTATAGGTAACTATCAAATATACTTTTATTTTTTCAAATAAATTTTCGGTATTCATACTTCAATTATTGTCGTAAGTTTTGTAGTTTTTGTAAAATAAAAAACATAAATTAAAATAAAAACTGAGAATTACACCCAATGAATGTGTTACAAACGAGATTTTGGATGCTTGTAGATTACAAACAAATCTGCAAGTTTTTCTCACTTTTTAATTACTAAATAAAAGTATAAAACCCTAACCCCAATTAACACCTCCCCACCATTGACATTCCCCCAACACCCTCACACCAACATCACTGATACACCTTCGGTCAACGCAGCTTGCTGCCATTGATTTTGTTTGGATTTGTGGTGTTTCGATTTGAATCTTTGAAAGGTTTGTTTTCTTTATTGTTTGTTTATCAAAAGTCCAAACCTTTTGGTGTTTTCATGGTTATACTTGACTTATTTCACTTATTATTATTATTACGATGAACAACATTGAACATCTCAGATGATGGAGGCAAAGCAGAATTCAAGTGATCACAAGTTACCTCCCTTGTCTACAACATGCCACCCGTGGTTCAAAGCTCAAAACGTCGAATCGGGTGACCAGATTTTTCACACCATAGGCAACACGCGGTATTATTATCAGCGTCGAATCAACGAGTTGCATGGGAGACGAATCCGAGCATGTTTTCATGGGTGGATGATTCTCTCCAACCATCCGGACAACGTCCTGTGGTCTTTATGGAACCCGCTCACCTCTAAGTTGATTCGCCTCCCCCCTTTGACTCGTAAAGAAGGAGATTCTTACGAATGCTGTTTGTCATCTCCCCCTGATAAGGAAGGCTCCGTTCTCCTCCTAACATCGACCGAAACTCCTACGATTGTTTTTCGTAGGGTGGAATATCGTAAAAGAAAGAGCCTAAAGTGGACTAAAATGTCATATGCTAAACAAATCACGAGCATACGCGGTGAAGATGGTTTTTTAGAATGTCCCACTTGTTGCAACGGTAAAGTATACGCCATGACCTTGGGCCGTTATTATGGTTTCGTCATACATGTTGACGTTGTGGTTAAAGGTAAACAAGTTGTGATAAGTCTCGTCCCCTTTGTTAAAGTCCCTTGCACTTCTTACAACCGATGTCCTTCGGGTAATAAGTTATACGCGTTTCAAACTTATTTAAAAGGATCTTGTACAGAATTGTTTTACATTAGAGTATGTTACAACATGGAAATGAGGATTGATGATGTCTATTTGTTTAAGCTAGATATTACTAGTATGAAGTGGGAGGAAATATTAGACCTAAAGGATGCTATCTTTTTTCTACAACTTGCTGGTGATCACCCAACATGCTACTACGCTTCGAAAGTTGACTCGGAGTTAGGGGGTTGTGTACATATTCTTGGCAAATCGGGCGAGAAAATATATTCTTCGAAAGATGACTCGGAGTTAAGGAGATTGCGGACGTACTCATTAGTTTCACCATGGTTGTTGGTGTTAGACAATGACCGAGGCATTGTCACTCTTATAGATCCAACACGCGATGATAGGTACTTCATTAAAAAACCTCAAGAATTGAAGGGCGATTACCAAATACATTGCTCGAGGTATGGTTGGTTGTTGATGTATCAAGCTGGTGAACCCATGGTGTTTTTTAACCCATTTACGAGTGATATCCGTAAGCTTCCAGTGGCGCCTTACGCAGAAAGCTTTTGTTTCTCGGCGCCACCTGCTTCTCATGATTGTTTGGTTGTTGGGTTTTCGGCATTTGGGCAGTGGCCTATATTCATTCACTTTGTATCAGAATCATCATTCTGTAGGAACCGTTCATATAAAATAAAAAGTCAAACAATTTTATTAATGTACTCAATACAAATGAACATAAAGAAATGATTATCTATCACTTTTACAATGGTAATTTTACAGAAATAGAAGAAACAGAAATGTAAAAGATGAGGATCGTGTTCAACATGGGGCCCTTAAAACAAATTCCGAGCCTCCCAAGAGAACTCAGTTTGTTTCCCAGGGTACAACAGCCGAAGCAGTTTGTACTGTCAGGATTGATCTAGAACCCGAAGTTGTTTGTAGAAGAGAATCTAGAGAGATAGAGAACCTGTTTTGCTGCAGGTTTTGAGATGTGTGTTGGTGTATCTTCATACTGAGGCACCCTCAGTATTTATATTGGATTCGAACCATAACAGCCACCCATCCATTAATCCGAATTCGTAACCGCTCATTTAATCCATCATTAACAGTCGTCGGTTACGTGTATGCGAAGTGCAAAGTGCGCCATCAAAGCGCCACATTGCGCCCACATGCCCACGCCACGCGTGTGCGAGTTGCGAGTTAAGGGTGCTTCGCACCCTTCGCGAATCCACTTAGTGTGAAATCTTAGGAAACAATATAGACAAGAGGTTATAGAATATAAACCATTTTATATTCTCTCTTTCCTCCAATGTGGGACACAATTTCCCACACTATTAATTCCTAATGTCACATTAATTTTCATTCAACACTATAATTTATTGACTAAATATTAATAACCATATTAATATTATCAATAAATTTCCAACAATCCCCCACATGAATGGAAATCAATTCTCCAAAAAATTCAGCAGTCAAGTGTTGCAGGATAGGTAGGTCTTCCCTTTGAACCTTCCTTTGTGATGTATACTTAGTCTCCTAGTGGTGTGTAGACACGATGTCTTTGAACATACCATGTTTTATGTAGACGACAATATACATTCACACAACACTCTTCCTGGTTTGATCAACCCCTCATTGTCGTGTCCGTTAATGGTCATGGAACACTTTCCTGATTCTGCGAGAGCTTTAGGATTGGCGCCTCCCCACAAATCCATTCGAAGCGACCCCACTTCTCTCTAACATAGGTGATTTGGTGAATCATTAAAAGCATCATAGTTATATTGATTCCCACGAATCATCTAACCTTAATATGCTTAACCTCACTTTGGTCACTTGTTCGGGGTACTCCCCCAGAGTGAATGGACTAGGAAGATCATCACTCCCTTTAGGTTTTAGGGTACTCCCCTATAGTGACTCCGTTGGTCATATGATTAAGTTGTCCTATTGAACCTAGATCTTGGGATCTCCAGTCAACTAGGTTAGGTTTCCCTCATATTCTCCTTTTTCATGGGCTTTAGTCCCATTCCTCTTGACAACTTATAAACTATTTCCGTGCTTAAGCCTTTTGTTAACGGGTCTGCAATATTATCTTTTGACTTGACATGGTCAATTGTGATAACACCCGTTGATATTAGTTGTCGTATTATGTTATGTCTACGCCTGATGTGCCTTGATTTGCCATTGTACATTGAGGTTCTGGCTCTACCAATTGCCGACTCACTATCACAATGTATGCAAATAGCCGATAACGGCTTTGGCCATCTTGGAATGTCTTCCACAAATTGACGTAGCCATTCAGCCTCTTCTCCGGCTTTATCCAAAGCGATAAATTCTGATTCCATTGTGGATCTAGCTATAACAGTTTGCTTGGATGATCTCCAAGATATTGCTGCTCCACCAAGTAAGAACACATACCCACTTGTTGATTTGAAATCTTTTATATCCGATATCCAGTTTGCATCATTATACCCTTCAATCACAGCTGGATGACGGGTATAATGCAATCCATAGTCTCTTGTGTATCTTATGTATCTAAGCACCCTCGTTATACTCTTCCAATGGTTGAAATAATTAAATTTATGCTAAATTATAATTAAATTTAACTTTGCTTATGACTTGGTTTGATTATTTTTTGGTGCACACTTCTAATTTACATGTTTTCTTATGGTGGTTTTCTGAATGGTTGAAATATGGTTTAAATAACTTATTGTTTGTACCCACACTAATGTTATATTTTTTAAAAGATCAACTACCTTCGATTTAAAACTTTACTTATTTAATCAAATCATCACTTCACATTTCAAAATACTTTCATCATTCCACCCATCACCACTTTCCAGTCGTCCCCGTATCCCCCACCTCCCTACCGCCTGCCGAGGCGTTGACCTCCAGCACTCGGACATGTAGCCCCCGACCACTAGCACTCTGACATGGGACCCCAACCTTCGGCAATCTGACCTGCAATAGTCTGATCACGCATCCCACCTTCGCCAATCCACCTCTGAAGTGCAAAGTCTGACCTTGTTTGAAGCCCAATATTGTTCATTTGTTACTACTCGCGATTGGTGAAGATACAACGGTTAGATACAATAGTTAAAACTTGAAAGTTGAAACTTTTAAATGAATTATTAATTTTCTTTTAAATTATAAACGAAACCAAACAAAATCGAGCGCTCGGTTTAAAGCCGTACCTAGTTCGAGCATGAAGTTTGCGCTTGAATTTGTAAATTCGAACTGAACCGAGTTCGAGCGAAACTGCGTTCGGTTCGATTCGTAAACAACCCTTATGGTGGTTTTTTGAATGGCCAAAATATGGTTATAATGGGTTTTGATATTGTTGTTTGGTTGTAGAGTATGTGTAACTGAAACTGATTTAAACTATAATAATTGCTTGACTTTTTACAATTCTAAACCAAACCAATTTAGAGTTTAAGATCAATTTGTGCACCTCTAGTAACACCCAACTCTTCATTTTTAGTTTAACTAGATTTCGATTTCGCGCGATGCCGCGGGTTCGATAGCTTAAAGATCTAACGATAAGCACGTCACAGATATTTGAACTAAAGAACAAATGATGGTCACAGATGTTTGAACTAAAGAATAAATGATGGTCACAAATGTTTGAACTAAAGAATAAATGATGGCTCGAAGACGTAGATAAGAATAACAAAAAAAGTAAATAAATATTTTATAAATTTAACATTTGTAAAAAACACTAAAACGCCTATTTTTTATTATTTACACTGATTATTAATAAATAAAAATTTTATAAAATCAAGGCAATATACCATTTTCAAATTTTCAGTATAGTTGAGACTAAATAAACAATTGTAAAGGAATCAAACTATTTAAACATTAGTTACCGATGAGTAACTTAAATTATTGATTATTATACCAATTAAAATTAATCTGTAGAAACAAAAATGACTCGTTATTTAAGAAAAGTTTATGGAAAAATGCCTCCGAAAGTAGTTGTATTAATTTTATTTATATGACGATAAAATTTTAGAAAACATAAGTAATTAGTTCAAACGATATTAGGATAATTTAAGTAATTTTTTGAAAGCTTTAGCCCCTTGTGAAGTTTATTTCAAGTATCTCTTATTTACGCTTGTATTTATAAACAAAATAATTACCCTAAAAATAAAAGATATTCAAATAATTAGAAGATTTCTTGATATGAAAAAAAATCAAAGATCTCTTCAAATGACTTTCTTTCTTCCGACAAGTACACATAGTTATTCATATATTCCTACTATACAATCTCTTCACATTGTATATTGTGTTTTAAAACTGGTAGACATATTTGAATTTGAATGTTTATTACTTTATTCTGCAGAATTAGTCCCATGAGATGAACGTCAGAGTTTACACCTTGACCCTGTGTCTGATATTAGGGAGTGATTTGAAGCAGAACGCAAACACCACCCATCTCCAGTTACCCCTCATCCATCTTCGTCACCTCGGGTCGTAGGTTCGCAGGAGCACGAGGAATGCTTCCCCACTTCAGCATCAGTGAGAATCTTCACGGTTCCTATGCCTTCCACATCAAGGTTCTTTTTGTCATGCAATCAAACTCCAAGTTTGAATGATTCATCAAGTGCAAAAAAGCTCCTTTGTCACCTGTCATATGATCAGAACAACCTAAATCCAAAAATCACAAGTGAAAGGGTGTACCATTGGTAAAAGAGTTAGTCATTAACATAAAATCATCTTGCACAAGAGCTGCAACAATTAGTAGGTGTTGATCATCAGCTTCGGCTACATCATATTGGGCCTCATCTTCAGTAATGTTAACTTGGTTTTCGTCATTGTACCAACAATCATGTTTAAGATGATCAAACTTCTTGCAACAATGGCATTAAGGGATTTTACTATAATCAAATCCCCCTCTGCCACGCCCGAATCCTCTTACCCTACTTGGAGACCTGCCACATCCCGTTCCATGTGGTCCTCTTTGATCTTGAAACACCTTCAAGGTTTACTTATCCACCTTTTATGCATTCTTGTTTTCTTTTCAAGGGAGGTCCGTCCATTAATTCTTTCTTCCTGGGATTGTAGTAATCCTATGAGTTTAACCGGAGTCACTTCCGATAAGTCAAAAACCATCTAAATAGATGGAATGAGATAATCAAACTTGGGGGTCAAACCAAGAAGTATTTTCTCGACCACCTTTTGGTCAGCCAATTCTTCACCGTACAATCTTTGTTGTCTAATATTATTCATGACCCGAGAGAAGTAGTCTCCCATGGTCTCATCATCCTTCATGTTCATGTTCTTGAAGGCTCTACGAATTCCCTACAACTTAACAAACTGAACTTGGAAGTCCCCTTGAAGCTTAATTCGAAGGTTATCCCAAGCTCTTTTAGCAGATTCAACAACAGCAATACGAGAGAATAAATGTCATGAATACCTTGTTGGATGATCGTTAGTGCTTGAGCATCTTTCTTTTTAGCCTCCCTATTGTTGTAAGACCCATCTCTAGTAGCAATTATGTAACATCTTGTATTTTTTTGTTAATTGAAAGTTAATTTTTGTTAATTATAAGACCTATTTATGCTATTTATGTAACTTGGTGGACTATTTATGTATAATTCCTTATTTAATTTAAAGTTTCTAAGTTATTTAAACAATAATAACAATTACAATAATAATAATAATAATAATAATAATAATAATAATAATAATAATACTTATGATAATAATAATAACTTAAAATGTATTAAACTTAAAGATGTTAAAACTTAAATTAATTAATCTAGGGGGTTAGATTGTCATTTTAGAAACTTAATCTTGATGTTTTGGGCATAAAATAATAAAGTAAAAACCACAGGGACTAAAACTGTAATTAATTAAAAACAAACCCAAACCACTCGTTTTTCGACCCAAAACCGCTCCCAAGTCTTTTTAGAGGATGATTCGACCGTTGAGCATCGTTTAACCGCAATTAAGTGTCCGTTTTCTAGACTAATCGATCAAGTAACCGACGAGAAATAATCATCCAACGTTCAAGCATTAAAACTCAATTATAACTCAATTAACTAAACCTAGTCAAACGTTTATCTAAGTCTAATCGGTTGCAATTACCAATTACACCTGAAACCCACAGATTCACCTTGTTCGATTACCCCTTTCGTCGCGAACCTGCAAGCTAAGCGAGAGCCACCTTCCGAGTGTTTTAAACTCCAATTGATTGGGGGGTTTTGCATCAAGAACACTATTCGAAGCTTCCCACGAGTTCAATTTGATTTCCATCATCATTTGCATATCAATCGAGCTCGTTGTGGTCGCGGTTGGGTTCATCATTTTTTCATACCAAATTAATCTACAAAACAGGTAATTAAACATGTATACATACTCGATTTTAGTCTAGAATGAAAGCCCTAACCGTAATTTGATTAACTACATGGATTGGTGGTTCAATTTCGAATAAATTCAAACTAGGGTTCTTGGAGAATTGGGATTTATTGTTTTTGGTTGTTTTAAGAAAAGGAAACCAAGCCTTAACAGGCATAGGCTACCCAGCCTAATGGTTTCCCACTCACATTCCATAGTTGAGGTCACGGGTTTGAGCCCAGTGACCTCCACAAATTTTTAAAGGCTTTTTCAGCCTTATTTTAATTATGAAAATTTTAATAAATATAAAATGATTTTTACAAACTTCAAATTTTTTATAACCATCTAAATATTTTTTGTAAATTAATTCTTGTGCTACATTTTAACATTTTATTATAAAAATTATCTACAAATGTTATAACTAAATAATTTTTATAAAAGTAGATTTATATATAATAATTTAGATTATTAAATTACTATTGGCCTATATGTTATCTTTAATTATAGAATCATAAGATGTATATTCATTTTATAATCAAATTTCATAAATTTTTATAAAGGATTTAATTCCTTTAAAAATTTTATAGTACTTTAATTAAGAGTTCACTAATCTTATTTATTTATAAATCCCCAAATTCTAGTACCCTAGTTAACATTAAATCGTTATCCTTATTATTAACTTAAAACTTATAAATATATATATATATATATTTAGGTACCTCGTGAAGGTGTACTTTGGAACGTCGCTTACTATTTTTATTAGACGTCTCTTATATACTTATTGAACATGTGAGTTTTCCTTGCCCCCTTTTTACCTTTTTCACACTAATTTGGGGTGAAACATGATTACTTATACTTAACACACTTGTAAACGTCTAGACTTGTAAAGCACTTGCAATTCATATTTTTGTCATGGTTATTTGTGTATTGTAAGTGTTTATATGAGATACATATTTTTGTTTACAATCATTAACTATTGCTAGCCTGGCGACGTCTTAGATCTTTGGGCCTGACAAGCCTATTTGGTGCTAAAGTCGATGTATTGCCGACTCTTGATGACGTATACTTGTTCATTATGGGAACCAAATACACTTAGCCAATCTTATATACTTGTAATCAAGTCGAGGTTTGGTTGTAACGATATGTGTTCTATAACCTTACTAACTTATGACCTATGACATGAATTGCTACTTGTAATCTTATCATATTATGTATGAAACCTTGAAAACTCACCAACTATTTATAGTTGACCTTTTATTTTTATCATGTTTCAGGAAATCCTCAAGTTTAAAGTGGACATTTAAAGCTTACAATAAAACTAGGACTTGGACCTAGTTTAATAAATAAAATGTTATGTTACGTTTTGTTTTATTTGGGATAATTTAATGTTTTGAGACTTATGTTTGTAATGCCTTTTGAAACTTATAATTTTAATATTTACACTTAAATATAGCGTTATATGGCTGTGAACAATCTTAACCCTCACATCTCGACGTTTCCACCGTCAAGGTGGGGTGTGACAAATTATGCCCAAGAACACAACCTCCTAGAGTTCTTTTGATCTTAAGATGGTCTTCAAGCACATGCTCTAGTGTTCATACCATCACCTTTGATGTGACATTCGTCATTTTCGACTAGCTTTGTATTTGTTATTCTGTATTGTAAACCTGACTCGTTTTGGTCTTCGGATCTTTGAATATTAATAAAATGATGGATTTTATGTTGTAATCATGTTTCATACTTGTCGTGGCGTGACCCACAGTTCGTTTCAGCAAAATCAGTTTTTTTAACGTTTTCGGTTCGTTTAAGGTCTGGACTCGTATTTTAACCATCCAAACCAACCAAGACCTAACCCATAACTATTCTAGAACCCTCCAAACATGTAGATACGTGGTCATAATTTATTTAAATTAAAATTAATTTTATATAAAAGAATCAAAGTGCACCCTTTTACCCACCGCACAAACGCATTACCCATTCCTCAAACCCTAATCTTTCCCTATAAATACCACTCATTCTCAACCATTTCACCTGCATATTTTCATCTTCTTCTTCCAAAGTTTTGATCTTGTAAGTTATTCTAGCTAGTTTTGCTTAAGTTTGACTTTAAAAAGTCAATGGAACCGAATCTTGCATTTCAAATCATTTCGGGTATGTAATTTTGGATATTTTCAGTTTTTATAAGTTATTTTATGTTCATAAAACCATTTTCATCTTTATTTAAGTCTTGTGGGCATTCAAACTCATATTTATGCATTTTAGACCCGTTTGGGTCGTTTTCGGGAAGTTTACTCGCTTAACTTTCTTGTTTGAGTTTAGATATGGAAGTTTTACCTTATTTTTAGTTCAATGGTTTTGGACATGTGGTAACCATCCTCGGGTTCATACCAAGTTAAAGACCGAACCAAACCGAACGCTCGTTTAAACACTTTAAATAACTTTTAAGTGATCATGTTACATCAAACACTTTAGATCTGAGTTTTTCTTGATATTTTAGTTATTATATGGTTGATATGGAGGTGTATAATAAATCTTGGCTTGAACCCAAGTTTCGGGTAAAAACTGAGTAAAACCGAACACCCGTTTTAACGAGTTAGTCAATGTTCAACCACCAAAAGTTCAACCTATCTTTTTAGTTATTTTACTTTATATTACTCATATTAATTAAGATTTTGGAAGTGTTAGAACAAATATTAGCTCAAACCAAGTTTTGGGTAAAAATAAACCCGAGTAAAAGTCGAACTTATCGTCTTAACGAGCTAGTCACCTTTCAAAACGCCAAAAAAAATCTTTCCTAACTTTTTTTTATGTTTCACTTTATGTTATTTGTATTAATAATATTATGGTATGACGGAGCCAAACTTGGTTTTATACTAAGATCGGGTTTAAGCGAATTTCTTTATTAATTAAAGTCTCAAACTCGGGTTTAAGAGAGTGTAAGTCAGACCTTGATGCTTACATTAATGGGATCGTGCATACTAGCACTAAAACAACTCCCATATGTAAAACTTAACAATGGTGAGTAAAACTAAACATCAAGGACCCGTTTTCTTGTAAAACTCATTTTATACTTACGTTATTTAAACACACTTTGTAAAATATAACTAAAACTCCCGAAAACCCAAGCCTTATTTTTATGAACTTTTATATCATTTATATTTCATCTTCAAGACTCAATACTTACTCAAGATCTTTCAATCTAGGACACGCACGTTAAAACCGTCGGACTCGCTTACTTGAGGATTTTATTCAAAATTTATTCATCAACGTCATTTTATTCCATGTGAGTAATTTCATCCCCATTTTCTCTTGTATACTTTGGGGGTAGCAAGCATACTTACTCAACCAAAAAAATAATTTAACATCTAGATCCTCAACCCACAACCTCTAGGTTATATGTTGCTTAAAATAATTGTCAAATTGTATGTTATATACCTCATATGATTAATTGTTACATGTTTATTGCTTTTGATCGTTTAGCCTCATCCTCATCCTCATCCTCAATAAGTATGATCATACGCTCCTCCTTGTAATATGGTAGTTTTATCAATTAGAAAGGAGCCTCATTTGTTTATGACTGATATACCTCAATTTTCGCTTTTATTTACGGCTTCACATATTTGAGTTGTGGATTTTTTCCTTATATTATATTTATAAAGTCATGGAATTGCTCACCAACAGACATGTTGACAAAACATATTTTATGCAATGCTACATGTTTGATTGTCGGTTGATTGAAGATTTAAAGACGTTACTTTATTTTGGACCGTTAGGTTATTAGTTAAAAACTATTTATTTTCTTGTATTTGTAAGAACATATTATGAAATGAATAATTTGATTAAATATTGTCACTTTAATAGTGTCGTGTGCATTTGAACAATTTTAGTTGTGCCCCGGCATGTTCCGCCGCTTTGGTCTGGGTGTGACACTTGAACACTAATATGAGTGGTGTATGTGAAACATTATTTATCGGGGTTTCAGCAAAATGGACGTTTATGTAGAGCAGGTGAAAGGGAAAGAGGTAGGCTCTGAAAGCTATTGGTATAAAAGAAAAGAACAAAGCAATTGAGATGCAAACAAAAGACTGAAACATGCTTTATTGATCTGTGGCTTTTTGAATACATGCATTACCTAATGGATGCATCAACTATAAATACTAAGCTAGAGAATAAAATACGGAGCAACCCAAACTAATAGGTAGTATCTAACAAACTAGTTGTTACACTTTATTCAAAATATAAATTAACGTTAAAGACTAAGTCATATGCCACGCATGCATGCAGTCCTTCCCGCGAACATGGAGTTGAATCACATTTCATCAGTTTCACGACCCCAACGACAACAACAAAGAGGGAAGCGTAAACTAAATTCGATGGATGTGCTGATGGTCGTGGGAAGAAATCCACGATAGAAATGTGTTATTCATCCGGGTTTAATCGTGGGAAGAAATCCACTCCAGAATATTTGGTGGCTACACCTCACCGGAAATAGCACGTTGGTGGACACCATGTTTGTCACATCCCGGCCGACGACGAAATTATCGAGGCGAACGAATGTGAAACGAGTGTTCATAGCCATGGAATTAAATAAGTTGTAATAATATTAAATACCATTTTTATTGAAAAATGCTAAACAACTAAATCATTACATTACAATCATGATTTCAACAACAGAATAAAATGTTTTGTTTAACTAGATCCAAGTCCTATATGTGCAAGAAGAATTTATCAAGTAACAATCCTGAAACATATTAAAAATAAAAAGTCAACATATAATATTGGTGAGTTCCCATGAATTGTACATACATATGAAAACAATATTTAAGAGGAAATTAATGTCATAGGTTAAAAAATATTGCAAGAATATAGATTGCATACTGATACAATCAAATCTTGACAAAGATATCAATTACAAGTTATAATGATTAGCTAAATGTACTTGGTTCCCATGATGAACAAGTCATACGTCACCAGGAGCCGAAAATAACCTCGAATTTAGCACCAAATAGGCTTGTTAGACTCATAAATCTATACATCACTAGGCTAGCAATAATTAATGATTGTTTTTACAAGATGACTATCATATAAGGCTCACAAGTATCTCAAATAACCATGACAAGTTTTATAAAAGAATTGCTTGTGCATTACAAGTTTCAAGATGTTTTACAAGTGTATGTTTATAAGATTAAAATGTTTCACCCAAAAGGCATGAAATAAAGTAAAAAGAGGCATGGAGAACTCACATGAAAAACTCACATTCTATAATAATGGTTGTAAAGTACATAAGAAAGCTTGGATGTTCAAAAGTCAAAGGTGATATCCTAAAGAATAAAAAAACAAAACTTGAGGTCGAAATTCATTACAAGAAGTTAGAAAGTTTAGAGAATGCCAAAAGCGAATAGCAGATCGAAAAGGAATTATTGTACAAATTTTAGATTCTAGATTGAATGTTTGGTACGTGTTTGAACAAGTTTTAAAAATAGCAAACGGTTTTATAAAAGTATAAAAATTTACAGTTGATTAATTCAGAGTCTCTCAGTCAACTTTTATTTAGAAATATTTTTTATGAAAAATATTTTTTATGAAAAGATCTGTAAATAGGTCAAAATAACAGCACAAGACAGAATGTGTTGAAATACGCACTTATCTTGTGAAGTCTATTGTTGAGTCATCTTGAGTTTGGAGAAGTATAAACTATCATTAAAAAAGGTAATTCAATAAACTAAATATTGGAGTTTGATTTTACTTAATTTTAGTTTTTTATGACCAAGTTATGATTAGTTGAAGGGGGTAACTTTGTAAAATAGTATCCAACTTTTAAAAGTGTTCCAATTAGGTAACTCAAGTTTTAAAAATGTTTCAATTAGATCACCAAGTTTTTATATTTTATACATTTTAAAAGTCATAACATATTTTTTAGCATGTATACTTTTGGATTCAGTTAGAAAATATTTTTTTCTATCTTTTGATGTTGATACGGAACATTGACGTAAATTTTAGGCACTTTTTTTATTTTTTTCATAATTAACATGTTTTATTTATTTTTAACATAATTCTATATATTAAAAATTTTGACTCCTACGTATTTTTCATCATTACTTTCTTGTCATAATAAAATTTGGTAATGACTCGATTTGATCGTTTGGTGGTCCAATTTGAGAAAATATGCATGAGTGACTAAATTAGAACACTTTTTAAACTTGATTACTATTATGTGACATTTTCTCTTAGTTGAAGTCAGAGTATATTCTGCCAAATATGTAATAAGGCACTTATGTGCACTTTTAAAATTGCTAAAGCATAAAACGGGTTAGAACAAATTTATTATGTTGATATATGGTATATTAGACTTCGTTTGAGTTATAAAAAAATATTTCAAGACTTTGGCACAACCATCATTTAAAGAAATAATCTTGTGAAATAACCGAATGTGGCGACATAGCCATCCATAAGTAAATGAGGTTCTTTGTTTACGCTAGTGTGTTGCTAGCTTGATTTAGAAATGTTAGTGATTGTTATAAGGTAGGTGAATATTAGAAGGTTAATGATCAAATGGTAATGATTGAAATTAAAAGAGATTTAGTAAAAAAATAATAAAAGTAAGAACATAAAGTCATGAGAACAATTAGATGTTAAGATTACTGAAACAATATAAAAATACATAATATAAATGCAATATAAGGTTAGCTTAGTATTATAAATTTCTTGAAATTACTTGTATAAGAAATTTCTTAAAATTGATCAAAATCAAAGAATGAAAGAAAGGTTTGCTAGTAAGATTTTTAAAAAATAAGCAAATGAAAAATGAGTCCTAAAACTTGTTTTTATAGTGAGGTTAGGAGGAGATTATAAATGGTGTTAATAATGAGTTACAAGTCTTTCAAAAGGGGGTTATGATTAAAATTTAAAATAAATATATAATTAAATAATTTAAAATAAATAAAAGAATATTACAATTTACACTTTAAATTTATTAAGACTTATATTTAACAACTTATTTTTTTATAAAATCTTTATAGACTTTATAAATCTCACAAGAACTTGTAATTTGATTATTTATTTTAGTTGAATATTTTAAAATTTTATAGATATTAATAACCTTTTAACATTTATAAAATTTATTTTATAAATTATAAAATTTAAGTTAAATTGATTAAGTGACACATTTATTGTTTTTAGAACACAAAAATAAATAAAATAACTAAATAATAAATTTGATTTACAAGATTGACTCAAACGGATTCAGGTTTGAGTTTATAGTTTAAAAATTGGTGGATGTTATAATGTTTGAGTCGGAGCTACTGGTTTTTGGTGTAGTGGTTTTCTTGAGTTTTGATGGTAATACTTTTAGTATCATTGTATCTAGATACTAATATGACATTTCACATCCTGCATCATTTCTAAAACATAAATTACCTAGAGAATAAGTGATTAATTTTTTTACGGCTAAATGATCATTGACGGTCATTGGCCCGCCGGGATGCCTCTGTTACTCGAGTACAATTATCATTCTATTATTGTAGGATATAGTGACATTTTCTTATGGTCAAGAGTGGATAGTGAAAACACCAATGCAACAAAAAATGACCACATTTACCATTCTATTATTGTGACGAAAACCAATTTTAAGTGCACAACATGGAATTACATTTGTGTTATAGGACGGTGGACGATTTAGGATTTTATGTAACACGAATAACTGTGGCAACATGTTTTTTGTTCACTTTTAGGTATTTGGAATCATGAACTAATCTCCCGCGCAACGTGGGAGTAAAAACATAGTATTAATTAATTTTGAAACGGAATGAGCAGTGTTTCACAACTTGGATAGCGCTTGATACAAGTATCTTATGTGAGCATCCCTTTTGTAAGACCCCGTTCCCGGGACGCTTACAGCTGGGTTCTCATCGCACATAAGACATATAATTACATTTGTATTTCATAAAATCGCAGCGGAAAACTAAAACAATCTTTCATTTCCTTGTAAATGCTTTTGCAAATTAATACAACATTCATTACAAAATAGTTTGTTCGCATTACAATGCAAAAACATCAATCAAAAGAATGTCATCCTAAAAGGAGCTGAGTAGCTTCACGGTGCCATCCTCAGCAATCATTTCCTGCCAACTGGAAAACATATAAAAAGTCAGCGTTGCTGAGTGAGTCCTAGTTTTATTATAAAACTTACTTTACTTTCATCTAAAACCATTCGTTACTTTTATATGATCACACATCATACGTACGCATAGATAATATCATTATTATCTTCTTCGATCATTCATTCGTCCATTTGTTCTATATAACTTTACTTGCGCATCGGACATCAACCGTACCAATACCATGTGCTACACCCCGGCTAGTCTTAGCTACCGGGTCGAAGTCAATAAATGAACAGCTAAACGTATGCCACGATACTAGGAGTAACCATCAGTCTTAGCTACTGGGCCGAAGTCAATAAATGAACAGCTAAACGTATGCCACAGTACTAGGGGTAAACGGTAGAGGCACTACACGTTTGGTTGCAAGACTTCTTTCATTCGTTCATTAACGCATGCATTCATCAGATGTTCCTCTTTCATTATCTTTCATTTTATGTTACATAATACTTCGTTCATTCCTCATAATAAGTAAAGCCATAGGAAAGATGTTATACATCATACTAAGGAACATTAACATGCATCCACATCACATCATACAGGGCAACATCATACATACATAACATGCAACATCATCATCTCTATGCCCTACACGCTTCTAAGGCCATATCTGCTATCTTACATGCTCTTACAGGGAAACCTTTACGTCAAGACTTACATCTGCACTTTCCCCCAAAAGCCAGAAGTCTAACTACACTTTTTTCGGGTGCAACAGCCCTAATCGTGCGTATGGACACCTAATAGTCGAATGGCCTCCATGCGACTGAACATCATGCGATTGAACTCAAGCGGATGAACATTTAGGCGAATGGGCATCCAGTCGTGCGTATGAACCTCATGCGGATGGAACAAATGTGAATGGGCACCTATGCGACTGATCTAATGCGAACGAACTCATGCGACAAAGCACTTATGCGACTGTACCCTCAGTCGCATGACTCCACATGCGATTGGACTCCCAGTCGTGCGATTGAAACCTTAGTCGTGCGATTGAATCCTCAATCGTACGAATGAATCCCATCGTGTGAATGACCCTCAATCGCCCCTCAGTCGGCCGTATGGCCTCCATTCGGTTGCCTAGCCCTAGCTGATGTAGAATGGAGTTCATCCCGACTGCAGCCGAGGGTTTTCGGCCTCCAAACTCATCTAAACCCATTTTTAGCCTAAATTAACCCTCCTGGACCTTAGGAATGCATACCATAACACCATACAAGCACACACAAGCCCGGAAACATACACGAAACGCATCACACACATTACACCTAAATGGGTCAAACACATACACATACAAAAACGGGTTTTTATGCTTTCCAGCCCCAAAATCGGTTGAAAACAAGTAAAAGTGGGGTCCTAGAACTCACATAAACGACCACAACGTTAAGGGCTTCGTGTAAGGCCCCGTTCCCGGGATGCTTACAGTTGGGTTCTCATCGCACATAAAACATATAATTACATTTGTATTTAATAAATCGCAGCGGAAAACTAAAACAAACTTTCATTTCCATGTAAAAGTTTTTGCAAGTTAATACGACATTCATTACAAAATAGCTTGTTCGCATTAAAATGCAAAAACATTAATCAAAAGAATGCCATCCCCAAAAGAGCTGAGTAGTCGCCCGTGCCATCCTCAGCAACCATTACCTGCCAACTGGAAACACATCAAAGTTAGCGTTGCTGAGTGAGTTCTAGTTTTATAAATAAAACATACTTTACTTTCATATAAAACCGTTCGTTACTTTTACATGATCACACATCGTACGTACACATAGATAACATCATTATTATCTTCTTCATTCGTTCATTCGTTCTTTCATTACTTTACTTGCGCATCGGACATCATCCTTACCAATACCATGTGCTACACCCCGGTTAGTCGTAGCTACCGGGCCGAAGTCAACAAATGAACAGCTAAACGTATGCCACGGTACTAGGAGTAACCATCAGTCTTAGCTACTGGGCCGAAGTCAACAAATGAACAGCTAAACGTATGCCACAGTACTAGGGGTGAGCGGTAGAGGTTCTACATTCAGGGTCAATCACCAAGAAGGACCCGTTATCCGATGTGTGCAAGACGTTTCATTCGTTCATTAATACATGCATTCATTCATCATGTTCCTCTTTCTTTATCTTTCACTTTACGTTATATAATACTTCGTTCATTCATCATAATAGGTAAAGCCATAGGAAAGATATTATACATCATATTAAGGAACATTAACATGCATCAACATCACATCGTACAGGGCAACATCATACATACACAACATGCAACATCATCACCCTCATCATGCCCGACATGCTTTCTAAGACCTCGATCGTCGTCTTAAAACTATTATGGGAACATTACATCAAAACTTACATCTGCACTTTCCCCGAAAGTCAGAAGTCAATCTACACCTTCCTCGGGTACAACAGCCCTATTCGGGCGTATGGAACCCTTCAGTCGCATTGCCTCCATGCGACTGAACATCATGCGAATGAACTAATACGGATGAACACCTATGCGAATGAACATCCTGTCGTGCGAATGGACAATGCTGATGAACACCTATGCGACTGGACCTTCAGTCGTGCGAATGGACCCCAATCGCACCCTAATTGGCCGTATGGCCTCCATTCGGCCTCCAGTCGGTCGCCTAGCCCTAACTGATGCAGAATGCAGTTCATCCCGACTGCAGCCGAGGGTTTTCGGCCTCCAAACTCATCTAAACCCATTTTAAGCCTAAATCAACCATCCTAAACCTTAGGGATGCATACCATAACATTATTCAAGCACAACCAAGCAAGAAATCAAGCCCCAAACGGGTCTTACACATACATACACGCATACTTACGGGTTTTCACCCAAAAACGTGAAAAAGGGTTTTCAGATGTGTTCCAGCCCCAAAACCATTCAAAAACATGTAAAAGAGGGGTCCTAGAACTCACATAAACGAGCACAATGACAAGAGCTTCGATTCGGCTTGCTTCACGACAATTTTGGCGACCCGAACTGACCCGAACCGGCACTTTTCCTCTTTTTCTCTTCTTTCTCTCTTCTTCTCTTTATGAAACTGAAATGTGGGTGTGGGGAGAGTGGGCTGCCCTCTCCCTACATATATCACCACATTCCCAACTTTTCTTCGTTGGCGAGTTTGGTCCCTCGACTTTTGGACTTTATTTTCTTTTCTTTCGCCATCGGCTTCAAAATAATAAATATCCGGGTGTTACAAGTCCACCCCTCTTAAATAGGTTTTGTCCCCAAAACCTGTTATTCGTCGAACAAACGTGGATAATGCTGTCTCACTTCTTCATCAGTCTCCCACGTTGACTCGGATCCCTTCTTGTGCTTCCACTGTACACGCACGAGAGGAACCACTTTATTCCTTAGCCTTTTCTCCTTTCGGTCGATGATTGCCACTGGTTGCTCCACATAATTGAGCCGTTCATCTACTTCGATATCTTCCAATGGGACAATCATATCTTCATCTGGTAAGCACTTTCTTAGATGTGATACATGGAATGTCGGGTGAATCCCACTTAACTCATCTGGCAACTCCAATCTATAGGCCACCTCCCCTACTCGAGCAATGATTCGGAAAGGGCCTATATATCTTGGGCTCAACTTGCCCCGCTTTCTGAATCTGATAATACCCTTCCAGGTGAGACCTTCAGCATAACCCGATCACCCACCTGGAACTCAATTGGCCTACGTCGCTTATCGGCATACGACTTCTGTCTATCTTTGGCTGCCTTCATAAAGGCTTTAATCTTTTCAAGCTTCTCTGTCGTAGCCTCGATTACCTCGACGCTCCCCAATTCCTTCTGACCAATATCACCCCAACAAACGGGTGTTCTGCATCTCCTACCGTATAGCATCTCATATGGTGGCATACCAATACTGGCATGATAGCTGTTGTTGTATGAGAATTCAGCTAACGGTAAGTGGTCATCCCAACTTCCACCAAAATCGATCACACATTCCCGGAGCATGTCTTCTAGTGTCTGAATGGTTCTTTCTGACTGACCATCGGTTTGGGGATGATAAGCCGTGCTAATATGTAACCTCGTCCCCATAGCGTCGTGGAATTTCTTCCAAAATTTAGATGTAAATCGAGTGTCGCGATCAGACACAATAGACACCGACACACCATGACGAGCTACAATTTCCTTGATGAACAGATCAGCCAACCTCTCAGATGAATACGTCTCGCGGATCGGTAGAAAATGAGCGCTCTTCGTCAGACGATCAACTATCACCCATATGGCATCATACCCTTTCGGGGTATGTGGCAACTTCGTAATGAAGTCCATGGTGATGTGCTCCCATTTCCATTCCGGTATATCCAAAGGTTGTATCTTCCCATACGGCTTTTGATGCTCTGCCTTCACCTGTAAGCAAGTAAGGCACTTACTCACATACTCCACCACGTCACGCTTCATACCGGCCACCAATAATCTTTCTTCATGTCATGGTACATTTTCGTGGCACTAGGATGAATGGAGTATCGAGTCTTGTGGGCTTCATCCATTATCTTCACCCGTAGATCCCCAAAACGAGGAATCCACACACGACCGAATCGAGTTCTAACACCAAGTGTGTTTTCACCCAATTCCCCAACCAGACCTCTCATTCTTTCCGAATTAAGATGATCTTCTTTCAATGCCTCATCTTGAAACTCCTTGATTTGCTTCATCACATCAGAGGTCATGATTAGTTGACAAGCTTTCACCCGAATCGGTTCGGGCCTTTCCTTTCGGCTAAGGGCATCCGCCACCACATTAGCTTTGCCCGGATGGTAATGGATCTCGCAATCATAATCCTTTATAAGCTCCAACCATCTCCTCTGTCTCATGTTCAGATCCTTCTGCTCGAAGAAGTACTTCAGACTCTTGTGGTCCGTGAATATGGTGCACTTCGTCCGTAAAGGTAGTGCCTCCAGATCTTCAACGCAAAGACCACGGCTGCTAGCTCCAAGCCATGAGTAGGATAATTGACCTCATGAACCTTTAACTGTCGAGATGCATAGGCTATAACCTTCCCTCTCTGCATTAACACACACCCCAACCCCGAGTAGGAAGCATCAGAATAAACCACTAGATCTTCACTTCCATCGGGTAGGGACAGGACTGGAGCTTGAGTCAGTCTTGCCTTCAGCTCTTCGAACGCCTTCTCTTGAGCTTGAACCCATACAAACTTCACATCCTTTCGGGTCAACTTAGTTAGTGGAGAAGCAATCTTAGAGAAGTCTTGGATGAATCTTCTATAGTAGCCCGCCAAGCCCAAGAAACTACAGATCTCGGATGGCGTCTTTGGTGACCTCCATTGCATAACCGCCTCCACCTTCGCCGGGTCAACCATAATCCCGTCAGGATTCACCACATGACCCAAAAACTGAACTTCGTGCAACCAAAACACGCACTTGGAGAATTTAGCATACAACTTCTCCCTTCTCAACGTCTCCAGAACATCTCGAATGTGACCGGCATGCTCGATCTTGCTCTTCGAATAAATCAGGATATCATTAATAAACACAATCACTGATTTATCCAACATAGGCCGACACACACGGTTCATCAGATCCATAAAAGCAGCTGGCGCGTTGGTCAAACCAAAGGACATGACAAGAAACTCGTAATGACCATAGCGCGTACGGAAAGCTGTTTTAGGGATATCTTGCTCCTTCACCTTCAACTGATGATAACCCGATCGAAGATCTATCCTCGAGAACCAACTGGCACCCTAAAGCTGATCAAACAAATCATCTATCCTCGGTAAGGGGTAGCGGTTCTTCACTGTCAACTTGTTCAGTTCGCGGTAGTCAATGCACATCCTCATACTACCATCCTTCTTCTTTACAAATAGGACCGGAGCACCCCAAGGAGAGATACTCGGTCTAATGAACCCCTTATCAAGCAGCTCTCGCAACAGCTCCATCAACTCTTTCATCTCGGTTGGAGCCACCGATACGGTGCCTTGGCAACAGGTTGGGCACCCGGTATCAGATCAATCTGAAATTCAATCTCTCTGTCAGGTGGCACTCCTGATAAGTCTTCTGGGAACACTTCTGGAAAGTCACACACAACCGGTACATCGGCTAGTTGTGGTGTTGGCGTATCCACATCTTTTACATAGGCCAAGTAAGCACTACATCCACGCCTCATATACTTTCCCGCCACCGCCATTGAGATCACCTTCGGGATTGTAGTACCCGATCACCATAAACCGTTACCGAACTTCCGTCAAGCGCTGTCAACCGAACCATCTTCTTGCGACACACAATGTTCGCCTCGAAGTCCGCCAATGTGAATCTTGTAAGGATCAAAGTTCAAAATACATTGGCGGACTTCGAAGTCCGCCAATTATCTTTACGTTAATTAAAATTTAACATTGTTTAATCTTGTAAGGACTATAATTGCCTAATATGAAACTCATGGATGCCTGTTGTGCTTGTAATAACTTTTAATTTATAAATTTATAGTTTCATTAAATGAACTTAATGTTCAATAATGAAAAGATTCAAATAATGAAAAGAAAATTTATAAAAATTAGTAATGATAATAATAATAATAATAATAATAATAATAATAATAATAATGATGATTACAATAAAAAAAAACAGAAGAAAATAACCTTAAAAGTTATTAAACTTAAATTCTTTGAGTTAGAGGGCTTAGTTAGTCATTTTGAAAACTTAAAATAAAAAGTTTGTTCATAAAATAATAAAGCTTAAAAGTTTAAGGCTAAAACTGTAATATTTTAAAATCCTATTTCATTTCCCCATGATTCCCGGTGGTCGACCGGTGTAATCTCCGGCGACCTTCCGGCGAGCCCTAAACCCACGAAGAACAACCGATACCATTACCCAAACCGTTCAAAACCGTTCGCGTACATGATTCGAACGTAATTACTCACTTAAACGGTGTTAAAACACCGGTTACAATCCTCAAACGATCGTATAACCGAGGCCTTAATTCTATAGTCGTTCGGGCATTAAATCGTAATAATAATCAAATTAAACGAACGTACACGATCATCTAACTAATCCTAAGCGGTCACAACAACCAATTTCACCTGAAAACATACAAACTTCTCATTCGATTCCCCCTTCCATCGCGACCTGCAATCCACTTGTAGACCCTATTTCGAGCTCTTTTAACTTCAATTGACAGAGGGTTTTTGTCCATCAAAATCCTTGGAAGCTTTCTGTGCAAGGAATTTGGATAACATCAACGATTACAACTCAAACCACTTCCCCCACAGCCGCGACTTGTTCTTCATTCGTGCACATCGGTTTCACTTCAAAAATGGTAAATTAAACACCTTCATAGACTCGAAATTACATGGGGAACAAAAGCCCTATGATTACAGGCTCCTACATAATCGAATTAAGGTTCAATTCAGTATTTTCAAATTAGGGTTCATATGGTTAGGGGAAAACCTTGGGAATGTGTTTAAAAATAAAAGAGACCAAATGATACCGCGGCTGGATGCCTTGGTTCACTGGTTCTCCACACACATTCTAACTTGGAGGTCCCGGGTTCGACCCCAGGCACCCCCATATTTTTTTTAAATGGCTTTTTAAGCCTTAAATCAACTTTAGAAAATTTTTAATAATATAGAAAATATTTTATAACCTTTAAATATATTTTAAGTTGTCAAAAAGCTTTAGTAATATTTTAAAATACTAAACAACTAAAAACCTTTGTAATAAAACATTTTAAAGGTTATTTTTGAATTATTAACATAGATTTTAAATAATTAACAAAATAGTAGTGACCCGAACTGTCCTTAAATTCTATCGTTTAAATCACGATATTTTAAATGGAGTTTTATTTTAAAACGTTATAAATTCTTTTGTGTAATAAAACTATATTATGTTTCAAATTATATTTAATTATAAATCTAAATGATAAATAACTAATTCTTCAAGTAGTTGTTAAAATGATTATGTGAATAATATGTTATTATCTAATCATTTGAGCATGTTATATTATTTAATGAAGTTATTCGTTAACTTTTATTTAAATTCTTGAAAATTATAAAACAATATAAATTGCTTTAAGTTTTTAAAACTTTATAATAAATTATTTAAAAGCTCAAAACTTTATAAAATGATTATAATATGTAACTCCTTATCAACTTTTAAATAGTTAATTTTTAAATTAATAATTTTCTTTTCACATATTATATTTCTATAAAATCAATAACTTAAATTGTTAAGACATTTTCAATTATTATTGGTCTTAATTGATTAAATTATCTTTATTAAACCTAAATGATTTATTATTAAACTCCCAAATTCCATTTGAAACCCTAGTTCATGATTTATTGTTAATCTTATTACCAAACCTAATCTTGGAATCTATACGTTTAAACAACTTGTAAAAGAAACCATTTGGAACCTCGTTTAAATTATTATCATCATTATTATAAACATAATTACTCATCAAAACCCTAAAACTATTGAAACCCTAATTCTTATTTAAACATTAATCAATATATTAACCTTAATCTTCATCTTGTAAATTATATATTTAGGTGCTTGTAATGGACACTTGGGATTTATCTTGTAATCTTTTATATCATCTTGAAATGCTTATTTCCATGTGAGTATTTCCATACCCCTTTTGTTTATTTTCATACTTTGGGGTGAAACATGTTAACATATTATCATTGCACTTGTAAACTTATTTGAGACTTGTAAACCTATGGCAATTCATCTTGTAAAGTTGTGGTTAGTTGAACTTTTGTGGTTACCATGTTATGGCGTTATATGTACAATCATTAACTATTGCTAGCCCAGCGAAGTCATAGATCTATGGGTAAGACAAGCCTGCTTGGTTGATCCGAGTACACTTAGCTGATCGTATATACTTTTAACGTTTGAGACTTGTAAAACTTTTGTCGAGGTTTGATTGTTGCATTGTTCATAACATCCCTAATCACTTTATTCACTAACTTATGACTTGAATTGCCATCTTTTATATACTTATGTATTGAAAACTATGGAATGCTCACCACATTTTATGTTGACCCCTTTTATTTTTTAACATGTTTCAGGAATACCTCAAGTATGTGTTCTACTCTTTGAAGCTTATCACATCTAGGATTGGACCTAGAGATAAAATGGATGATCTGTTATTGTACATGATGTATTCTTTGTTGAAACTGTTGCTTGTAATGTTGCAATTCAATCTTATGATTAATACATTTGGATTTAATAAATAGCGTTATGTGGCTGTGAACAATCGTAACCCTCACATCTCGACGTTTCCGCCGTCAAGGTTGGGGTGTGACAGCCAACCAATCCATCCCAAGAACCAAATCGAAACCACCCAAGGTCATCACAAACGGTCTAACAGAAACTTATGACCCTCAAGTTCCACATCACAATTCTCTATCGCCTCAGAAATCTTGGTAGACTTACCTATGGCAGTTTCTACATCAAAGGGCGCATCAACACGTCTACTACTAACAGGCAGCTTAGCACAGAAAGCAGCAGAAATAAAACTCCTACTAGCACCCGAATCAAATAACACAGAAGCTAAAGTCTGGTTCACTAGAAACGTACCGGACACAACGTCAGGGTCCGTCCTAGCCTCCTCCTGTGTCATGGTGAACGCCCTGGCGCTCGCCCTCGGTCCATCACTTCCCGTCTTCTTCACCCCTGAACCCTCAGTCCTCGACTTCTTACAATCTCTGCTCATGTGACCAGTTTCCCCACAGTTAAAACATTTGCCCGACGGGCAATCCTTCGCCATATGCCCTGTCTTCCCACACTTGAAGCACAAGTTTGACCCAAACCTACATCCCCGCCGTGCTCCCTTCCACACTTGCCACACCTTTTCGACCCCGCACTTGATGTGACCACCCGGCGTTCATCCACCCGTGCCTTTTTGTTACCCATCGGGGCATCACCCCGACCAAACCGTTTCCCGTTCCAGTTCCGATCACCACCACCCTTCTTATTCGCTTCAGTCACCACCACCTCCCGCTCGTCATACAGCCTCCCTGCCAAATCAACCGCCGACCTAAACGTGCTTGGCCGGGCGGCGATCATATGTCGGCGAACATCCACCGGTAAACCCTGAATGTACCTCTTGATTTTCCGAGACAGAGGCGTCACCTGATCAGGCACAAGCCGTGCCATTTCATTAAACTTGGTGGTATACTGCTGGTGTGTCATGGTTCCAGCCTCCAACTGTAAAAACTCCCTTTCAACTTATCCATTCCCGATGAGGACAAAATTCCTCAATCACCAACCTTCTCAGCTCAGGCCATTTCATTTTCCCAATGGCCCTACTACCCTCGGCTTGGACAATGTTGTCCTACCAGCACAGAGCTGAATCCGCAAAAGAGTGGGTAGCAAACTTCACCTTTTGGTCCTCTCGGCACTCGCTGATATCGAGAACAGCTTCCATTTCCCTCACCCACCGTGTGAGCAGCTGCAGCGGTGCTGTTTCCATCAAAAGTAGGGGGCTTGAATCTCATAAATGCCCCGTAGTTACATCCTCGCACTGCCTCTGGCACAGGCTCTTCTTCTTCCTCTTCATCATCAGACAGAACCGTTTCCGGCCCGGTTGTTCCCGTTCTCCAGAGGATCTGTTCTTTCTTTTCTTTCTCCTTCTCGTACAACCTTAATAACTTCAGTCACCATAGATGGTAAGATCGTCTGCATGACCTCATGTACTTCTTCTACAACAGCCTCCTTTACTGAGGCTCTCAGATTGGCGCTTTCGTCGCACCCTCCGGATGAGGGGTCTCTGGCTCTTCATGAACCACCCTCTCAACTCTGGGTCTCCTCTCTTGGGTCGCGGTTCAACACCGTGACCTCCACCCCTAGAAGCTTTCGAAGATCTACCTCCGGCCATCACACGCACAGTGAAAGATTCAAACACCAACACGGTCATTCAAGGAAACAACTCAGTTTATGTCAAGTATAGTAAGTCCCTAATTACAGTGGCCAGTTGTGATTAGCCACTTACTTTACTCTTCATACCCCAAGTATTACCTGTCCTGACTACATCAGTATTTAAATCTACATACAACACATACCACATACCATGCGCACATAAAACCGGTTATTTTACGAAAATACCTGATGGCACGCAGCTACTCAGATTGGCATCCCATTCCCATTCCGTCCCATTCTCAGTCTAAGATTAGGTTTATTTTGAAAATTTACCCATTTCACTTAAACTTTGGCTCTGATACCAACTTGTAAGGCCCCGTTCCCGGGACGCTTACAGCTGGGTTCTCATCGCACCTAAAACATATAATTACATTTGTATTTAATAAATCGCAGCGGAAAACTAAAACAAACTTTCATTTCCATGTAAAAGTTTTTGCAAGTTAATACGACATTCATTACAAAATAGCTTGTTCGCATTACAATGCAAAAACATTAATCAAAAGAATGCCATCCCCAAAAGAGCTGAGTAGTCGCCCGTGCCATCCTCAGCAACCATTACCTGCCAACTGGAAACACATCAAAGTCAGCGTTGCTGAGTGAGTTCTAGTTTTATAAATAAAACATACTTTACTTCATATAAAACCGTTCGTTACTTTTACATGATCACACATCGTACGTACACATAGATAACATCATTATTATCTTCTTCATTCGTTCATTCGTTCTTTCATTACTTTACTTGCGCATCGGACATCATCCTTACCAATACCATGTGCTACACCCCGGTTAGTCGTAGCTACCGGGCCGAAGTCAACAAATGAACAGCTAAACGTATGCCACGGTACTAGGAGTAACCATCAGTCTTAGCTACTGGGCCGAAGTCAACAAAGAACAGCTAAACGTATGCCACAGTACTAGGGGTGAGCGGTAGAGGTTCTACATTCTGGGTCAATCACCAAGAAGGACCCGTTATCCGATGTGTGCAAGACGTTTCATTCGTTCATTAATACATGCATTCATTCATCATGTTCCTCTTTCTTTATCTTTCACTTTACGTTACATAATACTTCGTTCATTCATCATAATAGGTAAAGCCATAGGAAAGATATTATACATCATATTAAGGAACATTAACATGCATCAACATCACATCGTACAGGGCAACATCATACATACACAACATGCAACATCATCACCCTCATCATGCCCGACATGCTTTCTAAGACCTCGATCGTCGTCTTAAAACTATTATGGGAACCTTTACATCAAAACTTACATCTGCACTTTCCCCCGAAAGTCAGAAGTCAATCTACACCTTCCTCGGGTACAACAGCCCGATTCGGGCGTATGGACACCCTTCAGTCGCATGGAGGCCATGCGACTGAACATCATGCGAATGAACTAATACGGATGAACACCTATGCGAATGAACATCCAGTCGTGCGAATGGACAATGCGGATGAACACCTATGCGACTGGACCTTCAGTCGTGCGAATGGACCTTCAGTCGTACGAATGGACCCCAATCGCACCCTAATCGGCCGTATGGCCTCCATTCGGCCTCCAGTCGGTCGCCTAGCCCTAACTGATGCAGAATGCAGTTCATCCCGACTGCAGCCGAGGGTTTTCGGCCTCCAAACTCATCTAAACCCATTTTAAGCCTAAATCAACCATCCTAAACCTTAGGGATGCATACCATAACATTATTCAAGCACAACCAAGTAAGAAATCAAGCCCCAAACGGGTCCTACACATACATACACGCATACTTACGGGTTTTCACCCAAAAATGCGAAAAAGGGTTTTCAGATGTGTTCCAGTCCCAAAACCATTCAAAAACATGTAAAAGAGGGGTCCTAGAACTCACATAAATGAGCACAACGACAAGAGCTTCGATTCGGCTTGCTTCACGACAATTTTGGCGACCCGAACCGGCACTTTTCCTCTTTTTCTCTTCTTTCTCTCTTCTCTCTTTATGAAACTGAAATGTGGGTGTGGGGAGAGTGGGCTGCCCTCTCCCTACATATATCACCACATTTCCCAACTTTTCTTCGTTGGCGAGTTTGGTCCCTCGACTTTTGGACTTTATTTCTTTTCTTTCGCCACCGGCTTCAAAATAATAAATATCCGGGTGTTACACTTCGATTTGGCTTGCTACACAACGAATATGGCCACCCGAATCACCCGAACCACTCTTTTTCTCTTATTCTTCTCCTTTCTCTCTATGAAGTTTGAAATGTGGGGTTGTGGGGAGAGTGGGCTGCCCTCTCCCTACCAATATCACCACATTTCCCAACTTTTCTTCGTTGGCGATTCTGGTCCCTCGACTTTGAACTTTATTTTCTTTTCTTTCTTCACCGGCTTCAAAATAATAAATATTCGGGTGTTACAAGTCCACCCCCCTCAAATAGGTTTCGTCCCTGAAACCTGTTATTCGTCGAACAAACGTGGATAATGTTGTCTCATTTCTTCCTCAGTCTCCCACGTTGACTCGGATCCCTTCCTGTGCTTCCACTCTACACGCACTAGAGGAACCACTTTATTCCTTAGCCTTTTCTCCTTTCGGTCGATGATTGCCACTGGTTGCTCCACATAATTGAGCCGTTCATCTACTTCGATATCTTCCAATGGGACAATCATATCTTCATCTGCTAGGCACTTCCTTAGATGAGATACGTGGAATGTTGGGTGAATTCCATTTAACTCATCCGGTAACTCCAGTCTATAGGCCACCTCTCCTACTCGAGCAATGATTCGGAAAGGGCCTGTATACCTTGGGCTCAACTTTCCCCGCTTTCTGAATCGGATAATACCCTTCCAAGGTGAGACCTTCAACATAACCCGGTCACCCACCTGGAACTCAATCGGCCTGCGTCGTTTATCAGCATACGACTTCTGTCTATCTTTGGCTGCCTTCATAAAGGCTTTGATCTTTTCAATCTTCTCAGTCGTCTCCTCGATTACCTCGACGCTCCCCAATTCCTTTTGACCAATGTCACCCCAACAAACGGGTGTTCTGCATCTCCTACCGTATAACATCTCATATGGAGGCATGCCAATGCTGGCATGATAGCTGTTGTTGTATAAGAATTCGACTAACGGTAGGTGGTCATCCCAACTTCCACCAAAATCGATCACACATGCCTGGAGCATGTCTTCCAGTGTCTGAATGGTCCTTTCTGACTGACCATCAGTCTGGGGATGATAAGTCGTGCTAATATGTAACCTCGTCCCCATAGCGTCGTGGAACTTCTCCCAAAATTTAGATGTAAATCGGGTGTCGCGATCCGACACAATAGACACCGGCACACCGTGACGAGTTACAATTTCCTTGATGAACAGATCAGCAAACCTCTCTGATGAACATGTCTCGCGGATCGGTAGGAAGTGAGCCCTCTTCGTCAAGCGATCAACTGTCACCCATATGGCATCATACCCTTTCGGGGTACGCGGCAGCTTTGTAATGAAATCCATGGTGATGTGATCCCACTTCCATTCCGGTATATCCAAAGGTTGTATCTTCCCATACGGTTTTTGGTGCTCGGCCTTCACCTATAAGCAAGTAAGGCACTTACTCACATACTCCACCACGTCGCGCTTCATACCCGGCCACCAATAATCTTTCTTCATATCATGGTACATTTTCGTGGCACCAGGATGAATGGAGTATCGAGTCTTGTGAGCTTCATCCATGATCTTCACCCGTAGATCCCCAAAACGAGGAATCCACACACGACCGAATCGGGTACTAACACCGAGTGTGTTTTCACCTAATTCCGCGACCAGACCCCTCATTCTTTCAGAGTTAAGATGATCTTCTTTCAACGCCTCATCTTGGAACTCTTTGACTTGCTTCATTACATCGGAGGTCATGATCAACTGATATGCTTTCACCCGAATCGGCTCGGGTCTCTCTTTCCGGCTAAGGACGTCAGCCACTACATTGGCCTTGCCCGGATGGTAGTGGATCTCACAATTATAGTCCTTTATAAGTTCTAACCACCATCTTTGCCTCATGTTCAGATCCTTCTGCTTGAAGAAGTACTTCAGACTCTTGTGGTCAGTGAATATGGTGCACTTCGTCCCGTAGAGGTAGTGCCTCCAAATCTTCAATGCAAAGACCACGGCTGCTAGCTCCAAGTCATGAGTAGGATAATTGACCTCGTGAACCTTTAACTGTCGAGATGCATAGGCTATAACCTTTCCTCTTTGCATTAACACGCATCCCAACCCCGAGTAGGAAGCATCAGAATAAACCACTAGATCTTCACTTCCATCGGGTAAGGACAGGACTGGAGCTTGAGTCAACCTCGCCTTCAGTTCTCGAACGCCTTCTCTTGAGACTGGCCCCAAAAAAACTTTACATCTTTTCGGGTTAACTTAGTCAGTGGAGAAGCAATCTTAGAGAAGTCTTGGATAAATCTTCTATAGTAGCCCGCCAAACCCAAGAAGCTACGGATCTCGGATGGCGTCTTCGGTGACTGCCATTGCATAACCGCCTCCACTTTCGCCGGGTCCACCATTATCCCATCAGGATTCACCACATGACCCAAAAACTGAACTTCGCGCAACCAAAACGCGCACTTGGAGAATTTAGCATACAATTTCTCCCTTCTCAACGTCTCTAGAACCTCCCGAATGTGACTGGCATGCTCTACTTCGCTCCTCGAGTAAATCAGGATATCATCAATAAACACAATCACTGATTTATCCAGCATCGACTGACACACACGGTTCATCAAATCCATAAAAGCAGCTGGCACGTTGGTCAAACCAAAAGACATGACAAGAAACTCGTAATGACCATAGCGCGTACGAAAAGATGTTTTAGGAATATCTTGCTCCTTCACCTTCAACTGATGAGAACCAGATCGAAGATCTATTCTCGAGATCCAACTGGCACCCTGAAGTTGATTGAACAAATCATCTATCCTCGGTAAGGGGTATCGGTTTTCACCGTCAACTTGTTCAGCTTGCGGTAGTCGATGCACATCCTCATACTACCGTCCTTCTTTTTTACAAACAGGACCGGAGCACCCTAAGGAGATATACTCGGTCTAATGAACCCCTTATCAAGCAGCTCTTGCAACTGCTCCATCAACTCTTTCATCTCGGTCGGAGCCAACCGATATGGTGCTTTGGCAATAGGTTGGGCACCCGGTATCAGATCAATCTGAAATTCAATCTCTTTGTCAGGTGGCACTCTTGATAAGTCTTCTGGGAACACGTCTGGAAAGTCACACACAACCGGTACATCGGCTAGTTGTGGTGTTGGCGTATCCACATCTTTTACATAGGCCAAGTAAGCACTACATCCACGCCTCATACACTTTCCCGCCACCGCCATCGAGATCACCTTCGGAATCATAGTAACCCAATCACCATAAACCGTTACTGAACTACCGTTAGGCGCCGACAACCGAATCATCTTCTTGCGACACACAATGTTCGCCTCGAAGTCCGCTAGCCAATCCATCCCAAGAACCAAATCAAAACCACCTAAGGCCATCACGAATGGTCTAACAGGAAACTTATGACCCTCAAGTTCCACATCACAATTCTCTATCATCTCAGAAATCCTGGTAGACTTACCTATGGCAGTTTCTACCTCAAAGGGCGCATCAACACGTCTACTACTAACAGGCAGCATAGCGCAGAAAGCAGCAGAAATAAAACTCTTACTAGCACCAGAATCAAATAACACAGAAGCTAAAGTTTGGTTCACTAGAAACGTACCGGACACAACATCAGGGTCCGTCCTAGCCTCCTCCTGTGTCATGGTGAATGCCCTGGCGCTCGCCATCGGTCCATCACTTCCCGTCTTCTTCACCCCAGAACCCTCAGCCCTCGACTTCTTACAATCTCTACTCATATGACCAGTTTCCCCACAGTTAAAACATTTGCCCGACAGGCAATCCTTCGCCATATGCCCTGTCTTCCCACACTTGAAGCACACATTCAAACCCAGCCTACATTCTCCTGCATGCTCCTTTCCACACCTATCACACCTCCTTGATCCCGCTCCCGATGTGGCCACGCGGTGGTCATCCACCCGTGCCTTTTTGTTACCCGTCGAGGCATCACCCCGACCAAACCTCCTCCCATTCCAGTTCCGATCACCACCACCCTTCTTACTCGCTTCAGTCACCACCACCTCCCGCTCGTCATACAGTCTCCCTGCCAAATCAACCACCGACCTAAACGTGCTTGGTCAGGCGGCGATCATATGCCTGCGGACATCCCCCGGTAAGCCCTGAATGTACCTCTTGATCTTCCGAGATAGAGGCGTCACCTGATCTGGAACCAATCGTGCCATCTCATTGAACTTTGTTGTATACTGCTGGTGTGCCATGGTTCCAGCCTCCAACTGCAGAAACTCCCTTTCCAACTTATCCATTTCCCTGTGAGGACAGAACTCCTCAATCACCATCTTCTTCAACTCGGGCCATTTCATTCTCCCAATTGCCCGATTACCCTCTGCTTGGACAATGTTGTCCCACCAACATAGTGTCGAGTCCACAAATGAATGAGTGGCAAACTTCACCTTCTGATCTTCCCGACACTCGCTAATGTCGAGAACGACCTCCATCTCTCTCACCCATCGGTGAGCAGCGGCAGCATTGCCATTACCGTTGAAAGTAGGGGGATTACATCTCAGAAACCCCCCATAGTTACAGCCTCGTGCTGTCTCCGGCACAGGCTCTTCTTCCTCATCCTCTTCTTCGTCATCCGAGAGAACCGTTTCCAGCTCTGTTTGTTCCCGTCCTCCCGAGGACCTGTTTCACACCTTTCTTTCCCCTTCTCTTACTGCCTTAATCACTTCGGTCACCACAGACGGTAGAATCGTCTGCATCACCTGATGAACCTCTTCCACCACAGCCTCCTTTACCGAAGCTCTCAGATTGGCGCTCTCGTCGCCACCCTCCGATGAGGGGTCTTTAGTTCTTCATGAACCACCTTCTCAACTCTGGGTCTCCCTCTCTTGGGTCTCGGTTCAACACCGTGACCTCCACCCCTTGAAGCTTTCGAAGATCTACCTCCGGCCATCACACGCACACTGAAAGATTCAAACACCAACACAGTCATTCAAGGGAACAGCTCAGTTTATGTTAAGTATAGTAAGTCCCTAATTACAGTGGCCAGTTGTGATTAGCCACTTACTTTACTTTTCACACCCCAAGCATTACCTATCCTCACTACATCAGCATTTAAATCCACATATAACACATAACACATACCATGCGCACATAAAACCGGTTAACTTTACGAAAATACCTGATGGCACGAGCTACTCATATTGGCATCCCATTCCCTTTCCGTCCCATTCTCAGTTTAAGTAAAGGTTTATTTTGAAACTTTACCCATTTCACTTAAACTTTGGCTCTGATACCAACTTGTAAGACCCCGTTCCCGGGACGCTTACAGCTGGGTTCTCATTGCACATAAGACATATAAATACATTTGTATTTCATAAAATCGCAGTGGAAAACTAAAACAATCTTTCATTTCCTTGTAAATGCTTTCGCAAATTAATACAACATTCATTACAAAATAGTTTGTTCGCATTACAATGCAAAAACATCAATCAAAAGAATGCCATCCCAAAAGGAGCTGAGTAGCTTCACGGTGCCATCCTCAGCAATCATTTCCTGCCAACTGGAAAACATATAAAAAGTCAGCGTTACTGAGTGAGTCCTAGTTTTATTATAAAACTTACTTTACTTTCATATAAAACCATTCATTACTTTTACATGATCACACATCATACGTACGCATAGATAATATCATTATTATCTTCTTCAATCATTCATTCGTCCATTCGTTCTATATAACTTTACTTGCGCATCGGACATCAACCGTACCAATACCATGTGCTACACCCCGGCTAGTCTTAGCTACCGGGCCGAAGTCAATAAATGAACAGCTAAATGTATGCCACGGTACTAGGAGTAACCATCAGTCTTAGCTACTGGGCCGAAGTCAATAAATGAACAGCTAAACTTATGCCACAGTATTAGGGGTAAGCGGTAGAGGCACTACACGTTTGGTCAATCACAAAGAAGGACCCTGATATCCAATGCTTGCAAGACTTCTTTCATTCGTTCATTAATGCATGCATTCATCATCATGTTCCTCTTTCATTATCTTTCACTTTACGTTACATAATACTTCGTTCATTCCTCATAATAAGTAAAGCCATAGGAAAGATATTATACATCATAATAAGGAACATTAACATGCATCCACATCACATCATACAGGGCAACATCATACATACATAACATGCAACATCATCATCTCTATGCCCTACATGCTTCTAAGGCCATATCTGCTATCTTACATGCTCTTACAGGAAACCTTTACGTTAAGACTTACATCTGCACTTTCCTCCAAAATCCAGAAGTCTAGCTACACTTTCTTCGGGTGCAACAGCCCTAATCGTGCGTATGGACACCCAATAGTCGAATGGCCTCCATGCGACTGAACATCATGCGATTGAACTCAAGCGGATGAACATTTAGGCGAATGGGCATCCAGTCGTGCGTATGAACCTCATGCGGATGGAACAAATGTGAATGGGCACCTATGCGACTGATCTAATGTGAACGAACTCATGCGACAAAGCACTTATGCGACTGTACCCTCAATCGCATGACTCCCCATGCGATTGGACTCCCAGTCGTGCGACTGAAACCTTAGTCATCCGATTGAATCCTCAATCATACAAATGAATCCCAATCGTGCGAATGACCCTCAATCGCCCCTCAGTCGGCCGTATGGCCTCCATTCGGTCGCCTAGCCCTAGCTGATGCAGAATGGAGTTCATCCCGACTGCAGCCGAGGGTTTTCGGCCTCCAAACTCATCTAAACCCATTTTTAGCCTAAATTAACCCTCCTGGACCTTAGGAATGCATACCATAACACCATACAAGCACACACAAGCCCGGAAACATACACGAAACGCATCACACACATCACACCTAAATGGGTCAAACACATACACATACAAAAACGGGTTTTTATGCTTTCCAGCCCCAAAATCGGTTGAAAACAAGTAAAAGTGGGGTCCTAGAACTCATATAAATGACCACAACGTTAAGGGCTTCGATTTGGCTTGCTACACAACGAGTATGGCCACCCGAATCACCCGAACCACTCTTTTTCTCGTATTCTTCTCATTTCTCTCTATGAAGTTTGAAATGTGGGGTGTGTGGGGAGAGTGGGCTACCCTCTCCCTACTAATATCACCACATTTCCCAACTTTTCTTCGTTGGCGAGTCTGGTCCCTTGACTTTGAACTTTATTTTCTTTTCTTTCTTCACCGGCTTCAAAATAATAAATATTCGGGTGTTACACCTTTTTAAGTGTGGGTAAAATTACTAAAATAAACATTTGATCAAATTAAATTAATATTATAACCATTGAAAAATAAAGTTATAAAAATAGCAACCAATAAAAACGAGCCGCGTGTCCATTTCTCATCACGTGGGCGAGGGAAATCCATAATCTCTCGCTGCAAATGTGACTATGTGAGATATTTGCATGATCCCTCGCTGATGTGTCGGAATTTCATTGGTTCCTCGCTGAGAAGGTGACTGGGCTAGAGGTTTACATATTCATTGCTAACGTGTCAGAATTTCAATGGTTCCTCGGTGACATGTCCTATCCTCGCTGACCGGGCGAGGAATCCGGGGTTTTCCTCGCCCGTAATTACCAAAATGCCACTCCTCGCTTAGAATTTTTATTATTTTCTTTAAATACCGAATTAAAAAAATTAAAAAAATCATTAGCTTTATTAAGAGAAAATCATTTATTGTTTTTTAAACACTTAATTTGTTCTTAATTTGTAGCTTTATAATACAAGCTTTCCACTTAACAAACTTATCAAATTTAGTTTTTTACTTTTTTCATTTTACTAGTTTAGAAATACGATTTTAACATGAGTTGAATTAAAATATTATATTAATAGTTAATATTTAAAAAAATTTAAATAATTTTTTTAGATAAAGGTATGATTCGGATTATGAATACTCTACTATTTTAAGTGATGATAGTATTTTTAAACTTTCATCTCTAAAAAACTTAAAAAATTGCATTCATTTAAACAAAGGTTTTTTAAATTTTATTTTAATATTTTAAAATTTTGTATTTTAAAAAATAGAAATTCTAAGCGAGTAGTGGCATTTTGATAATTATGGGTGAGGAAAACTCATGATTCCTCGCCCAGTTAGCAAGGAATTACTGAAACTCCGCTACGTCAACAAAGGATTATGTAAATTCCTAGCCCGGCCATCTTTTTAGCGGGTGATTAAGAATTATTCTCGCCACGTGACAAGGAATAGACTGGGTTTCCTAAAATTCTTTCATTTTGTGCTGTAAATTCGTGGAGGTTTTTTTATGACCAAGTTGAATTGCATGTGGGTTATGATCAATTGTTTACAGGGGATTTGGATACAGGGTTTTTGTTTATTTATAATGTTTAATTGTAGGTTGCATGGACTTACTGTTATCCGGAGGATTTTTGACCTATTTGAGTTCTGTGAGGTGATTGTTTGATTTGGGTTGTTAAGGTTTTAGTATTGGGTTCATAAGTTATGAACCGACATCTAGTAGCTGTTTTTTATTGTCGTTTCAGATTTGATTCCCTTTGGTATTTTGGGTAGTGCAAGTTAGCTTTTTTGAGTTGTATCGGAACACGTAAACTTTATAGTTTATAGTTATTGAAAGAAAAGAAAAGAAAAAAAAACACTTAAAAAAATAAAACATTATATAAGTATGACAGATTGTAAGTTCGTGATCTGATAACTACTACATTAAAACGCACCAATTTCATGTTGGATAAATATCACACAAAAGCGTGGATAAAAATAAATACGTCTTATATAGCTTAACAAAAAAAATATAAAAAACAACAAAAATAAAAGAGGGGTTAAGAAAAAAGAGAAATAGATAAATAGTGGACTTACGTAGAGCTAAATTTGAGGGGGGAAATGTATGTAAATTCTTAGGATGAGAAATGAAAATTTACACTTTATAATAACAAAAAGCCTTAGCGTTTAAAACAATTACATTAATGCCATTAAAGAAGGTAATACTAAATATACACCCCATTTTATAAATCGACAACTACTTATGCGTCGCGTATGGGTCTATACGCCGTGTATAGGTCCATATGCGGCGTATAGGGTCGAGTACACTAAAAACGAGAAAAATTCAGGGGGGTGTGAAAAAGCTATACGCCCCGTATAGCCCTATACGACCTCCCTATACGACACATATAGGGCTATACGACGCGTATAGCGAATTTCGACACTGACTACGAGAGAAAATTCAGGGGGGCTGTCAGAGAGCTATACAGCCCGTATAGCCCTATACGACACATATAACCCCATACGACACATACAGCCTTATACGACCCCCCCTATACGACGCGTATGGGGCTATACGACACGTATAGAAATTTTTGGATGTTGATTTAAAATATTGGGGTTTCTATTAAATCGAGTTCTTGTACTCGATGAAATGCATAACACATACACATGACATACTGACTTGACTTGTGATAGTAGTTTGAATCTCCCGCCTACCCCCTATAGGCTATAAATAAAGCTTCTTCTTGCTGTTGTATATCCATATGAATCATCAACAATTCTATCAAGATCAAGAAGATGCCTAAATCAGACCCCTATGCATGTAGTGACTGCAACTTCAAAGGGAAATATCTGGAGATGATAAACCACCGGTGCACCGGCGACCTACTTTCGTCGTTGAAGAAGACTGAGCAATACGAGAGGATGCGTGCGAGGAAGGACAAAAAAGACGCTAAGCGTGCTGGACGATCATCTTAGGTTGCCGCACCGCCATTCCAGATGATGTCGCCGACGCACCACCGCCTCCACCGCCGCTTGGTTCCGGTTCTGCCGCCTGAGGATATATATATGATCTACTAATTCTGCACGTAAGTACAGTAACTAATAAAATGGCCATTGAATTGAAAACTAGTGTTCATCATTTTGTAATTGATTTTGGAAAAATTCCTATGAATCTCTGCCGTTGATCGAATTGAAGTTGATGTTTGTTTGATTCATTGATCGATAGTTAACTGATTATTATTGTACGTCTAGCTTGCGTTTTGGGTATTTTCATCGAAACGCATCTTTACCCGTAACATATATCACGACCGGTTCAATCGGTCTCGATAGTCCGCCCGTATCATCTATAACTAACTTGTTGTTGGTTGATTGGTTAGTTGGGTGGTTATGCATGGGGGTTGTTACTCGATCTCTTTAATTTTTGCCCTAATTAATTACCTTATAAAACATATTTATTACACGTGCGAATTAGATTGCAATGTTTTGGTAGCTATAAAATTTAAATTAACATTAACATATATAAATAACATCACCATATGTTAACACCTAGATCAAGCCCCGTTGTGTTCAATTCGAACACGTTGGCATGTTTTATGATTTCTATCTTAATTTGCATGGTCATGGATATATGGTGTACATGATGGACCATGCAAATTCACACTCTACAGTCTACCCCTAGGTTTTTTTCAACATTTCAAATTAACCCATCAACTTTTGTAACTTTTAATGCAGTTTCAACTCGCACATGTTAACGTCACCAAATGTCACGAGTGTAGCAAACTGGCAAACGCGTCGCGTCCTGCATGCATGGGCACCACACATTAATGTCACCAACGTAATATGTGTAATGAGGTTAACGCACTGCATTGTGCGTGGGTGGGTCTATAACTAGTTTTATGTATGTCGCATCGTTTGCCAAAATTCTTACCGTTTGATATTTTTTTTTATATTTTTAGTTATGTTAAATCCTACTTAGTTATATATCTCCATAATTTGTGAAATACTCAAAGATAAATTATAATAAATATTCGAGTTAGTAATAAGCGTGACATTCATCACATTCTTGTTGGTGATAATACAAAACTGATCGACCAACAAAAATTCAGACTTCATTTGGGTATGGTCTTACTATGAATAGGTTTTTCCAGTAATATTAATTTGAACTTCAATGCATCAAACGCAAAAGGTCAAAACGTAGCGAAAAAGAAAGCAGATCGAAAATTGTTTGAAGTTAAATTTTAATGCTTAAAGAAACAATCATATTGTAATCACTAGAGAAAGGTTTGTTAATCTTACTATAATGACGATCTTGATCTACCCTATCAACAAAACCGGTATCAACCTTACCTTAGGGTATTTTGAAAGTGATTATATGTGATTTTTAATTAATCATAATCATGTATCCTGTTTACTACAAAGAGCTATGAAAGTTGAAACCGACGTTAGAGCATTTAGAACATTCATGTATAATATGATCACAACTTGGGTTGTTTTGGGTATACTTATAGACCGTCAAAGTAAACAATATAGACCGCCAAACAATCGGATGGTAATTTGGCGTACGTTTATACAAAATTATAAACCATCAGTTTGGCCAAAATCTTGGTTGAACCGGACAAAACGGACCGTGAACAACCCTAGGCATTCTGGTTCTGGTTCTGGTTCTCAGTTGATGTCGTCAGATTTCCAAAGGACTTTATTGTCTCCAGCACCGACACAAGCTTCAGGAAGGGGACTTTATGGAGTTCTTTTGCTACATTAACTCGTATTGGTGTGATTGTAAATTAGATGTTTAAATGTAACGTGATCAAAGAAATAATATAATGTTTTTTTAGCATTGACTCATTCTGATCCGAATTCATCATAAACCAAACTTATTATGACCCATATCCATCATGTTCTTTATTTTAATTGACCTATTTGATCCAAACTCATTGACCTGACAACCAACACAATATAACTCGTTCATATGATATAAAATTCACTAATAAATCTATAAGATAATCATATATATACAAATAATATGACTAAATAACTAAAGATAATAAATTATTCAAGCTAAAAGTATGCTCGAGTTTAAAAAGTTACCCAGAAGTAAAAATTTAACTCTAGTCATGGAACTTAAACAGACGAAAAACATATTTAAAATATTTTGAGTTAACTTGGCACAACTTATTTACATCATTATATTATTTATAAATTAGATTATCTTCAATATGAAATTAACATGCGACACGTAGGAAAAAGAGATTAGTGTAGTCGAAAGGAAAAGAAGAACGGTGCTGAGGGTGTTCACTGTATTTAGGCACGTAAATAATCTCATTTTTTGTTATTATTTTTTAGCATTCTTTTATTTATCATATCGGTATATGTGATACATGTATGTCAACTTTAGAAATTAAACAAAACTTGAATTCGGATCATTTGAATCGATAAAGTTATTATGATATTTATTAAACTTATGCGTAGAATATCAAATTTTCATCATAATTTCCATCGATAATGCCCACAAATTCATACATACATCAATATATCTAATCACTTATACTAAGCGTTTGCGACTCGGCTTTTGAGGCCTTAACACTCGGGATATCAACTGTTGCTTGAATCAACATGCTTAGTATTCGGGTGGTACTACTCGTTGTTAGTCAGGTTGAAATACACTCCACCTCGGTAGTTGACAAGGTTGTTACAACTAATTGTGAAACTTCCATTGATTAAGCTCGGCTCCATCATCAACATACCCTACCACTTTAAAAAAATATCAGCGACAGACTCGTGGCATGAGGTCCCCGTCTTCCTAAGACATACGACATTGATCTATGGCGCGCTTAGGCCCCACACGCAGCATAGCAAAAACGCATTGCTGTCATTAGGCGCAAAGGTGCAAAAAACCCAGGAAAAAACGATGGTCTGAACCGGCATCTAGTTTCAATTATACCAAATTTCATCAACCACCCAAGCATGAATCCTGGTTTCCAATTATACCAATTTTGATCAAAAAACATGTTAGGATTCAAAAAAATGCAAATTTTTGGCCACTAATTTTTTTTTATTTTACAAAGCTAAAAACATCTATGGGTAACTTCACTTGTTTAACAATCTGAGACAACCAAAAGAAAGAAGACCAGTAAATAATTGTTATAGAAGATAACAGAAGTGTTTCAGTTCAATATAAGATTGGAACATCAAGCCTAAAAACAAAAGTGTGTGTAGATACCAATTAACCCGATATAGAGAATAAATGTTTCGAATTAACCAAGTCCATCCCAATTTAACCGGAACAAAAAACCTAGGGCTTAGAACTATTACCAAACTGACCATTTGCCACACCTCTATAAGCAAGACTTGCGGGCGTACTTAAGGCTGCATTGCATTTTTTTTGTTTCACATAAACATAACTTCACATCTGAATTGTTGAACTCCTTCCTGCAAATCCATTACAATCAATGTATGAGATTGAGAACAAAAACTATCTTCATCCTACATATTAAGCACAACTGCACAAGCCTTTGCAATTAATAAAGATGAGTGCTTTTAGTGTTTGTTAGAGGACCATCTATAATCATTAAATTATGTTCAACTTCTAGGTTTTACCCCACATGTATATTACATTTATCGCAGGTTTAGCAAAGCCCAGCCGAATTAACTTCAACGATATCTAGCGTAACCTAAATTTACCATCACATAAATAACTTCACTGAAATGAACCCCCTCATAATAGGGTCACACCGCCCATCGCGATGATCAATAGATAATTGTATAATTGTAAGGTTATCGATATCAAAACTAAAACTTATACACAAGAGAACTTGCTTTTAATAATAATAATCAGAGAGAACATTACCTTGCAAGAACAGCATGAACTCGGACTTACAGATAAACATCTTACTTGTTGCTGTTGCAATATCATATGACCAGTTTAGTTTTTTTCATACATCATATGTGTTCCTGTAGCTGCAACCTTTAACACTCTCATATCTACCATCAATGTTCAACTAAAATGCTTTAGAAAAATCATAATGTGAGAGAATTTTGACCTGAACACATATTCCAATCGATCCTGTCCTGTAGTGGAACCGGACGCCAATAGGGAACAAATGAACTTTAAGAAACTGATGAATATGAACATCTACTTTTGGTGGAAGTTTTTAAGCTTGATTAAAAAAAAAAGAAAGAGGTGTGCTTTCATCTCAAAAAGCAGAGGCGCAAGGTGTGCGCATCACGCATGAAAGGTGTTGCTCTATGTACAATCAAATAGGCTTTACTGACAAACAAAATTTGTCACTCTCAAATGTTTTACGTATTATCTTTTTTATCAAGCATTTTAAAATATCTTCATTTCTTGGTTGTTTTACACATCAGCCCTACAAGCCCTAGTTTTGACCAATTTTGACCCAGAAGTACATGAGGCACCGTATCTACGCTCACCTTGCGCCTCACCTTTTAGAACCAAGGTGACTCCAAAGTCCAAAGTGGCAATGCACTTGTCTTTCTTCCACATAATATATTCCTCCTGCAAATCCATAACAACCTATGTATGACAGTTTATATTACTTCCATCCATCATAAAAAATCACAAGCTGTTTTGAGATTGAAAAGACAAGTGCTTTACTAACCACATAGTGTGCAACTTACCTCAAAGCCTCAAGAAAAGAATAAACACTACATAAGCCACAGTTGTGAATTAGAAAAAGAGCTACCATACCTTGTAAAGAGGTGATAATCTGTAAAATTCAATATTAGATACAAGATACTCCCCTGCCAAATGAAGCTTCAGAGTTACCGTCAAACTTGAATAATCATTCTACAACATCAAACCTACATTGTCAAAAGCCCACAAGGCGCATCCCAGTGCAGCCTTGTCGCCTTGCTCCGAAGGCTCCATTTCCAGGCGCTTCGGTGCATTTTCAGACCAAAACCTGGTCAAATACTGTTTAAATAGGTTTGAAACAATTACACTAGCCTTAACAAGTCTGAAATCAACCTAAAACAGCCTAAACTGAACCAAAACAAATCTAGAACACGTCTAAAATCACATTAAAAATGGTACTTTTACACCATGCGTCTCACTTAAAAAGCCCTTTTAAGACCTTTACACCTTGAGCGTCTCACTTAAAAAGCCCTTTTAAGACCTTTACACCTTGAGCACCCCTTGCGCCTTCAACAACTATGCATCAAACCCAAAATCATATAATACAACATACAGTAGCACCTTCTAACCACCATCTTCAACAAAATCATTTCAATCAGATACCCAAAAGGGCAATATACAGAGGCATTGTTCTATGAAATAAGCAGCTAAAACTCCAATTGCATATGTATAGTACATAATGTATGTGTATGTATACATATACTGATATACATATATAACAGATTAAGCATGCTAAATGATATAGAACAGCAGAACACAGATAAAACAACAGACATTCAAATGAAATTGACATTGAAAGCCCAGAAATTTACAGATGCTGATTGATTTGCTAACAGAATTGAAAGGGAGAACCACTACTATCTACCATAACGAAAACATTCATAAAACTTCTAACCCATAGAGAACACCAGCATACTTCTCCGGTCCACCGGAGCAAAGATCCTTAATCTTCTGAAACGCATGCCACGTCAACAAGCTGTCTGAACCGGCCTGATGACACTTCCCGACCGACCGCTCCAACTCAAGAGTCTTAGCCACCCGGTCCAACCCACCATACAAACCCTCACAAAACCTCATCAGATGCTTAACATCATACACCTTATCACCAAAAAACGTCTTCAACAGATCAACAAAACGATTCAGATCATCAGGTAACACTTTCCCCGTGAGGATCTTCACCAAGTAGCCAAAGTCATAAGCGCTATGAAACGTCACCCAGCTCACACCCTCATTACACACCAATCCCGATGACATCATCAGCTGAGCGAATTTCACCGTATCAATCCCGCAATCGCGATTCTTCTCGAAATCAATCCCTTGCCTCTTCAACAGATCGATCGATTCGGTAGCGTATTGATCACGCGACGGATCGAAGTCCTTGAAATTGAACTCCCAAATGTAACGAGCGTTCGATTCACCGAGATCGGGTAGATTCCCGTCGAAATCGGTGAACGTGAGACCTACTTGGATCAATTTCAACACATCGACGTTGGATTTCAGCAGACAGTAGTGATCGGAGGCGTTCTGGTGGCGGAAGTGGTCGGAACCGGCGTTAGGACGCACGACAACGCCGGGGAACTCTGTGTCCATCGAGACGTAGGGGAAATGGTCGATGATTGATGCGATTAGGCGAAACTCGGGCTCTAGGTTATGTGCCCACACAGATCGAATCACAATCGGCGGTGGTTGTGGTGATCGGAGGTTGATTGACATGATAACGGTCGTCGGATCTGTGGATCATGTGATGGTGGTGAGATCTATGTGTGTGTGTGTTGACGATCAACGAAGACGGTGATCGGCGGTGGTGGCGGTGGTGGCGGTGGTGGCGGTGGTGGCGGTGGTGGCGGAGGTGGCGGAGGTGGCGGAGGTGGCGGAGGTGGTGGTGGTGGTGGTGGTCGTGGTGTAGGGTTCGTGGTGATTTATAAAAGATTGTGAAAGTTAGAGAGAGAGGGAGAGAAAGAGGTGAAAAAAGGACGTGTTAGAGTGAGTGGGAGAGAGAGTGTAGTGGGACCACATGAAAATGGACTGTGCATTGGAGGGTTGTACGTTGTGCTTTAGTAATTCTACGAGTTTCGGTTCGGTTTCTAGTATTCGGTTTTGATAGGGTTTTTTGGGTACAGAAGTGATTCGGTCGGTTAGGGGATAGGTTGTTTTCTATCGAGTTCGGAAGTTCTCTTCATTGTTGATAACTAGACAGACTGACTGATTAGGGACTGACTATTATAACTGGTCTGGTTTAGTATTACTGAAATATTTTCATTTAAATCAATTTAATCATACCAGTTGAACAGGCGGGTGGTTTGACTGTTGGGTTTTAAAAGCAAGCATGAGACGTAGAAAAATGTGCTTCTAACTAGGTGAGACGTGCCACAGATAAAAGACAGATGAGACACATGAAAAAACAGCATGAGACGTGATTTTAAGGCATGTTTCTCGTATTCGGAAGGTTTTATACATCAAAATGTTGTATGTATAAGTTTTTTACCAATGGATTGAGTCTAGATGTCTTAATGTATGTAAAATGTGCTTTTAATCATATGATTTATTCTTCAGAGTCTTATAATAAACAAATAAGTAGATTTATGAGTAGTGTTAGATTATTTTTTTAAACGACAGTTTTAATGGTTAGTAGTTGATACATCGAGTTAGTGTTAGATGATGTGTTTTTTTATTTGATTTGAAAAAACTTAACGAATCTTATTTGTAAAATGTAACTCTTTCGGTTGTTTTTTATTCTCATTTTATACTTGATCTTTGTCAAATACAATCCACATTACATTTATCTTATTTCTATGATATTTTTCAGTCTAACTCATTTAACTTGTTATACGTTTTTACTAGAAGTTAGATGGGATTTTCTAGGTGAATTTTTGTTTGAATTCGAACAATTGATATACAAATATTGTATTTTAAGAGTATTTTATCAACTCTTGTGATGACGATATAATCCGTTGCGTTGCATGTTCTTACGCAGTAAATATCTTAATATCTATGTTTTGTATTAGTGAATTTTAAGAGAATAACACTACTGAAAATAGTTCCACCTTAACATGTATTTCAATTTTATTTATAAAAATACAATGGTTTTAATACGTTTTTTAACACTTACCGGAGACAACATAAACTATTTTTAGTTTCTGAAACGCAAATTGAATAGAGAGAAGACCGAGGAGAAAATTATCCATGATGAAAAATATTATGCCGTTAAGTTTGAATATTATTTTACGTTTTAGTCATTATATATAAATAAAAAGATGCTAAGTTTTATCAAGTTTTAAATCATTTTGATCAAATTTATGTAAACGAAGATCACTCTCTATATCATCAAATATACATAAAAAGAAGCTAAATTTGAACACCGGCTTGCGACGATTAATCTACGGTTATAGAACCTGAAGACCTTCCTCCATATTATATATTCGAGGCCTCAGTGGTTGATCCGATTGGGTTTCTCAAGTTGAACCCATCCAATATTCAACCTAAAATCCAATTTAGGTAGTGATTTCGTGCACTAAGTATGTTTAGGGTAAGCGGAGTGTTTCCCCCGTACCAACCTACCAACTTGGCACCAAAGGAGATGGGGTGGTGCTCCCGCCCCCTCGACACTATCAACCCAGCTCCAATACCACTACATTTACTGCTTTTAACAAACCATCCCTCACATTTTTTATACCTAGGTGGGGGTGTGGTGTTCCTGCCGGTATCTAGGCGGTACCCCACTCGACGTCTTCATGTCAGATACCCTTATATAGGTTTGTTTCATTTAAAGCATTGTGCTTAGTTTTATTAAAAAATGTTAATTAACTTTTTTTCTAAAAAAAGTCATTTCACCTCTAAAAAGGACATCATACCTACACAAAAGTTATGCATAAAGGTAATATGAATATTTCAAATTTTGTATTTTACTAATTTTCTGTTTATAAAAAAACAAATTTACAATATAACATATTTTAAAACAACACATGGCACATTACTCAGTTTCTTAGCATCTCATAATCTCATATGATGTTTAAAACTGATAATGACAACCTAATATAAATACATAGTACTTTCTATCAGTTGTTATCCCTTCATATTTTTTTTAATCTTTAACTACTTTGGAGTGGTTTAAATGCGATAATTAAGTTATGTGTTAATCTTGTAACCATTAATCGTAAGCATTATATGACAATTTGATTCGAAGGTCATAGAAATGTCAGCATAACATAACCAGAAAAAAGCTTACTTATAGAATAAGTTCTCGAGAGAATTCTGATAGAGAGAAATCCATCGAATAAAAAGACTATTCCAAAAGAGACCTCCGGTTTTAAAAACTCTAGAATGATAGAATGTGGTTGTTAGCTTTTGTTTTACTAAAGTAAGCTTGTGAAAACTAGAGGGTAAATGAGGAAAATTGTTTGTTTGTTTTTCAATCGTGTTGCTAAAAGCTCAAATCGATTTGAGGTTAACAAGCTCGCGCTTAAAATGAAACTCTTCTGATAGACAAACACAACCCGAGATTCGAATAATGAGGGTAACTAGCCTTGTATTTCTAGTGGGTTGATTATTGTTTTTAACCTATTTCTCTCTAACGTTCTTTCCTCTCTATCCTATTTTTATGTGATCGTTATTTCAGTGAGGTGTTTTGCTTTATAACCTTTCATGTTGGTTTGATTTTTGAACAATAATTTGTTCGTAAACATGCTTTTTAGGGTAGATGATTCCATTTTTGTTTTGCTTATACAAGTGGGTATTTGATTCTTTTGGTTACAAGACGATTTCACTTTCTGTTTTTCTTTGGTGAGACGTACGTTATTGATGGTGTGCAATACTGATCATAGGTTAGTTAGTGATCTGATTCACATACAATAGGAAAACACGACACAAACGTAATATAAAATTGGTATCATTAATTTTTATTTTAAACCAGTTTAGGTTAGCCTCAAATCAAACTCGCAAAACGAATCATATTCGTGTCAACGTTAACATGTTTCATTCAATTAATTTTATATAAATTTTAAATATATATTTCTTTTAATTTAGTTGTGTTTATTAAGCCAAAATGTAAGGTTCAAATAAAATTGACATAGCTTTAACATTATTACTGAAGAAAACAAACATGTATTTTTAAATTTAAAGTACTAGAATGCCAAAAAAATTTAAAAACCTTTCTTTTTGTTAAACTGATCAAAGGACACACATGTTAAGTTCAGGTTAATCTGCCTAACATTGATTTCAAGTGCATGTTGGATCCAACCTCCCAACTGCAGACGCAACCTGTTACCGTGTGACTAGTGGTACGAGATGGATTTTAGGCATGTGTATTACGACTCATGGATGATTTTAGCGTATAACCCGTTAGAGGATTAAACGGGTTATCTGTTCTCAGTTCAAATCCGTTTTGTTGAAGCAAACAGCCAACACAAATGGAAATGTGCAAAACTCAGCACAAAATGCAAAAGCATCACATTTGTTGTCAAAAGCCCACACGCCACACACCTCGCCTCAAAAGCCCTATTTTTAGGCGCTCGAACGCATTTTTCAAGCTATGTTCCTGCCAAATTGCAGCCAAATATCTTCTGAACATGACTGAACCAATTAACTAGCCCTAAACAGACCTAAATTCAAAACCTAAAACCACCTAAATTAGCCTAAAACATGTCTGAAACCCCTAAAAATAGCATTTTATATAATTTACCTCACTTTTAAAAAAAATTACTCGGTTTTTAAGCGCCTTGCTTCTAGGCCCAAGGCTTACCACTAGTGCCTTCGACAACTACGGTTATCACACCTCAATTTCTTCTAACACAATAGTTGTTTCAGAAAATTATTATGAAACAAAATCGACAAATTCAGGCAACATAACATTAGAATGGTGTGGTGGAGCCATTGGACAACATGAACACCACAACTACTTCCACTGCCACCATTCCCACCAGCACGATAACACGATCACAATCAAGGCTAGAAAAGTAACTAAACGAAATTACACATATATATTAAACATTTGACACAAACAAGAATCCCATGAATCAAACAACAGATGAAGAAACAACCATGACTGTCACAATGGAAAGAAGGCTTCTTCAAAGCATCATCCTCTACATTAAAACTGTTACTTTTGCATATAGAGATACGCAACCATCATCCATTTAATATAACCTAGAAGAACGTACCTTCTGGTGGCTGAACAAGCTTCCGGTTGTGTGGGGCCGCCATTTCTTTCTTCAGTTGAGTCAAGATATCTTCCATTGTGTACTCTCTCTGCCAATTCGCTAGTATCCCGAACTTCTTTGGCTCCACCTGCAAAATGGTTTGGTCAGACAAGAACTTTGGCCCGAACATCTTAAATATGAAATCTTTAAAAGGTGGCAAATTCATAAAAACAATGTTTTCTCATGTGTTTTCAAGAGACATGTACAGTAATTTTAAATTTAACATGGATAGGAACATATACAAACATGAAATGTTAAAAGAGTTGATGTTTTTATCAGTTATGAGCCAGAAAAAATTGTGTTCGACTCTTAAAAGAAACATATACAAACACGAAGCATAGAACATTGTGGCATTCCTAAAAGACCACCTGTCTACTTTCAAATTGACAACTTAATAATATCAAATGAAAGCAAGCAAAAGTTGAAATTATAATGAGTTTTTCAGATTACAGATAGACTTCCAATTCGAAAATTCAAAGCAAATTAATTCCAAATTACATCTATTTTAGCCCCAAAATCTCTAAAATGCAGAGTCATCTCCATATCTTAAAAAAGCAGAATGTTTCTTGTAGCATACCATTTAGTATGAAATAAAACTCTTTATCAAATATCATGAATATCCTTTACTAATTTTTATCAATAACTAATACCAAAAATTTGCTTGTAACAATGACAACATGTATATAGCTCATTTAAACTTGGAATATTTCAAGGAAAAGAAATGTTACATTTTTACTAGTAATTTAAAAGGCAAGCATTGCAATTTTCACATGACAGGAGTAAATTTACAATATGATAAAATTTTGTTGATATCAGGGTCGGAAAGAAATCCATTTTGCACTCAAAAGTCAATTAAATATATTTTCTAATATTCACATACCACTCCAGTCTCATGGTTTACACAAGTCATGTTAACCCGAGAATGAAAACGGACAGTGGGAGGCTTCTCTGGGTAATCTTTGTCACAAAATAGCTTCAACTGATAAATTCGGCCTTCATGGACAGACTGAAGAAACACCACAAAATTGTTGTTAGACATACTAATAAGAAAAAAAATGTATAGTTTATTATACTGTAAAATGTCTTGCAAGTGACAAGCACTACTCCATTACCATCTTCCCCTATTCACAATTTTTTAGGTCCCACAAACATTTTATCAAAAACAACACAGTCATACTGTACAAGTGGAATGCACAACATGGGAAGATTATTATAGAGAGTCAATTTGGCATCGTAATTGGTATTATACATCAAAATTTTAACATTATCACTCCCTCCAATGGAAAACCAAAGCAAAATTTGATAAATTTTACTTGCTTATAACTAAATAAGTCACTATTTGATGTAAAGAACATAGTTTACTCCTGCTTACCACTCATAATCTTGTATTCTTAATTTTTACAAAATTTGCAAATGATGATAATTTTGACTGCTTTCCTTATTAATGAGTTGACTCAAGTTATCGTTGATCCTAACGGGTCAAAAGCTGCCCAATTTTAGTTTTAAAGCATATAACCTTCTCAAATTTTGCTCAAAAAACAAGATAATTATTGAAACATCATAAATTTGTAATAGTTCTTGACACTAATTGTTTAAAGAAAGTATAAAAAGGGAACTAAATCCTCTCAACACAAACATTTTACCTTTCAACCCACACAAAATTACCCATTGCCTGATCCGACCCATGACATATCGATTTTTTTAAGCTTAAAATAAAACTCAAGTTATGCAATAAATAAAGCTTACATTGTGGGGCCCAATAATGGTGCCCGTCCAAGAACGCATATAAATGTCATCCCCATCATCCATTCCATAGCTCACAGTACCATCTCCAATACCCTTTTCTCCACGCTCAAGTTCCTCCAGTAATCTGAAATTCCTAGGTACTGCAAAAAAGTAACATTTTGAGCAACTAGCATCTTGAAATTTGTTATTAGTTCAAAGGTTCAGAGTAAGGTAGACAGTTTAATACTACTTTAATATCTATGATTGACATCCGACACACGTGTAACTGCGTAAGAGATCCTTAAGATGACACTAAACTGTCAACTGAGAAACCTTAGGTTTTATTCATTTTTGTATAAATGAATGGGCTTCATATCTGTAATGTGTTAAGAGCCTCAACTGGAATTAGAGGTGGGAAGGTGGCCAGTTTGGTGCCCCGGATGCATTGGGATTTGGGTAGACTTTATATGATTGTTTGACCCTAACAAGTAGATTGATTAAAATTCACATTGCCGTCAATTGAGATAAATCTTTGCCTAAAACAAACTAGAAATTTAAACACATTGAAATAGACTTTGTATGATTGTTTGATCCTAACAAGTAGATGTGAACCATAACTACGTGAAACAAAAGTACAGGTAAATTGATCAAAAGAACCAAATCAGCATATGAACTAACTTTGTAAACAAATAGACATGAAATAGAGTCCTAAAACTTTAATATGAAACATTCTTTGGTTAGAATTCTAACGACCGAACAACAAACTTATCATTGAGGAAGGTGAATTTGTAATTCATAGCCTCTTGGCAATGCAAAATAAAATTTGGCCACAATCTTATAAAGAACTACATCGCAAAACCTCACATAACATAAAACTATCATCCCCATATAAATCATTGTGACAGCAGCCTACAAGTCGAAGAACAAGAATGACTGCATAAGAACCCAACACTTAAATGTAAAATTAACCTTATAATCGTTAAGTCTCTCGTATAAACATCAGAAATTCATCAAAAGAAATTGCAAGAATAATCCAATCTCTCATAATTCAACACCATTTTTCCCATGCCCTCCATTCCCTAAACACAGTCCACATCTCACCCAAGTGATTGACTTTATAACCCATTTCACTTGAAACAGCTCTCGTTCTCGTGAAAAATAAAAACAAGCACTTGAGTATGCCAAATCAGCATTTTCGCAAGAACCAAAATGTGTATGCAATGAAAATTCACATGCCAACATTCAAAATGCAATTTTCACTATACTTGACTTTGTAATTTTCTAATTAGCTGCTTTCCAAATGATGGGTGAACTCACCCTTATTGGGACCAACAAGATTCAAAAAACGACATTTCAACTGGTCCCTAAAGTAAACACCCACGATCCATCAATAGCACCAACTCTAAATCACAATAGAATGACACTCATTACTCCAACTCAAAATTAACCCTAACCCTAGCATCCAATAGTATAATCAAAGGCTAAACTGTAGTAAACAAAATCAAAATTCAAGAATCAAAACCAACTACAGAAAGATGACGAATAAACAGATTATAATACATTAACACCCACCAACCAACAAAAAACCCCAAAAAGTGAAATCAAACTCGAAACATATAGATGAATCGAATTTGCCCTAGCTTTGCTTTAGTTCAAGATTTCACCCGATGTTCGATAAAAGTGATAAATTAAGCACACCCATCAAACCAATTAGCAATCTTTGTGCCAGAAGATTGAACATTTGGCAAATGAAGAACAGATTTTGAAGAAAAGGAAGAAAAATAAGAGATTTTAATCGAAATTGAAGGTTTTTTTGAGAATTGAGATGCTCACCGACTACACTGGACCCCCCTGAGCCGAGCGTCATGAGTTGAGTAAAGACTATCGAGAATGGTGTTAAGGGGTATGAGAAGATCGATCTGATCGAGGAGGTGGAGAGATGAACGCAGAATCTAAACAAGGGGAAAAGGGTTGAGAAAGGATAAAGAGGGGTCAAATAATATTAACAAATATAATATTTCTACTTAAGAAAGATTTTTCTTAGTAATTTAAGGTTATGAATTTAAATCTTGTAAATTATATTTGTGATACTTTTAGAAATAGAACAATGGAAAATAGAAGTTTGTGTGTTTGCCGGTAAAATGTATTTAATACCAAATGAGACGTGAGAGTTTGGGTGTTTAAAAACACGTGACTTATGGTTTGTTCGAAGCCTGCTCGAAATTGGTTTGAAGCTCGGGAAAAAACATATTTTAATGGAAGAACGGGAGATCCTTTTGAGCAGCTTGTTTTGTTAGGATCTATATCTTGAAATTAACACATCAAGTTAAGAAACAACTACCCAAATATAAGCCAATGTAAGTTCGTCTTATGATTTACTCATTAGACTTATTATCGACTCTTTTCTTTGGCTCATTTAAATTAGAGCTTCACTTTTATTTTTACCTAGATTAGAGCCTATATATTACATATGTGAATATAAATAAAATATAATAAAATCATTAGTTTTAAAAATATTTTATTTTCTAGATGTTATTATCTATTGGTGAAATAAAAATATAATAAATATTTAAAAGTTATAACATATAATGTTTTAGAAATTATGACTCCATATTTAATGATAAAAGATGTCTAAAATCGTATAATTTAATATGTATTAATAAATTAGTAAAATAAGAAAAATTATTTTAGATATTTAATAATTTAGTTTACTTATTTACAATTATTACCATTTAATATGAAATAGACCGGAAACACAAATATAAATATATTTGTTTAACATATTTTAGTTAAAAAAAGAAAGTCAAATTGATTGTGTTATAATTTTCGTATTTATTATTTGAGATAAGCGGGAAAATGATTTTTTTATATGCTACAATGATGACAAGTGTATTTTTTTATGCTAAAATGATAACGCATGTCTTAAAGAATTTTCTTTTGTTATATGTTACTAGGTTAGTTTTTCATATATCACATGGGTTGAATAAATAAAATATTAAATAGTTAATAATGAAAAATTATTAATTATAAAACCATAATTTAAGATGAGAGCTGGTTAATATTACCATAAGTAATGACTACAAGTAATAAACTAATGATATAATTTTCTTTAAACTTTTGGATTTTAGTTTGTTTTATAAAAATCGAAACATTTTGTTCTAAATCAAACTATTTTAAGATAATGTCAATTTATAAAAGAAAGTCTTATTATAACTACAAATTTTAATTACTATGGTTCATACAAGTTTATTTTTTAAAACACTGCTTTTTAAATATTTTGTATTTTTAAAGAGTTTAATGTTTTAGAAAAATTACTTATGTTGTACAAGAAATTGTTTCTTTAGATATTGTATTTATAAAAACACATCTTTCTTAATTTATTAAAAAATAATTTTAATCTAAAAATAATTATATAATATAATTTATAGTTAATGTAAATATCTAATAGGAGAGAAAAATGGGAAAATAAGCTTAAGATGTCTAAAATTATGACAAGTTTCAACTCAAATTCTTCTTTTATTATAAACACCAACTTTAATAAACCTGTGTATTACACAACTTGAATAAATAAAATATTAAATATAAAAAAATTAATTAATTATTTTTGGTTTATAACAAATTTCAAAAAAAAAGAATAAAACAAGATATGGTTTATAAAATGATATTTTAAAATAGGATATGATTTAAATTACGTAAGAGTAAACACTATAAATATTCAAACATTTTGTTTATAAAATTTTCATTTTTATAAATATTCTTCTTATAACTCTTATTTTTAATTATTTTTGGTTTATAAAAAACTTACTTATTAAAAACACTAAATTTAAAATATTTCATATTTTTAAATAATTTTGATGTTTTAAAAAAATTATCTTATGAAATTTTTTTCTTTAGAAATAACATTAATAAAAAGATACCGTTCTTAATTATTAGAAAATCATTTTTAATCTAAAAACACTTAAATAATATTATTTGTAACTAAAGTAATTATTTAATAGTAGATAGAAACGGATTTTTTTTTGAAAATGAATGTGGTATTTTCACATGTTATTCATAGTTACCATTTTATAATAAATAAATAAATAGGAATGTTACGTGTCAGCACTACATTAATTTTCATAAAACTTTTTCTACTTCTCTCTCTTATTAAATAACTACATCAATTACTAATAATATTATTTATATATTTTTACATTATAGTTAGTTTTTTAATAAATTAATAAATAGATCTTTTTATTATTGTATTTCTATAAAAATAGTTTTTTATAAAAAATATTTTTTTCCGAAAAATCAAACTATCTTTATATAATATTTAAAAAAACTGAAAGTAAATTTTTATAAAAAATATTTAAAATAGGAAGTTGTAGAATAGGAATTTTTAAAAATCAAAAGTTTTTAAAACGTTATTTTAAAAAAATGTTTACTTTATCTTTTGAAATAAAAAAATTTAAAAAGTTCATATTATTATTTTGTTACTTATAGTTATTAATCATACGTAATTCAAATCATATCATGTATTATTATATCGTTTTATAAATAATAATTTTTATTCCATTTAATATTTTTTTATTCAGTGTAATAAACGGATTTAAGATAGTATATTATATATTACTTATTATACATTAAAGCCGAAACGAACATTAATTAAGACTCGTGTACAAACCTCCTATGCATGAACATATCTTGTCTTGGCATGCTTTTAGAGTTTTGGGCTTTAGGTTGGGCTTTTGGGCTTTAAGTTTTAGCTTGTCCGTTCCAACTTCTAATGCGTTTGGACACAATTCCTTAAATATAGAATAAAAAATATATCCACGTAGACCACATATATTGATTATTTGAACACTTGTTGACATTTGAGCACTTATATACCCTGTATATACCCCATCCAATTTATGCCTCAACAAAGAGAAATCTATACAAGTGAATAGAACATATTAGATGTATAGAACCATAACTTGTTAGTCGGGATGTCGTAATAAAGCTCTATTCTCTATGAGATGGTCAAACCGAATGCTAGCGTGACAGATCAGAAACGTCATAATAAGACACGAATATGATAAGATATGAACACGATAAGACATGAAAACGATAAGACATGAACACGACAAGATAACTAATCATGTTATTTTTTTCAGACATGAACACGAACTTTTTAGAAACAGATTACATGATAAAACTTGTTAATATACACCATAAAAATCACACATTTAGTGAAAAAAAAAATAACCGAAGTCCATCAAAGTCTAAATAATACACAATCTTTAACATGATAATCCTAGACATATTCGATACAAAAGTCTATAAAAATCTATTTTAACCAATAACATAGTTTAAAGAGGTAATAGCGGAGTACGAAGAGGCCTCGAGCGGAGGCCGGAGACTTGGTTAGTTGTACTATGGTAATCGTATTCAATTGAAGCGGTTGGGCAAACTATAAGGTTTTAAAATTAGAAGTGAACAATATAATGACATATAGCACACACACACACATACATATATACATAAACAGGTTTAAACAGATGCGTTAACAGGTTAACTAGTGTTTGATCTGTTAAGACACAATTTTCATCGTGTCTTTAAGTGTCGACTTGTTAATCACACGTAACATGTTAAGCTCAAACACAAAACTTGTTAACTTCATATCGTGTCGTGTTAACAGATTCGTGTCAAAAATTGTGAGCCCTAACATCCATAAAATCCAAAACATTTCTCGAGCTAGAAGTAACAGGAAAATTGATGTCGAACCACTTAGACACCGACATCTAATGAGTATAAGAACGTTGTATAACTTCAATTAGATGAGTAGTTGGTTCATATGTTAGGAACCAATCATACATAATGATTAACCATGTGATGTTAAAAACACTCGATATGATTGGATCACTGTAACGATTTCTAATATATTATATATCTTAGGAAACAATGGATAAGGATTAACCTTGTGATGTTAAAGATGTTGTTATGATTGGACCAAATATTGATTATTACTTTGATCCTCATAATTTGGGATTATGTGCTCATGATAAGTATGTTTTATTTAAATAGGAAGGGAGTACTTAGCAACATATCTAGGTATTATTGGGCCAAGGACTCTTTGGTGAATAGTTATTTAGTAATTTCAATACTTTTTTTTTTGTTTTCTTCTTGTTTCTTGTTCTTTTTTCTTTTTCTAATAACTTAATTCAATTTTGAGGTTTCACTTAATTTTGTTGATTTTAGCTTCTAAGGGTTTTTTATCAAAGAAAGTTGCTGTTTATATATATATATATATATATATATATATATATATTATATATATATATATATATATATATATAATATATATATGTAATATAATTATTTAAATTTTAGTTATTAATTATTTAAAGTTATATTCAAACAAATATCATCATCTTCATTTAATATTTGTGTAGATATTAGGTATTAGTTAAGATTTCACATAAACATAGGGTAAACTATCATTTTATCATATTTATTTTAGCTTTTTCATGATTTGATGATGTAGCATAGATATACTGAACTTTTTGGGACCATTGTAAAAATTGCTTTCAACTTTTCTTTAATCTTAAACATTTATATAAATTAGATGATTTTTTATATGTTTAACAAACTCATAATTTTATAGGATCATAATTTCTTTTGTCTTTATTTTATTTGTGATTTTCAACAATTTGTGTTATATTTAAAAGTAATATATAATGATTTAAATAAAGGTCTAAATTTTCTTTTTGAACAGCAAATAAATGTGTATATAAAAGGATAAACATGGAAAACGAAATTTAATACATTGAAGGAAAATTAAATTTGTATTTATCAAGGTGACGTAATACCTTCATTATTTCCAACCGTCTTCATTAATTCTATGCATTTATACTTTTAATGGCTTTGAACGGCGAATATACCGTACAACAATTTATATTATAGTTTAAAATAATGTAAATATTATAACTTGCCAACATATATATAATTTACTGAAATTGTCAATAAACTATGATAATTTCATGGGATAGAACAAATATTTCAAAGTGCAATGGGATTTTGTTATCTTTAAAAAATTTTGGGGGCATATGTATTGTATTCAACTATACGAATAATTCATTTTGCTACTAGGACAGTTTCCAATAATTGTAATTTATCAACTATTAATTGTGAAAATGATGCATAATAAAAAATTCCTCCTGTTGATACCAACCAAACTTTCACAATACCAAACAATTAAACTCTAATAAAACTAAACATAATGACTGGTTGTACTGTAAACATATCATCTCATTGGTTTAGAGTATTCATAATAGGTTTTTATCTTTATCAATATAATTACATTAAATCACTATATTTTCTCACTCATTATCAATTAAATAATATTTTTTATATACTTATCATTACTTTTTTTCTCTTCTCTACTTACAATCACTTTAAAAACTATTAAAAAAATTATAAGGATCGAACAGTAATTTTATAAAAATTTATAAGAATTGAATATGATTGAACAGTGATTCTTTAAATAAGATCTAGTGGGTTGTAAAAGAGGATCACAGGGTTTTATATTTTCTCAGTTGAATTATTAATTTGAATAATTAGTGTCTTTTGAAAAAAATATATTACTTATTTCATGTATCGTTTTCAATTTATATGTTTTAGTAACTAATTGAGCATTAATTACAATTAGTTAAAACCATTACGTTTGATTTAAAAAGATTTTAGTGAATTTATTTTTGTCTAGATGACACAATCACACAACTAGGTGTTATTTTAAGCAGTTATTTTAAGTTTATTTTGAGTTTAAAATTGAGTTTTTTCCAAATAGAATTAGAAATGAGAAAAAAATTAGAAAACAATAAATAATTTTTAAATCACCATTTTAACAAATAATTTTTCCATCAACATCATTTAAAAGAACTCACAAACAACTAGTTAAAATCATTACACATAGTTTGAGTTATACTTAATGCATGTGCATGTGAACCCAACTAATTTCTTTTGTTAGTTTCATATTTGATCATTTTTATTATTTTTTCCATTTCTTGGGTTTTATTGCTTAATAGATGTTTTCTTATATACATTGGTCAAAGTCATAGGATTAACAATCTGTTTGTCAAACATTGGAACTTCTTTTTCTCTTTAACAGCAAAAATTGGAACTACTTAACGTGGCATCCTAGCAATAGATGGTCACCATCATAGTAATAATATTCACATAAATCATTACAACAATTTGTACAATGTTTTGTTGTATTTTATTACCAAAAAACAATTTCTACAATAGTACTTTTAAATGAAAATAAGAAAGTGCATTTAACACTTTAGTTGATCTTCAGGACAACGATGGTCACCATCACTAATAATATTCACATAAATCATTACAACTTAGCTCGGTTTTTAAATAAGTCGGGTTCATCCTAATTTGGCTTGATTCGATTCAGTTAGTTTGCAATCTTAAACGTATATAAAAAAATAAACTGTTGATTTATATTAGATTTACAAGGATTGAAGTTTAAAAACGTTGTAAGTATAAGACAACTAGATGACATTAAACTATTCCTAACGCTACAGCTCATCATTTCCATAAACAGTCCTAATCAAAATACCATATCAGCTTTCCACTCCACCCATTCTTTCCACAAACACTTTTTACCCATAACACTGTTCTTCCCACAAACAATTTTATTTTTCCACCGCATATTTTCTTTTTTTATATTTTAAATAAAGATATTTAAGTTATTTCAAATATATTTAATTAAAATAAAATAAAAACAACAGCGTAAAACAATAAAATAAACACAGTTTAAAAAAACAAACTCTTATTAATTAGTTTAATACTATAAATGTAAAAAGAAAATAAAATTATTTCTATTTAACTAACTCATTTTAATTAAAATACTATAATTAAATTATTATTTTAATTAAAATATTTTAACTAAAAACATTATAATTTATAATTATTATTTATGATAGTGGGGCCCATCACCCCTTCCTTTCCGGTGCCCTTACCCACGGACCGAGCATCTTCCTCCTTCTCCCCCATCGCCGTCCTTTCGACGAGCGTCGTCCGCGTGGGCGAAGGGCGGCCCAAGGGCTTCGCGATGAGAACAGTCTTAGTTTCATTTAGAGTTAAAAGTAACGATAAATATTTAACATCTCTTATTTTTAACTTGTTATTAAGCAATGAAAGTTGAACCTCAGTATTCTTTAAAACTACTTTCCATGAAAAAATGGAAAAATAGATAACCAATATACATAGCGAACTTACTAATATAACCCTGCTACAACATATTAATTTTCAAAATCCAAAGTATATATTAGAATAATAAAATAGAGGGAATTTGGTTCCTACTCATTAGTGAACAACATTACTCATTAGTTAAAATAAATTAAAAAATTAATATAATAATAAAACACAACTTGCTACTCATTTTATGTTCGTTCTTATTGTTTCATTCTAACTATTCTTTTGTTTTTTTAACGTTGTTATGAAAAACGTTAAGTAAAACAGTGCTTTTGCATTTGGGACACTTCGGGTAATCTTGAGCAAGCATGATATACATAAGGCATCGCGGGCATCCCACCAACATCATAGACGTGGTCTCTGGGCTTTTTGAGTATCGGAGGCATGTTTCATCATAAACGAGCTCTGAAGACAAACAAGAGCTCGTAGGAGACACCAAGATTGATTGGTTTTGTGATTCGCTCATTGGTCGATGAGCTTGTGGTGGTGAAAGATGCAACTTCAAGTCAATCTTTTGGTTTCTTCCGCCACCACCACCACCGTTTCTTCGACTCATATTTGTCCTTATGAATGGAAAAAATAAACTATGTTGTAGAAGTCTAACTTTCCTGAAAAAAGAACATAAAGAAGTCAAAACTTATGGTTGGATATCCATTTTTTTTATAAACATAAGGTTTGATCATAAGATGCTATGTGTTTAAAACAATCATATGTTTATATGATTACCTTGAGAATATTGTAAGATCCTCGTGAAGGAGAGGGAGAGAGATTAGTTATTTACTTGTGGTGGGATATAGGGATGTTTGTTTGGAACTTATAGGAGAGAGGGGTCGGTGGTGGGACCAAAGATGAATTAAATGTTGGCAAAGAGAAAATTGCTATGAAATATCGCACCTACAAACATCTATTGCAAGGAACCTCATCATTCATTGATTACTCAACACTTCTTATAAAGGCGTTTGTTTTTATAACTCGATCAGAAAGCGAACTGAATATTTAACTGGTTCACCAGTCGGACTAGTCAAATCGGATGATAACATATTATATGTTTTGATGTGTATTTCTTATTTTTAATAAAATATAGGCATCATAGGACTTTTAACATGACCGGTTCTCGGCCGAGCTGTCGGTCCGATTCTAAAAACACCAGTTATAACACCATGCATAACACAAAAGCAATATATATGTATAAGGGCTATGTTAATAAGACCAATTGCGCCAATAAAATATAGTTAGGAGCCAGGAACCGGTCAAGGGGTGTTGGTGAATACATTCATAAACAAATAATAATCTAGGTGTATAGACACATAATCATGACATCATGTTATTCACACTCAGTTCAATACAATTTTAAGAAATGTTTATAGATATAAAAATAGGGTTGAGAACAAATGTTAACCCTATTACAATACCATGTTAATTTATCAAGACCAACAAATCATTAGTTTTTTTTGTTAGAATATTACAATTACACATATACAACGTTATTTTCTTTTATGTATACAAGTAAAACCACAAGTATAAAAAGGTTATGACATGTGTAAATTTTTCACTTACACCGATAAATATTTTCTAGATATAACTAACTTATATCCGTCATAAGTTTTTACACTTGTAAATTTAAACATATACGTAAAAACATAACATTACTTTTTTATAAGTATAAAAAGTAATGATGTGTTAACACAGTTATCGTAATAAAAGGAGTGTTAACATTCGTTCCCTTCACTATAAAAATATTATACATAAATGAAAGTTAAAAATGCTCAATTTAGAGTATGATTTTTAAAATAATAATATTTATAAAATATTATTTACATTTGAAAAGTGAAATAATTTATAAGAAAATTATGAAAACTTTATAATTTCAATTTTGCTCCACAAGTTTTGACAAAAGTAATTATTTTCATTCAAAAAAATAAAAATATAAATTTATCTTCAAAAGTTTCATAAATTTTTTAATTTTAATTCAAAAACTTCATCATTTTGGATTTAAATTGAAACAAGTAATGAAAATTTGGACTGAAGTTAAACAAGTCATAAAACTTTTGAAAGTAAATTGATATTTTTAATCTTTTGAAAGAAAATAGTTATTTTGGTCACCTTAGTGAAGAAAACCAAACTTAACTCTTAAGTTTATTTTAAAACATAAATGATTACGAAAACAACATAACCTAAATGTTTAGAATTTTTAATCAAGGGTTCATTTATAAAAAGAATTTCTACATATAAATATGTATGATACATACATAAAAAAGAAGAAAAATATTTTAATTTCAAATGTTTTTTAATAGTTTTAAACGTTACATTCACATGTTAAGTTATGCGTAAGTAGAAGATCTACACATAACTTACAAATAATTATTGAACAAATATCTCATTTTCAACGCTACTTACACATGTATAGGTTATGTGTACGTGAGTTGATAATCTACATATAACTCATACAAGTTTATTGAATAAATATCTCATTTTTAAGTTTAAACTTTACCTACTCTTTGGTCGTTTATATGTGGAGGGTGATCAAATTATAAACATATAAACATTTGTATTCACTATCCACGACACATGCATTACTCTTGGATAAAGTAATAAAGTATTCATCAACCACTTTTACTTTAGACCATTGATCAAATTGTTTCATGGTACAAATCAAGTTATCAAATATATTTTTCATTTCTAGATTAAACCTCCCTACACATATATAAATACAAGTTACATCGTAAATCTCCCACGTACATCTGAAATGAATAACTATATATTATAACCTATGGTTTTATTTTATCAAATATATAATATATATCCAATCTTTAATAATAATATATTAAAAACACATACACCGGCCAGTTCAACTTTTTTCCTGATTTTAATAAATGTATTTTTTTGAAAATTGACTACATGACATGGAAAAGTATTAAATTTCAACAACTACGATTGTTGTTCACTCAAATGGATACTTGCTTCTCTGACCATAACTCTTATTTTCTTCTAATATCTCCATAAATATTCTCACTTATTTATTTATTTGTTTGTTTATTTTACACAAGGTTCACCATATATGCTTTGACGAGGGAGGTCAATGTATGCAACTTGTGATTTTTTTTTTTAAATTTCGATTATGCTTTATATAATGTTGTCAAAGTTCGGTGGATTTGTAGTCGTCACTAATACGTTTATTTTGCATTAGATGTTATTAACAGTAGAAGAATATTCTTATTTACAAAATAACTAACCTTACGGTTCTTTTTAACATACGAAAGAAAAGAATAGTTAACAATCAGATAAAAATATACCTTTTTTTCCTTCTTTCCAGGATAAACTTTTGTATTGTTCTTAAATTCACTCTAGCAGAAGTAATATGATAGTTACTGATCCACTCATCCGCATATCATTCCGAATATACGTACACTCCCCTCATCTACTTATTTTCGTATTATCAAAAAAATAAATAACGCCCTTATGATTAAAATGAAAAGCGGACATGAGGATGCGATTCCAAACACTATGAACATGATTACTGACTTTATCCGTAAGAAATTTGGATTATTAAAATACATTTATCGCCACTTATATAAGAGAGCAATGTTAAGAGATTTAAAACTAGCAACTCTTAAAACCACCATTCTCTTTAGATGCTAAGACTAGGTTCCATTTCACCCCAGGAATTTTTTTAGTAAGAAGGTTTCGTTTGCAATGGTGGCTAACCTGCGAGATAAAGGAAGAGATATATAGATCTGTCACGAAGCATGACTGCGGAGCAGGTGATTAAACCCTAACCGATAACCAACGGTTATCGTTACAAAACGTTGCATTATCACGCGTACTTCTCTCTTCAAAACTTGTACTTCTGTGTGGGACCATGACCTGTGCTTCCGGAAGTTGTATCTTATGTTTAGCTGTTGGTACGGTGGCACTGTAGCCACCGACCAAAGCTAATAATACATATCATAATAACGTTGCATAACTTTAATTAGATGAGCAGTTGGTTAATATACTAGGAACCAACCGTGCATAACGATTAACCATGTGATGTTAAAACACTCTATATGATTGGATCACTGTAACGATTTCTAATATATCTTAGGAACCAACAATGGATAAGGATTAACCTTGTGATGTTAAAAATGTTGTTATGATTGGACCAAATATGGATTATAGTAAATTACAAATTTTGTTTTTTTAAGTACATCTAAAATTATGGATCTTGTCCTTAAACTTTCATAATTACATCGAACGACCTTTATTTAAAAACTTATCACGTTTTATGTCATTTCTACTAACAAAAGTTAACTTTTTCAGTTAGTTTTTTTGTAAAAGATCATTTTACCCTTACCCCTTAAAGGACGAAATCTGTAATTTTTACTAATCTGTAATTTTCTTTCTTTTTGTTTTTATTTTATTTACTTTACTTCTCTTGAATATTTTTTTTCTTTTTTCTAACCACTTTTATTTTAATAAACTAATTTTCTTAATGGTCAGTTTGCCCTTAACCCTTAAAATGACAAAATGTGTTATTATTAATCTTTTCATATTATTATTTTTAATTTTATTTTCTTTAATTTTATTTATTTTTAGACCCTTTTGTTCAAAGATATAATCATATATTAGTAATAATTTAGTTTTATTTTTTTATAAAATGTAATTTTATTTATAGATTTTTATTTTCTTATAATTTTTATTTATTTATTCAATGTGCTCATTACCTTAAAACTAATAGAAATTAGACAACTAGATTTTTAACTTTTTTTTGTACAAGATTTTTTAATCGTTTCAAGTTATTTGGTTTAGGGTTTATATTTAAAATCGGTTGGAGAAAGTAAGATTTTGGTTTATGTTATTAATTTTTAATTTTTTGTATTCAATCAAATAGTTGTTTTTAAATATAAATATAGTATGATAGTGCGTAATTTTAATATAAAATAAAATATACTAAAATGTTACTAAAGAACTACTCGGAGTTTTTAAATAAACAACCATCCAATTTTTTTTATTAATGTACTTTTATTTATGGTTTTAATTTAAACTGTTAATAATATATTTTTATCAATGAAAATCAAAACCAAACCACTTAAAATTAAAGCGAAACCGAACCAAAGAATTACTAAGGTTTGCTTTAGTTTGGTTTTACGATTAAGTTTATTGGACATTTTCTAGTAAAAACACTTAAATACTTCATATAATAATCAACGTTTAATTATACATATAGGTCAACTTAGAATAATTATAACCAAGTAAAATATTAAAATTCATATACTAAAATCATACAGTCTCTAATAAGTTTCTAATATAACTGTAAGTCAAATTGTTTCAACTAGTTGAAAATTCTTATACCAAGAGGTAATAAAGAAAATGATGATGAAACAAAATCGTTACTAGTAACATAAAAAATATTATAAACTCTCCATCTTGTTCTCATATGATTAGAAAGATAAATAACTAATTTTTAAAAAAACAAAAATATAATAAATTAAAAAAACTATTTTATAAAACAAAAACTGATTAAAAAGATAAAGTAAATAAAATTAAAAAATAGAAAAATTAAAAGATTATGGAAAGTTGCAGATTTCATCCTTTGAAGGATAAGGACAAAATAGTACATTCACACAAAACTAACTGAAAAAGTTAACTTCAGTTAGTAGAAAGGACATAAAGCATGATAAGTTTTTAAATAAAGGACGCCTAGTGTAAATATCAAAGTTTATGGATAAGATTCATAATTTTAAACATACTTAAAGGACAAAATTTGTAATTTACTCTATGGATTATTACTTTGATCCTTATAATTTAGGATTACGTGCTAATGGTAAGTATGTTTTATTTAGGGACAATTACATATATCCCCTTATAAAATTAGTAATTACATATATACCCAACTTGAAATTTTAATGGCGTATATCCCCCTATAAACTTCATCAATTACATATATATCCAACTTAAAACTTTAATTATATATATCCTCTTATAAAACTTAGTTAAATACATATATACCAAAAATAAAAGTATAATTACATATATCTCCTTCTAAAACATAGCTAACTACACATATACTCAAATTAAAAGTTTAATTACATATATCTGATTTATTAAACATAAGTATTACATATATACTCTTTTTGTTTACTATTATTAAAGATAACTTATGTAATTAGTATTTTACTCTTAATTTTATTAAACTATAAAATTATGTATTTTCTTTTTACTAGTTTTTCGACTTTTGACCATTTACTAATAAAACTATATATACTAACGTTTTTTATGTTCTTTTTGTTTTTACCTTTTGATTCTATTTTTTTCTCATTTCTGTACGTGACGCTTCAAGTCTTGTTATATAACATGATCCGAACACATATTTTTATGTTGCATAATAAGACTGGAAGTGTCTCGTACACGTACCGGAGAAAAATAGCATAAAAAGGTAAAAAATAAAAAAAACATAAAAAACATAAAAACATTAGTATAAAAATATTAATAAATAATCAAAACTTTAAAAACAAGTGAGAAAAGGAAAAAAAATTTTTTTATAGTTTAACAAAAAAAGAGTAAAATACTAATTATATATGTTATTTTGAATAAAAGTAATAAAATGGGTAAATATATAATATGTATGTTTAATAAAACCGATATATGTAAATAAACTTTTAGTTTGAGATATATATGTAATTAGTTATGTTTTAGAAGGGGATATATATAATTAAACTTTTAATTTAGGTATATATGTAATTAACTAAGTTTTACAAGAAGATATATGTAATTAAAATTTTAAGTTAGGTATATATGTAGTTAATATAGTTTATAGAAAGATATATGTAATTTTTTTATTTAAACTGGAAGAGAATACTTAGCAACATATCTAGCTATTATTGGGTCAAAGACTCTTTGGTGAGTAGTTATTTAGTAAATTTCACTACCTTTTTTCTTTCTTCTTGTTTTCTTGTTTTTTTTTCTTTTTCTAATAGCTTAATTCAATTTTACGTTTAACTTATATTTGTTGATTTTAGTTTCTAAGTTTTTTTTCTTCGTATTTTTTAACCATTGTGTCTACGTTTCCATTTTAATTTATTTTTAATGGAATCTTTATCCTTTGTTTGGGTTTCAAGTTTTCTTTTTATAATACTTTGATTTTATGTCGTCGTGTCTCTATGAAAATTATAACTTTGAGTCATCTATCCATATTGCGATATAGGTTTTGTTTATGCTCGAGTTGTTTCGTTTTTATATTGTTCCAAAAATTATCATAGATTGCGTAAAAATCTGTGAAATGATTATAAAATAAAAGCATACGTATAACAACCACATCACATCACATCACGCGGAAACTTTTACTAGTTATAACATCAGAATACAAGTAAAGTGGCTTGTGTGTTGTATAAAACTATTTGTGTTTGACAAATGTAGTACTACATGTAATCTCACATAACTTTTATAAACTAGGTAAACTTACCGGATTTTGAGCCATTTTCAAGTTTCATACCAAAAGTTATCAATAAGCCATTGCGTACCGTACAAGGTTGTATGACATAATAAACACTTGATTCTCCTTTTAAATCATGTTTCCACTGGTTTTCAGATAATAATATTTTAAAAACCAGCTTTAAGTTTGTCTTTATTAGAGTTTAGACGAGTCTTGCAGATTTATTACGTTCCCATAAAAAAAGGGTTATGACGTGAGCTAGGCTGGTCTCCAACGCCATGTGTGGTTATACAAACTTTAAATTAAAATCATAAACGCGTTATATGTTACAATCCATATGTAGAACTCCGAAACTATCTATGGGTTGTTTAGCCACAACAAAATGACAACTATTGTAAGCTTAATATCTATGCAATAATGACAACTATTGTAAGCTTGATTATCCTAGTTAAGAACCAACACAACTCTAACCAATAATTGTATGTTTTTAAATGCTACCATTGAACTAGTGACAATCATTGATCATATATTTATATGGTTACACCAATGTTTTAAACTCTTAGACATCATGCATTCATTGAGTCTTTGTCTCAACCTAACAAATTTGGTTTCGATAAGATATTTATTGGTTTGAACCACCATCGACGCGCCAAACATATTAACAATGATTTAGACATTGTTTTCTAAGTCGTTTTAAAAAACCAAAGGATATAAAGTTGTGAAAGGGTAGGACAATCAACAATGTGCAAAAAACCATTATCATACAAAGGATTGGGGAGGGTTCAAATGCCATGAATTCATATGTAACTTCATTATGAAACTTAAAGTTAATCTCTCAACCTCCTCACACATTGAAGATTCAAGTGCATTTAAACATACCCACACATACAATAAGGGATCCATTTTTATGTGCCAACCAAACTTCATTAAAAAGGACCCCCTTTGGAGTTAACTCCCTCTCTGCCTTTGCTATTATGGATTCATTCAAGTGCCTCCTGCCCATTACTCTTTTTATGTACTATGGTCTTCATTTTCTTTTATGACATCAAATGTGAGTAAACCGAGACGTTAACATTGTTAATTTGTTATAATGATCGGTTTGAGTTGTTTTGTTACAATACATATTCCGACCGAGTAGATTTTAGAACTCTAGATACAAATGAAACATGTTGTATGTGTTGAAACTTGAAGAAAGTGTTTTTAAACTCTTTAAACATCATATTTTTGTTTTTTTTTCTTAAAAAATAAGTACATCATATTCAGTAATTTTAATGAAATATACAACTTAAGATATAAAAATTATGTGGTTTTAAGCATTTAAAAACATATTGAAAAATTAGTATATTGTTTCTCATTTTGATCCATTTAGTGACAACAAATATCACTGTTTTTGAGACCCCTAAAACGGGTTACTACAATACTACAAGAAAAATAACCCTCTATTTGACATATGCAAATTAAGATTTTAATGCCCTTAAAAATATTATTTCAATACAACTTATTATTGTTATTGTTATTTTTTTGATGTAATTTTAATATACGTTATCTTCGTAGGAAATAATAAATGTATAGCTAAAGTAGGGCTGTACAAAAAGTTTGTGCCTCGAAGCTTGCTCGAAAAAAGCTCGACTCGAAAAAAGCTCGACTCGAAAAAAGCTCGAATCTAAACGAGCCGGCTCGGCTCGGATCGAATTTTAAGCGAGCCGAACTCGAGCTAGGGTTAGCTCGGTTTGAGCTCGCCTCGTGGCTCGGTTCGTTGGCTCGGCTCGTGACTCGGTGCATATAATATATGTATATATATCTATTTATATAGTATAACTACTATTATTTACTACTACTATTATTATGATTATTATTTTTATATTAGGATTTTAAAAATGTTTTCTTAAAAATAAAAATGGATTTTTTAGAAACATTAAGTATTTTGTTTAAAAAATATATAAGTTGATAGTAAATTGTTTATATTCAAAATAATGATCTTTTACGGAGTACCCAACAAAATATAAAAACCCTAATATATATTTTTTATGTTTTCATATAAATTAATGTGAAAATTAAAAAAAAAGAATTAAATTCAAGCCGGCTCGAACGAGCCACGAGCTGACTCGAGCTTTTCACGAGCTGAACTCGAGCCGGTGTTTTGAGCTCGTTAAAATTTTCGAGCTGTCTCGGCTCGACTCGATAAGCTTCGAGCTCGAGCTCGAGCCCAACCTGACTCGGCTCAGCTCGGCTCGTTTACAGCGCTAATCTAAATATCAATAAATAAGCTTAAATATATGGTGTTTTGTAAGGCCCCGTTCCCGGGACGCTTACAGCTGGGTTCTCATCGCTCATAAAACGTATAATTTCATTTGTATTTCATAAATCGTAGCGGAAAACTAAAACAAACTTTCATTTCCATGTAAAAGTTTTTGCAAGTTAATACAACATTCATTACAAAATAGCTTGTTCGCATTACAATGCAAAAACATAAATCAAAAGAATGCCATCCCAAAAGAGCTGAGTAGCTTCACGGTGTGCCATCCTCAGCAAACATTACCTGCCAACTGGAAACACATCAAAGTCAGCGTTGCTGAGTGAGTTCTAGTTTTATTACAAAACATACTTTACTTTCATATAAAACCATTCGTTACTTTTACATGATCACACATCGTACGTACACATACATGATATCATTATTATCTTCTTCATTCATTCATTCATTATGACTTTACTTGCGCATCGGACATCATCCGTACCAATACCATGTGCTACACCCCGTTTAGTCGTAGCTACCGGGCCGAAGTCAACAAATGAACAGCTAAACGTATGCCACGGTACTAGGAGTAACCATCAGTCTTAGCTACTGGGCCGAAGTCAACAAATGAACAGCTAAACGTATGTCACAGTACTAGGGGTAAGCGGTAGAGGCACTACACGTTTGGTCAATCACAAAGAAGGACCCTGTTATCCAATGTTTGCAAGACTTCTTTCATTCGTTCATTAATGCATACATTCGTTCATTATGTTCCTCTTTCTTTATCTTTCACTTTACGTTACATAATACTTCGTTCATTCATCATAATAGGTAAAGCCATAGGAAAGATATCATACATCATACTAAGGAACATATCATACACATTCGTCATCATCATACAGGGCAACATCATACATACGTGACAAGCCTAGACATGCAACATCATCATCATCATGCCCAACGTGCTTTCTAAGGCCTCGAGCGTCATCTTACAAACTCTATGGGAACCTTTACGTCAAAACTTACATCTGCACTTTCCCCCAAAAGTCAGAAGTCAATCTACACCTTCCTCGGGTACAACAGCCCTATTCGGGCGTATGGACACCCTTCAGTCGCATTGCCTCCATGCGACTGAACATCATGCGAATGAACTAATACGGATGAACACCTATGCGAATGAACATCCAGTCGTGCGAATGGACAATGCGGATGAACACCTATGCGACTGGACCTTCAGTCGTGTGAATGGACCTTTAGTCGCATAACCCCCATGCGACTGGCCCTTCAATCGTGCGAATGAACCCCAATCGTACGAATGGACCCCAATCGCACCCTAATCGGCCGTATGGCCTCCATTCGGCCTCCAATCGGTCGCCTAGCCCTAACTGATGCAGAATGCAGTTCACCCCGACTGCAGCCGAGGGTTTTCGGCCTCCAAACTCATCTAAACCCATTTTAAGCCTAAATCAACCATCCTAAACCTTAGGGATGCATACCATAACATTATTCAAGCACAACCAAGCAAGAAATCAAGCCCCAAACGGGTCCTACGCATACATACACACATACATACGGGTTTTCACCAAAAACGCGAAAAAGGGTTTTCAGATGTGTTCCAGCCCCAAAATCATTCAAAAACATGTAAAAGAGGGGTCCTAGAACTCACCTAAACGAGCACAACGACAAGAGCTTCGATTTGGCTTGCTTCACGACGATTTTGGCGACCCGAACCGACCCGAACCGACACTTTTTCCCCTTTTTCTCTTCTTTCTCTCTTCTCCCCTTTCTTTGGCTGATTTGTGAGTGTGGGGGAGAGGGTAAGGGCTGCCCTCTCCTTATATACTTCCCCTCACCCGACTTTCTTTCGTTGACGAGTTTGGTCCCTTGACTTTTGGACTTTATTTTCTTTTCTTTCTTCACCGGCTTCAAAATAATAAATATTCGGGTGTTACATGTTTAAGAGCAAGCAACCTTACCTAACATTAATTATATTGCATTTTCCAACATACGCTTTTAAATGTCACATTAATATATATGTGACGTATTTTATTTTTGAACGGCCAACGAATAATTTTTAAACCCGGTCATCCGGGTAAACTGAATAGCGAAAGGCCACCCTTAATTTGCATATGTAACATTAATATATATGTGACGCATTTTATATATAACATATTTAATTATGTTTAATAAACATCTATTGGGTTACTTTGTTTTGGTGTATCCACATCATATTCTCGTATTCTCGTATCTTATATATGATAGGTTGATGCGTGTGAAGTTAATAGGTTGGGCTGTAATCCTCGGTTTGGCGTCCTATTAGGATGTTGTTACGGTTATTTTTGTATTTTGTTTGGTTTTATCTAGTTCTCATATTTTTTCAGTTTCTCGTTGTTTATAAAAAATCATGTTCAACTTCAAAGGTAAAAAAGAGCTTTTGATGTTAATCGACCAAAATTTTAGAGCCAGACGAGTTATTTTCTATTTGAGTTGAAAATGTGTGATGTATGTAGTAATTATTTAGAGTTCTAGTATTCTTCTTCATATTCTTGCATCTAATGAAAAAAAAATCAATGGACAACACATAACACGTGTGGAACAACTTAGAAAACATGTGGACACATCAAATTAGGGAACTATTTATGAACGTTTGTAATTCGTATGGAGTAAAAATGGTAACTATTGGGACATGTTACAACATGAAAATCATATTATTTATTAATAATATTATTTAATTTTTTAGATGAAAATAGTTTTTTAATAAGTTAAGAAGGATATCTTCTGATTAATGTTATTTTTAAAAGAATATTTTTAATAAAAGTATAAAATTTCTAAAATATTAACTTTATTTAAAATATGAAATTTTTAATTTTTTTTAAAGTAAAATTATTATAAACAAAAATAATTAAAATTGGAAGTTATAATAAGAATGTTTTAAAAAGTGTCATTTTATAAAATGTTGTTTTCAAATAATATTTTTATTCTATTTATAATAAGAAACATATCAATCATATTTTATCTTAAGATATCGATAAAGAATAAATTTTAAGTTATTTAATATTTTATTTAATTAACATGTGTAACACAAAAATTTACTAAAACTATATAGATATAAGATAGTTTAGAAATGCTAGTTTATTTTGGCCGCAAACAGCACATTGTCACGACAAAACAACAAATATGATTTTTTTTTCATCACCTTGATGACCCGACCTACAAATCTTTAAAATTGAATTGATTGAAGCAATACAAAATTACAATACCCAAATAAAGTCATTATGATAAACCCATATTCACCGACATAGTCTCCCAGAACCAAAATTTAGGGTTTACACCCATCATCAACAAAACACACATACATGATCTCAGTTGAGCCCAGGCTCACTCGCATTGAACTAACACTACAAAAATAACCCTAAAAAACCTAGGGTTTATACTCACCAAAATCAGATTACGGATTTAAACACCTCTCAAATAAGCATAGGTTTACCATTATCAACTTAGCAATTAGTTAGCACTATATGAACTAGAAACGTTCACGAATACCGTCATAGTCTCCAAGACCCCAAAAAATTAGGTTTACACTCATCAACATTAGAATAGAATATCAAAACCTTATAGATGGTCTAGGCTCACCAATATCATCAAGCCAATAAAAGAAATAAAAATCTCAAATGAAATTTTGGATTTTAGACTAATGAGAATGTATCAAACAACCCTAAACAATGAAAAAGAGAAACCAAAAAGTGTGTCGTCACAGGAGGGAAATGGTAATTCCACCACCGCAACCTCCATATTCCGTTAAAAAAGTTAAGGTTCACACTCACCAACATTAGAACATCCAAAAAAAACTTAGGATCAAGCTGTCAAATGATATTTGGCTCACCTATCATCGAGCAACATTAGACCACCCAACAAAATCTACGATTCACCTCTTGGATGAGTTGTGGCTCACCAATATAGAGCAAAGAAGATTGAACACAAAAAGATACAGACGACAAAAAACAATGAGACAAACACAAGAATAACCCTAAAAAACCTAGGGTTTATACTCACCAAAATCGTATTACGGATTCAAACACCTCTCAAATAACCGTAGGCTTACTTTTATCAACTTAGCAATTAATTAGCTCTATATGAACTAGAAACATTCATGAATACCATCATAGTCTCCAAGTCCCCAAAACATTAGGGCTTTGTAACACCCAGATATTTTCTTTGAAGCCGACGAAAGAAGAAAAAGAAATAAAATACAAAGTCGGGGGACCAAACTTGCCAAAACGGGAGAAAGATTGGATGAGTGGGGAAATAAGGGGGGAGGGCAGCCCACACCCTCCCCACACTTGTAAAAAAATCTGCCAAGAGAAGAAGAAAGGGAGAAAAAAGGGGAAAAGGCTTGGTTCTTGTGGATTCGAGCGTGAAAGTTGAAGTGTAGCGGGTTGAATCGAAGCTCTACTCGACGATGTTGTTTGTGTGAGTTCTAGGACCTCTCTTTTACATGTTTTCAACTGATTTGGGGCTGGAACACATAGTGAAACCCGTTTTTGAAATGTGTGTGTTTAACCGGTATGTATGTGTTTGTGTGTGATGCGAGTGGTGTTTGTTTTCGGGCTTGTGTGTGCTTGAATGGTGTTGTGGTAGGTGTTTCTAAGGTTTAGGATGGTTGATTTGGGCTTAGAATGAGTTTGGGAGAGCTTGGAGGTCGAAAATGGCAGATTTGGTTCGGGATGAACTGCATTCTGCATCAGTTAGGGCTATGCGACCGAATGGCATGCAACTGGAGGCCATACGGCCGAAAGGAAGGCGACTGAGGTCCATACGCATGCCAGTCGTGCGACTGAGGTTCATTCGCATGCAAGTCGTGCAACTAGAGCCCATACGCTTGTGAGTCGTGCGACTGAGGTTCATTCGTATGGGGGGTCAAGTGACTGAGGTCCATACACCTAGGTCATCCGCATTAGGTCCAATTGCATGGAGTTTCATCCGCATTGTGTCCATCCGCATTAGGTCCATCCGCATTATGTCCATCCGCATTTCGCATAGGGCCCGTTCGCATGGGATTCATCCGCATGGTGTTCAGTCGCCTGGGAGGCCATGCGACTAAAGGGTGCTCATACGCCCAAGTAGGGTTGGTGTACCCAAGGAAAACGTAGTTTAATTACTGACTTTCGGGGGAAAGTGCAAATGTAAGTTTTGACGTGGAAGGTTCCCGGGAGTTCATGTAAGTTGACTTTTGAGGTCATAAACATTGTGATGGGCATGTTGATGTTGTATGATTGATGATTATGCATGATGTATGTTTTGTATGTATGAAGATGCCTGGTATGGTGATGTTTGTATGTTCATGTTTATGTTCCTTATTATGTATGATTATTTTCCCATGGCTTTGCATGAAATGTTAATGAATGAAATGAAAGTATTATGTAACGTAAAGTGGAAGATAATGAAAAGAGGAACATGATGAAAGAACGCATGCACTAATGAACGAATGAATGTAATAAAGGCTTGCAAGCAAATGTATGGAGGTTCACACCCAATGAAGGGTGTTAGCTCAACGGTGTGCGGGTTAGCTACCCCAGAAGGATGCACACTGGGGTCCAATCTTTGTGATTGACCATATGTATGTGATCCTTGCCGCCTTCCCTTGGTGCTAGAGTCAGCTTTGTGCACAATGTTCGAGGTCTATGAAAGACCTCAGGCCTAGTAACCAGCTTCGTGCATAATGTTCGGGGTATAGCATATGGCATTGATCCGGAATGAAAGAAAAAAGATAAGTGGTGAATGTACTTGACCTAGGTACTAGAGTCAGCTCTGTGCGTAATGTTCGAGGTCTATGAGAGACCTCAGGCCCAGTTACCAGCTTGGTGCACAATGTTCGGGGTAATGTACATGTCATCGAAAGAAATGAATGTACGAATGAAAGTAAGAAAGTATGAATGAATGTGAGTGAAAGTAACAAATGTGAATGATAATGATGTACAGTGAATGAATGAAAGTTAATGAACGATTAATGAAGATAATAATGATATTATCTATGTGTACGTATGATGTATGATCGCATGAAAGTAAAGAACGGTTTTAATGAAAGATAAAGTATGTTATATTAAAAAAACTAGAACTCACTCAGCAATGCTGACTTTTAGGTGTTTTCAGTTAGCAGGTGATGTTGCTGAGGATGGTACGAGGCGGCTACTCAACTCTTTTGGATGAGATTCTTTTGTTAATGTTTTTGCATTGTAATGCGAATAAACGGTGTTTTGAAATGAATTATTGTATTAACTTGCAAAATCATTTCTTTTAATGAAGTGAAAAGTTATTTTGATGTTCCATTGCGATGTTTTATGATAGTTAAATGTAATTATATGTTTTATGAGCAATGATTAGCTAGCTGTAAGCGTCCCGGGAACAGGGTCTTACAAGTTGGTATCAGAGCCAAAGTTTAAGTGAAACGGGTAAAATTTTCAAAATAAACCTAAACTTAAATGAGAATGGGACGGAAAAGGAAGGGATGCTAGTCTGAGTAGTTGCGTGCCATCAGGTATTTTTGTAATGTTAACCGGTATTATGTGCGCATGTTATGTGGTTATGTGTTGATTGTAGATTTAAATACTAATGTAGTCAGGACAGGTAATGCTTTGGGTATGTAGAGTAAAGTAAATGGCTAACCACAACTGGCCACTGTAATTAGGACTTACTATACTTGACATAAACTGAGTTGTTTCCTTGAATGATCGTGTTGGTGTTTGAATCTTTCCGTGTGTGTGTGAGGATGGCCAGTGGTAGATCATCGAAAGCTTTACATGGTGGAGGTCGTGGTGCTGAACTGCGACCCAAGAGGGGAAGACCCAGAGTTGAAAAGGTGGTTCATGATGAACCCGAGACCCCTAATCCGGAAGGCGGTGATGAGAGTGCCAACCTGAGAGCCTTGGTAAAGGAGGCTGTTGTAGAAGAAGTTCATTAGGTCATGCAGACGATCTTACCGTCTGTGGTGACCGAAGTTATCAAGGCTGTACGAGAAGGGGAAAGAAAGGAGAGAAACCGGTCTTCGGGAGGATGGGAGCAACCGGAGCCTGAAATAGTTCTCTATGATGATGAAGAAGAGGAATAAGAAGAGCCTACGCCTGAGGCGACACGAGGTTGTAACTATGGGGCATTTCAAGGATGCAAGCCCCCTACTCTTGATGGTAACAGCACCGCTGCTGTGGCTCACCGATGGGTGAGAGAAAAGGAAGTTGTTTTAAAAATCAGCGAGTGTCTAGAGGATCAAAAAGTAAAGTTTTCTACCCATTCTTTCGTGGACTCAACTTTATGCTGGTGGGACAATATTGTCCAAGCTGAGGGTAGTCGGGCTATTGGGAGGATAAGATGGTCCGAACTGAAGAAGTTGGTGATTTAGGAGTTTTGTCCTCATAGAGAAATGGACAAGGTTGAGAGAGAGTTCCTGCAGCTAGAGGCGGGAACCATGACACATCAGCAGTACACCATCAAGTTGAACGAGATGGCACGTTTGGTGCCGGATCAGGTGATGCCTCTGTCGCAGAAGATTAAGAGGTACATTCAGGGTTTGCCAGTGGATATTCGCAGGCACATGATCGCTGCCTGACCGAGCATGTTTAGGTCGGCGGTGGATTTGGCAGGGAGACTGTATGATGAGAGAACGGTGGTGGTGGCTGAAGGTAGCAAGAAGGGTGGTGGTGATCAGAACTGGAATGGGAAGAGGTTTGGTCGGGGTGATGCCTCGATGGGTAACAAGAAGGCATGGGTGGATGATCGGCGTGTAGTCACACCGGGTACGAGATCAAAGAAGTGTGTCAAATATGGGAAGGAGCACAGTGGCGAGTGTAGATGGGGGTTGAACGTTTGTTTCAAGTGTGGAAAACCTGGTCATATGGCTAGAGATTGCAGGGGTACGAGGTGTTTCAACTATGGGGAAAGTGGTCATATGAGTAAAGATTGTAAGAAGCCGAGGGATGAGGGTTCCGAGGTGAAGAAAATGGGAAGTGAAGGACCGAGGGCGAGCGCCAGGGCATTCACGATAGCACAGGAAGAGGCTAGGACGGACCTGATGTCATGTCCGGTACGTTCTAGTGAACCAAACTTTAGCTTCCGTGTTATTTGATTTTGGTGCCAGTATTTATTTCTGCTGCTTTTTGTGTTAAGCTGCCTCTTAGTAGTAGATGTGTTGATGCGCCCTTTGATGTAGAAACCACCATAGGTAAGTCTACCAGAATTTCTGAGATGATAGAAGACTGTGATGTGGAATTAGAAGGTCACAAATTTCCGGTTAGACCTTTCGTGATGACCTTAGGTGGTTTCGATTTGGTTCTCGGGATGGACTGGTTGACGAACTACAAGGTGAACATTGTGTGTCACAAGAAGATGATTCGTTTGACAGCGCCTGACAGGAGTTGGGTAACTGTTTATGGGGATCGGGTCACGACAATCCTGAAAGTAATCTCAATGGCGGTGGCAGGAAAGTGCATGCGGCGTGGGTGTAGTGCCTACTTGGCTTATGTAAAGGATGTGGATACGCTAAGACCACAACTATCTGATGTACCGCTTATGGGTGACTTTCCAGACGTGTTCCCAGAAGACTTACCTGGTGTGCCACCTGACCGAGAGATCGAGTTTCAGATTGATCTAATACTGGGTGCCCAACCAGTTTCCAAGGCACCATATCGGCTGGCTCCGACGGAGATGAAAGAGTTGATGGAGTAGTTGCAAGAGCTGCTTGACAAGGGGTTCATTAGACCGAGTATCTCTCCTTAGGGTGCTCCGGTCCTGTTTGTGAAGAAGAAAGACGGTAGTATGAGGATGTGTATTGATTATCATGAGCTGAACAAGTTGATAGTGAAGAACCGATACCCCTTATCGAGAATAGATGATTTGTTCGATCAGCTTCAAGGTGCCAGTTCATTTTCAAGGATAGACCTTCGATCGGGCTACCATCAGTTGAAAGTAAAGGAGCAGGATGTTCCTAAAACAACTTTTCGCAGGCGTTATGGTCATTACGAGTTTCTTGTCATATCTTTTGGTTTGACTAATGCGCCGGCTGCTTTTATGGATCTAATGAATCGGGTGTGTCGGCCCATGTTGAATAAATCAGTTATTGTGTTTATTGATGATATCCTAATTTATTCGAAGATCGAGATTGAGCATGCCGGTCACATTCAGGAGGTTTTGGAGACGTTGAAAAAGGAGAAGTTGTACGCCAAGTTCTCCAAGTACGTGTTCTGGTTGCGCGAGGTCCAATTCTTGGGTCATGTGGTGAATCCTGACGGGATTATGGTGGATCCAGCAAAGGTAGAGGCGGCGATGCAATGGAAGTCTCCAAAGACGCCATCCGAGATTCGTAGTTTCTTGGGTTTGGTGGGCTACTACAGAAGATTTATCCAAGACTTTTCTAAGATCGCTTCTTCCCTAACTAAGTTGAACCGGAAAGATGTGAAGTTTGTATGGGGTCAAGCTCAAGAGAAGGCGTTTGAAGACTTGAAGGCGAGATTGACTCAAGCTCATGTTCTGTCATTACCCGATGGAAGTGAAGATCTGGTGATTTGTTATGATGCTTCCTACTCGGGGTTGGGGTGTGTGTTAATACAGAGAGGGAAGGTTATAGCCTATGCATCCCGACAGTTGAAGGTTCATGAGATCAATTATCCTACTCATGACTTGGAGTTAGCAGCCGTGGTCTTTGCTTAAAAGTTTGGAGGCACTATCTTTACGGAACGAAATGCACCATATTCACTGATCACAAGAGCTTGAAGTACTTCTTTGAGCAGAAATATTTGAACATGAGGCAGAGACAATGGTTGGAGCTTATAAATGATTATGATTGCGAGATCCACTACCATCCGGGCAAAGCCAATATGTTGGCGGATGCCCTTAGCCGAAAAGAGAGGCCCGAGCCAATTCGGGTGAAAGCGTACCAGTTGATCATGACCTCTGATGTGATGAAGCAAGTTAAGGAGTTCAAGATGAGGCATTGAAAGAAGATCATCTTAACTCTGAAGGAATGAGAGGTCTGGTTGTGGAATCAGGTGAAAACACACTTGGTGTTAGAACTCGATTTGGATGAATCTGGATTCCTCGTTTTGTGGATATACGGGTGAAGATTATGGATGAAGCTCACAAGACTCAATACTTTATTCATCCTGGTGCTACAAAGATGTACCAAGACATGAAGAAAGATTATTGGTGGCCAGGTATGAAGCGTGATGTGGTGGAGTATGTGAGTAAGTGCCTTACTTGCCTACAAGTGAAGGCCGAACATCAGAAGCCGTATGGGAAGATCCAACCTTTGGATATTCCAGAATGGAAGTGGGAGCACATCACCATGGATTTCATTACGAAGCTGCCACATACTCCGAAAGGGTATGATGCCATATGGGTGATAGTTGACCGTTTGACGAAGAGTGCTCACTTCCAACCGATCCGCGAGACATATTCATCTGAGAGGTTGGCTGATCTATTCATCAAGGAAATTGTAACTCGTCATGGTGTGCTGGTTTCTATCGTGTCTGATCGTGACACCCGGTTTACATCTAAAGTCTGGAAGAAATTTCACGACGTTATGGGTACGAGGTTACACATTAGCACGACTTATCATCCTCAGACTGATGGTCAGTCAGAGAGGACCATTCAGACATTGGAGAACATGCTTCGGGCATGTGTTATCGATTTTGGAGGAAGTTGGGATGACCACTTATCGTTAGCTGAATTCTCATACAACAACAGTTATCATGCCAGCATTGGTATGCCCCCTTATGAGATGCTATACGGTAGGAGATGCAGAACACCCGTCTGTTGGGGTGATATTGGTCATAAAGAGTTAGGGAGCGTTAAGGTGATTGAGGCTACGACTGAGAAGCTTGAAAAATTCAAAACCTTCATGAAGGCAGCCAAAGATAGACAGAAGTCGTATGCTGATAAACGACACAGACCGATTGAGTTCCAGGTGGGTGACCGGGTTATGTTGAAAATATCACCTTGGAAGGGTATCATCCGGTTTAGAAAGCGGGGCAAGTTGAGCCCAGGTATATAGGGCCTTTCCGAATCATTGTTCGAGTAGGAGAGGTGGCCTATAGATTGGAGTTCCCAGATGAGCTAAGTGGAATTCACCTGACATTCCATGTATCTCATATAAGAAAGTGCTTAGCAAATGAGGATATGATTGTACCACTGGAGGATATTGAGGTAGATGAACGGCTCAATTATGTGGAGCAACCAGTGGCAATCATTGATCGAAAAGAGAAAAGGCTGAGGAATAAAGTGGTTCCTCTTGTGCGTGTACGGTGGAAGCACAGGAAAGGATCCAGTCAACGTGAGAGACTAAAGAAGAAATGAGACAGCATTACCCACGTTTGTTTGAGGAATAACAAGTTTCAGGGACAAAACCTATATAAGGGGGGTGGACTTGTAACGCCCAGATATTTTCTTTGAAGCCGGCGACAGAAGAAAAAGAAATAAAGTACAAAGTCGGGGGACCAAACTTGCCAAAACAAGAGAAAGATTGGATGAGTGGGGAATAAGGGGGAGGGCAGCCTACACCCTCCCCACACTTGTAAAAAAATCTTCCAAGAGAAGAAGAAAGGGAGAAAAAGGGGAAAAGGCTTGGTTCTTGTGGATTCGAGCGTGAAAGTTGAAGTGTAGGGGTTGAATCGAAGCTCTACTCGACGGTGTTGTTTGTGTGAGTTCTGGGACCCCTCTTATACATGTTTTCAACTGATTTGGGGCTGGAACACATAGTGAAACCCGTTTTTGAAATGTTTGTGTTTAACCCGTATGTATGTGTTTGTGTGTGATGCGAGTGGTGTTTGTTTTCAGGCTTGTGTGTGCTTGAATGGTGTTGTGGTAGGTGTTTCTAAGGTTTAGGATGGTTGATTTGGGCTTAGAATGAGTTTGGGAGAGCTTGGAGGTCAAAAATGGCAGATTGGGTTCGGGATGAACTGCATTCTGCATCAGTTAGGGCTATGCGACCGAATAGCATGTGACTAGAGACCATACGACCGAAAGGAAGGCAACTGAGTTCCATACGCATGCCAGCCGTGCGGCTGAGGTTCATTCGTATGTGAGGCGTGCGACTAGAGCCCATACGCTTGTGAGTCGTGCGACTGAGGTTCATTCGCATGGGGGGTCAAGCGACTGAGGTCTATACGCCTAGGTCATCCGCATTAGGTCTATTCGCATGGAGTTTCATCCGCATTGTGTCCATCCGCACTGGGTCCATTTGTATAGGGCCCATTCGCATGGGATTCATCCACATGGTGTTCAGTCGCCTGGGAGGCCATGCGACTGAAGGGTGCTCATACACCCAAGTAGGGCTGGTGTACCCGAGGAAAACGTAGTTTAATTACTGAATTTTGGAAAAAGTGCAGATGTAGGTTTTGACGTGGAAGGTTCCCGAGAGTTCATGTAAGTTGACTTTTGAGGTCATAAATGTTGTGATGGCATGTTGATGTTGTATGATTGATGATTATGCATGATGTATGTTTTGTATGTATGATGATGCCTTGTATGGTGATGTTTGTATGTTCATGTTTATGTTCCTTATTATGTATGATTATTTTCCCGTGGCTTTGCGTGAAATGTTAATGAATGAAATGAAAGTATTATGTAACGTAAAGTGGAAGATAACGAAAAGAGGAACATGATGAAAGAATGCATGCACTAATGAACGAATGAATGTAAGAAAGGCTTGCAAGCAAATGTATGGAGGTTCACACCCAATGGAAGGTGTTAGCTCAACAGTGTGCGAGTTAGCTACCCTAGAAGGATGCACACTGGGGTCCAATCTTTGTGATTGATCATATGTATGGGATCCTTGTCGCTTTCCCTAGGTGTTGGATTCAGCTTCGTGCACAATGTTCAAGGTCTATGAAAGACCTCAGGCCGAGTAACCAGCTCCGTGCACAATGTTCGTGGTATAGCATATGACATTAATCCGGAATGAAAGAGAAAAGATAAGCGGTGAATGTACTTGCTCTAGGTACTGGAGTCAGCTCCGTGCCCAATGTTCGAGGTCTATGAGAGGCCTCAGGCCCAGTTACCAGCTTCGTGCATAATGTTCGGGGTAATGTACATGTCATCGAAAGAAATGAACGTACGAATGAAAGTAAGAAAGTATGAATGAATGTGAATGAAAGTAACGCATGTGAATGATAATGACTTACGGTGAATGAACGAAAGTTAATGAACGATTAATGAAGATAATAATGATATATCTATGTGTTCGTATGATGTATGATCACATGAAAGTAAAGAACGGTTTTAATGAAAGATAAACTATGTTTTATTAAAAAAACTAGAATTCACTCAGCAACACTGACTTTTATGTGTTTCTAGTTGGCATGTGATGTTGAGGATGACACGAGGCGGCTACTCAGCTCTTTTGGATGGCATTCTTTAGTTAATGTTTTTGCATTGTAATGCGAACGAACGATGTTTTGAAATGAATGATTGTATTAACTTGAAAAAACATTTCTTTTAATGAAATGAAAAGTTATTTTGATGTTCTACTGTGATGTTTTATGATATTTAAATGTAATTATATGTTTTATGAGCAATGATTAGCTAGTTGTAAGCGTCCCGGGAACCGGGCCTTACAGGCTTACACTCATCATCATTAGAATACAAAATCAAAACCTTTTAGATGGTCTATGGTCACCATCATCAAGCCAATAACTGAAATAAAACAATCCCAAATGAAAATTTATGATTTTACACTAAGGAGAATGTATAAAACAACCATAAACTATGAAAAAGAGAAACCAAAAAGTGTGTCATCACAAGAGAGAATTGACAGTTCCACCACCACAACCTCCATATTTGCATTAAAAAAGTTAGCGTTCACACTCAACAACAATAGATCATTCAAAAAAAACTTAGGCCCTGTTTGATGCGTCTGACCACGCGTCTGACCACTGACTGGCTGACGAGTCAGTGCGTTTGTTGTGGCTGACCGAGTCGGCTGACCCGGAAAGACCCTTTGACTGAGTCCTCCTTTTTGACATAGCTGACCAAACCCTTCCCCCTCTTCTCCACACTTTCCATTCCTCCATCGGCCGCCTCCCATCCCCCCCGGCTTCCTCCCTCCGTCGCGCCCATCCGCCGCCCTCCCCCCTCGGCTTCCTCCCTCTGTCGCGCCCATTCTCCGCCCTCCATCCGCTGGTTTCCTCCCAAATCCACCGGTTTCCTCTCTCGGTCGCCCCCCAATCCGCAGCCCTCCCCTCCGTCGGTTTCCTCCCTCGGTCGCGCCCCAATCCGCCGCCTTCCCCCGCCGATTTCCTCCATCCGCCGCCCTCCCTCTGTCGGCTCCGTTCCTCCGTCGTGTTCCAACCGCTACGATTGACGAACCGAGGTACATGTGCTACTACTTCATTATTGAACCACCATCTATGTTGTTACGTTTGATTATACTACACGATTAGGTATGTTAGTGGTTGATATGATCTGTTCGTTAGTGATATGATCTTATGATTAGGCATGCTAGTGGTTGATATGATCTGTTCGTTGATGATATGATCTGTTCGTTGGTGATATGATCTTATGGTTAGGTTGTATTGATTTAAACAGCCAAGTTTCAGTTAGCAGAGTCAGTCAGATACATAATCAAACGGTCAAGTTTCAGTCAGATGTAAACTCAGTCAGAACTTTTGACTGGGTTAGCTTCTTACTCAGTCAGCTCATATTTAGTCAGCATAATCAAACAGCCCCTTAAAATCAAACTCTCAAATGATATTTGGCTCACCTATCATCAAGCACCATCAGACCACCCAACAAAACCTACGATGTACCTCTTGGATGAGCTGTGACTCACCAGTATAGAGCAAATAAAAATAAACATAAAAAGATACATATGACAAAAAACAATAAGACAAACACAAAAACAACATCACGACCAAGGAAACCGTTAGAAATGATAGTTCCAGCCACCACTTGGTCTCGATCCTTTCTCTTTCTAAGTTTCTCTAGCAAACAATTCCATATCTATGTTTCTCTCTCTAATGGATGAGTCTTGAAACATGTGAAGTGCAAAAATCGCATGGCTAACGAACAAAAAAGTAACAACACATATAACACACATGGAACAACAAACAAAAGACGTGGACCCATCACTCAAAATTAATTCATGAACGTTTCTAATTCATATAGCTTAAATGTTTGGCCATTAATAGAACAAAATATTATTAGTGTCAAACAAACAAATGTGTGTTCATTAGTAACAATATTAACTATTATATTTTTACCGGTTAACACACTCTCTACACTATTTTTAAAATCATCATATCTGTACTTTGCAGAATTTAAACCCACAACATTTAATTAGAAAATACCTCACTTTACCCCTTAGAGAGAATAATATAAAGTATTAATAGTCTTTTCTATAATACAGTCCAAACAAAACTCTACTTGTTAATAAAATAATATTTTTAATGTCACATGTTATTTTTTTAGGCATTTATTTTTTTAATTTCTTGCCAAAAAATGTATCTATTCTTATTTTTAGTCATAATTCATTTGAATAAAATCAACTATTACTATAATTACAAAATAAGTTTTTTTTCATTAAATAGTGTATGTAGAAATTTATTTACTATAATAGGTGTTTAAGGAAAAAAATTTTCTCAATATAATGTTATTGGTTAAATTTATTTCACTTTAAAATATATTATTCAAAATTAGTCAAGAACGAAGGTTGATAAAATTGTAAAATCATTTGCTTCATATGTCGCAATTAAGAACAGAAAGTTTTTCTAAAACTTATTTTGGTTTTTAATTTACTCAAATTTAATTTTAAACCTTCTTTTCATATGAAGTTGATTTTTTTACTATAATTTTGTTTCAAGTTCAAACAAAAGTAGACACATTTATTTTTTTAATATGTATTTTTTGAAAATGATGTTGAGTAGCTTAAAAATATAATAAAAAAAATTATTTATAACAAAATATGCATTCTTTAAAAATGTTTTATATAAATATCATGATGAAACAAAAAAAGATAATGGTTTATTTTTATTTTATTTTACTAACTATAAATGTAATCCTCAATTACTGATGACATATATATTGCTAATAGACTTCTAACAACAATTAGGGGAGAAAGGAGTCACGTAGTCTCGTGAGCCACTCAGAATAGACTCGCTAAAAACTATAATTAAGCTTAGCTTAAACAAACCCGAACTCATCTTACAACTCATTTAATAAGTGGTTTTGGGTCTGAGTTTCATATGTCGAGATCGAGCCGGCTCGCAAGACAAAATTAACGTTGTATGTAATGATGTTTATTCTATCTTTTATGTATATACTTATATAAATGATTATTACTATATATAAATTTAAGTTTAAAATAGTTTTATAATATATATCGTTATTTTAAGAAAATCACATAAACCATTTTTGTTTCATAAAATATTTTTTCTATATAAGAACACATATTCTATAAAGAGACTTTAAAAAATACTCATGAAAAAGTATTAATATTTTTGTATGATAAAATGCTATTAAAAAAGGTTTTATGAAAACATTCATAAAAATAACTATAAAACATTTTTCAAAATAATAAAAATGAACTATTCAGTAAAAAACCATTTTCGTAGATATTTTTAAAAACACTTACTTTGTTAAATTAATTTTCTACCAATCCTACTTTGAAAAAAACACATTACAAAGGGCATTGTGATGGTTTTAAAATATAACCATAAAATAGATTGCAAGTTATAATTAACTGTTTTCTATAAAAAACAAATTGACTCTATCCCTACCAAACAAATGATATAATGAGTTTTTACAGGTTGTATTACACTAATATTGTGAATTGAAATGTATTGGATTTTTGTTTATTCAAACAAATAATTAAAGGTTTCCTAATTTACTTGCCCTATATAAATGAGAAGAAACCCCTTAGGCGTCTTTTATTCCGAAACAATTTTACATACTTCATCAAATCAAGGGTCTCAAATAATCAATTCAGGGTTTTGATTTCTCCAAATCATGACATCAATTTTCAAATGTAAAGATGAACCATTTCATATCCTTTTTCAATTTATAAGCATATCAAGGTTTCAATTTACCTCAAATCATGTGATGTTTCAAGTTCAACTCATTGATTCTTTTATGCATTCATTGATGTATTTAATATCATTCACACCCTAAATTTTAAATCATAACAACTGTTCTACAAAGTTTCAATTCAATTCTCATATATACAAATCTTGATTGTAACAGTAGCAATTATTCGTACGATTCAAGGATTTTCATTTTGATTTTCATTTTAAGATAAACTTTAGTATTTTTTTTAATATTAGTTTGACTAATTTATGTTATTGTTTATGAAAGCATGGAACTTTATTTTAGTTTTAATTGTGTAAGCATAAAATTGTTTTGTTTTTGGTCAACAAAAAGATCAATGAAGTTTCCATAATCTCAGGTGACTACCTTACAAAACAGGATCAATGATCAGCAACTTGAGATTTCATATCTTAAGAAATAACTAGCTGGGAGACCCTTAAGGAGAGCTTAACCAGGAACACAAGAACCTGTGGATGTAATTGACCTATCCTCCAGCTCACCTATGCAAGTGGGTGATGCTACCGAAAAGGGGGAGAAAGTCATTCCAGCCACAGAACCTGGGAGTTCCTCCGAGAGAATGGACATTGAGGACTCACCATCCTAACTTGCAACTGTGCATTCTCAACAACCTCCTCTAGTTCACGTTGATATGGACTACACAGACTCCTTCATACAGAGTCTGTTTGAGGATGGGATACCAAGGGCTATGTCACCTTCATCATCCTTCAATCACATTATTGGGTGGAGGTATGACAACAACAGGAGAGCCCTCATTATCATAAGAGTTCAAGGACAGCAAGAAGTCTTTAATTTTCAGAACTTGGACTACTATGAAGGTCTGGATCTAGTCAACATGCCACTTGTCAACCCAAGCCAATCAAGACAAGCTGACAGACTGGCTAGAAGAATCCAAGACAGGATCATTGCAGAGTTCAGTCTAAGAAGGAGACTAAGGCAATCAGGCAATGTAATCGGTCAACTGGATGTTGAGGCAGACCCTAAGATTAGCTTCATAGGGGAAACCTTGACTGAAGGCCCACTAGCAAAACCTAAGAGTCCTGTCTCATCATCTCCAACTGCTGCAGAGATCCACATTCCTTCTGAGACACCTGCTGGAGAAGGTGCTTCTCAACCTCTCTCTGGCCTGAGCTCAGATGCTGCAACAAGCAATGAAGGTCAAAGCTCTCTCCATCCTGAGTCACAAAGGTCTGTGAATGACAAAAGGAAAAGAAAAATGACATCTGGGGAGATTGAGGAGGAAGAGAGAGAGGGGAAAAGGAGGCTAAGGGGAGAAAGTTCCTCTGCTGAGTCTTCAAGACTCATGGAGTCTGCTATCAGGGCTGCCCCTAGACCAGATACTCAGAATGATGAGTTAAGGGCAGTCAGGATAAACTATTTGCGGACTAGGAACTATGCAATAGACAATGTCATTTCTCTCCCCTTAGATGAGTTGAATGAACTGGTTGACCTGGAAAGGTCAAGGGAGAAGAAGGAGGCAGAAGATGCAGAACTCCTAGTACAAGTCAAAGAAGAGAGAAGAAGAAAAAGATTGTACAAAGGTATGCCTACTCTCTCACCAGTTCAAGAAAGTCCTGAACAAGAGAATGTGGTTCAAGATGATTAACTACCTGAGTGCCACAGGCTCTATCAGGCATATGCACTCCTTCCTGTACCTTATGACTATGTGAGTTTGAGTATTTAAAACAACTTTAGCTTGAGTTAGTCAAGGAAAGAAAGACAACAAAGAAGAAGCTGCAAAGTCAAGAGCCATCATCCAAAAGAGCATGAAGAAGTCTACTGATAGGCAGAGGATGATGAGCTTCTTGAAGCTGTATGGATTCTCCGGAAGGAGACTTGGACCCATGTCTCTATCCACTATGGATGAGCATATCACTGTAATCAAGCAGAAGATTAAGAGTGGAGTGCTCACTGACTTACACTCCACCCCAAGTCAGGCCCCACCTGAAGTGGAGGTTAAGGTTGAACAAACAGACACAACACAACCTGGACCTCCTGCTAATGCTCAACAAGCTTCATCTTCTGATCCACAGCAGGGTCAACCTCCTTCTCCATCTGAACCTGAGAGAGAGGAAGTCCCAACTGAGAAAGACAGCGAAGATCAATCTGGTGCTGCAGGCCAGTCTTCTCAGTTAAATTTGGAAAAAGAAGGAAAAGGTTGGCTTCTAAACCAAAGTCTAAGAAGAAGAAGAAGCTTGAATCCCCTTCTGAACCTCAGGATGAATCAGAACAGCCTGAGGATGTGCAGCCAGAGGATGCTCAATCAACTCCAACTTCAGTAGCTCCTCTAGCATCATGAAGACCCATTTGTATTTGACATACTCCACAAATCCAGAAAGGTTGCATGTTATTAGAGATCAAGGCATTGAAGACATCTATACATGGCAAGATATGTTTCAGTTGCCTCTGCATGACCTCTTGACATGAGAAGACACTTTGACAGCCTGAAGGATCCTGATCATCTTATGAAGAAAGAAATGGTGATCATCCTAATGAGGACTGTTAATATTTAAAGTTTTCTAATGTTTGGTAGCATCAGCCTAGGGGGAGTTTGTAGAGATTAATGAAGAGGCTGATGCAACCTAAACATCTTTAGTCTTTCCTGCATGCTACACAAGTACATTGAAGTGGAATGCTTCGGAAGTTTCACATGTGCAACAGAAATACTCTAAGTGTGAAATCTTCCGAAGCCAAGACCAACATCTTCCGAAGCCAAAGATGAAGTCTTCCAAAGCCTCAGAGACAAAGTCTTCCGAAGCTTCAAGTTCATGAAGACAGATTTCTTCCGAAGACTTTTAGTAACATGCTTTATCTGATGTACTGTTCCATAAAGCTGGACACCTTTCCGCTGCAACTCTGCAAGTCACCAACTAACATGGTTTGGTGAAAAGGTCCATGCTTTTGGTAACTGTACATTGAGGTCTTGAGTCTGTAACTTTCTACTTTATGTACTTTATCCTTTTTGTAATAGATAAGGATGTGAGCTATGGCATGTCATAGTCACTAGTCAAAAGGCAATCTGCCTTTTGACTCTACAATTAATTTTATGTGTGTCTAGTCAATTGTATCCGGCTGGCTTTCAAAGTATAGCCGACTGTAGGATGTTGTATAAGTATCTCATGTTCTTGTATCTTTCATATATGCTTTGTCACACTTGTAATAGAATATAGAGAAGGCAATATACTGCATTCTTGAAAACCAAACACTTGTGCTCTTTGTGTTCTGTCTCATATACTACTTGTGTTCTTAGTGTCACCTCTTGGTTAATCCAGTTTACTGTTTGATCTAAGTTTAGTTTATCTCCTCTTTGTGTTGTTGTGTTGTAACTCTACACCTTCAACGATCCTGCATTGGTATCAGAGCATTCCAGGCTCTTGATATAAGATCTCACCATCTTTAGATCCTTCACACACACACAAATACTAAAATTTTCAAATGGCAGCCATTTCCAAAACTGATATGGAAACTAGAACCATGAACAAGTCCCCACTAATCACTCTTGATGAGTTTGACACCTAGTGTTTAAGAATGGAAGGTTTCATTAGGTCTCTTGATTCAAGAATGTGGGAGTCTATTGAGAATGGACCTTTCATACCCAACACACCTTCTGCTACTGGTGCTGGTATGATCCCCAAAGATGTGGCTAACTACTCTGATGAAGATAGGAAGAGAGTAGAGATAGACAGAAAAGCCATGACAGCTCTTCAAACTGCCCTTCCAAACTCTGTGTATAGAGGTTTCAAGAAGTGCAAAATAGCAAAGTAGTTGTGGGATGCACTGAAACTGATGTATGAGGGTTCTTCTAAAGCCAAGGAGAACAAGAAGGATCTCCTAAAGCAGCAGTTTGAAAACTTCACCTTCAAAACAGGTGAAACCATGACTCAGCAGTACTTCAGGTATGTTGAGATTGTGGATACCCTAGTGGATGGAGGAGTTTCTCTTGAAAACAGAGACATTGTAAGGAAGTTCATGTCCTCACTTCCTAGGCAGTGGACACACTATTGTGTGGTGATCAAGAGAACTGAAAATCTCAAAACTCTTACTGTGACAGAGTTATATGGGATTCTTAGTGGCTACCAGATGGAGATGAACATGCAAGGTTCATCTGGAAACTCCAACAATCAAATGGGTTCAACCCTACATGTGGTTGAAAGGGACAACATAGAACCCAAACATCATCTCTTATGCTACCATGACAACTCACCCAAGGGTCCTTTCATCACCTTCCTAGAGACACCAAAGGAGAACTACACTTAAGGAAGCCAATTCCAAGAGACTAGCTCTTCTCAAGCTTTTGTGTCTTCTGATGAAAGTTGTGGCAACTCTCTTTTCACTCTTGAAGACCTGGACTGTATCCATCCAGATGATCTGGAATATATGAAAATAGTCCAGCAGATGGCTCTTCTCACTCATAGAGCTAAGAAGTTCTACAAGAGGTCTGGAAGGAAGTTTCCAAGCAATGCAACTAGTGGAAAGTTTGGACTGGACAAAGGCAAAGTCAAGTGTTACAACTTAACTTGATGGGCCACTTTGCCAGAGAGTGTAAGGCACCTAGAACAAATGGTGGCCAAACACAATCCAGACCAAAATACACTAACAAAGCTCTCCATAATGAGAAGTCAAAGCAGCAAGCTGCTGTTGCTGTTGAAAAAGGAGGCTTTGATTGGAGCTTTCAGGTGGAAGATGTTTCTCCAAACCAAGCACTGATGGCAGATCATGATGAAGCCAAGGTATTGGAACATCCCTGTACTCCTAAATGCATTGCTAAAGTTAACAGGTACAGGTCCTATAACTTGGAACTGAGATCTAATATTGAGTCCTTAAACATTTAAAATCTGATTTTAGAAAGTCTGAAAATGATTATAAGCTAAAATAGAGGACTTAGAAAAAACCATTTCAGTTCTAAAACATGAACACACAGATTTTAGGACTCAAATTAAAGATCTCATAACCAAGTTAATGAGTGCCAGGCTGAGCTCGTGATCAGCAAAGCCAAGCAGAAAAGAGTGTTCTTGAAGAAGAGACCTTCAAGAACATGATATCCTCATCCCTGCATAATAAAGTGTGCTATCAAAATAGACAGGGACTGGGATCCAATGAGATAGCTCCTCCACACACAATCTTGTCAGTAAGATCTCCTAGGTGTGAAACTTGTGAAGATGAGCTTCCTCTCTAGATCCTATGAGTGAGGAGGATGAAGAAGAGATAGTGAAGAATCCTCTACAAAGAGTGAAGAGGAGGATTCCAAGAAGGGCCACTATCCTTCTGAGGGAAAGTGAAGACTGTGATGACCAAGTCCACGAGAAAGAACTTGATCAGAAAGAGCAAAAGAAAGGCAAGGAAGGCTCAAGAGATCAAGGCTACTTTTGACTCTAAGCAGAAACAAGTTTTATTTCTGTAGGGTTTAAAGTGGTAGGGACTAAGGCATCACCAAAACTCTGCTAAGAGTTCTGGTTCTTGCTCAACTCATCTCAGCAGCAAGAAGAAGACTGATCTGCTGTGTACCATTGCTGCACAGCCTGGTCCATCAAACTCAAGCACAGTTCTCAGCCCAAAAGGACTGTCTCAGCATCTGCAAAGATGAAGGTGGAGAAGGGAAGTGACCAAAGACAGTCTTACTCTCAAGACAAGGCTCTTGTGAAGAAGAAGATGAATTGTGTTATGTGATAGCACCACTCACATTGCAAAGGATTGTCCCTTCAATCCTAAAGGTACTATCCATATGGCCAAAACAAAGGCTTCAAAGAATTCTAAGAAGATTCAGGCTTCGGAAGGAAAACCAGTTTCCTTCGGAAGTTCCAAATCTAACAAGAAGGGAAGTGGAAAATTCTCTTCGAAGAATATTTGGTCTCGAAAGAAAGGAGTTCTTCCGAAGCACTGAAGTCTACTGCAGTGTTTGCAGAATCTTCGAAGGTTCAGTCATCAAAACTTCTGAAGCTCCAAAGCTTCTAAAGTTTTGAAGGTCAAGTCCAAGACTCCAAAGGTGGTGTGGACGTCTAAGAAAGACCAAGTGACTGAGATTTCTCCATCAAAACAGCTCAAGATCCTCTTAGTACAACCATAGGATCTATTATTGTTAATTACCTTCTGCAAGTGAGCCCAAGACAAGCAAGGCTTGGGTTTCCAGATGTAACTAATCATTCTCTTTTGTGCAGGGACAGCTGAAGATAGACAGACTTGTCTGGATCATAGACAGTGGCTGCTCCAGGCACATGACTGGTAATAGGTCACTACTCCAGAACTTTGAAAGATTGATGGAGGACCTGTTGCTTTTGGAGGAGATGAAGGTGGTTACATTTCTAGTGGGGCAAGGTCACAAATGGTAAGCTCAGCATAGAAAAGGTAAACTTTGTAAAGGAGCTTGGATACAATCTTCTGAGTGTATCTCAATTTTGTGATCAGAGTCATAACATGCTCTTTACTGAGCATGAGTGCATTGTTCTTAGGCCTGGTGTGGTCATTCCTCATGAGCATATCCTGCTTAGAGCCCCCAGGAAAGGAAACATGTACAAGATGGATTTGCAAGAAACCTCTCCCTCTGGAGAAGTTTCATGCTTTCTGTCTAAAGCAATAGTGATGAGTCTTTCCTATGGCATAAAAGAATGTGCCATGTAAACTTTAAGAACATGAATAAATTAATTAAGCATGACTTGGTAACTGGAATGCCAAAGAAAGAGTTTACAAGTGATGACCACTGTGTTCCATGCCTAAAAGGGAGCAACATAAGGTATCTCCTAAGCCTAAGGAAAAGAACTCAATCACTACACCCTTACACTTGTTACATATGGATCTCTTTGGCCCACCAGTGTAATGAGTTTAGGAAGGACCTCATACTGTCTAGTGATCACAGATGACTTTACAAGATTCACTTGGGTTTTCTTCCTTAGAACTAAGGATGTAACTCCTGAGATTCTGAAGAATTTCATCTTAAAGATTGAGAATCAATCTGATCACAATGTCAAGATCATAAGATGTGATCAAGGAACCGAATTTAAGAACCATATCCTTGACACATTCTGTGATGAAAAGGGTATTACAGACAATTTAGTGCTCCAGGACTCCTCAGCAAAACGGGTTGCTGAGAGGAGAAACAGGACACTGATTGAAGCTGCAAGAACCATGTTGTCTGACTCTAAACTGCCCATCACCTTCTGGGCAGAGGCAGTCACAACACTGCCTGCTATGTGCAGACAGCGTTTTAGTAGTTAAGATCATGGCAAAACTCCTTATGAACTTTGGCACAAGAGGAGACTTTCATTGGTTTTCTCAGGTCATTTGGATGTCCTTGCACCATCTTGAATACCAAAGATCAAATTACCAATTTTGCTGAGAAATCAGATGATGGACACTTTATTGGATACTCTTTCAAGCTAAGGCTTATAGAGTATACAATCTCAGAACTAGAATTGTTAAGGAGTCAGCCAATGTGACTTTCAATGAACACACACCTTGTGTTACTGGTTCTGGTCCGGATTGGCTGTTTGATCTTGACTGGTTACCAACTGTTTTAACAAATCTTGTGAGAATGTTTCAGGATCTGCAGAAAATTTGAATACAGATGATCCTGATCCAAGATTTGAGCAAGAAGATCTTCAAGACACATATCTTCAGCTCCAGTTGGAAACACTTCTGCAAATGAGGTTTCTATCAGCCCTAATGACAAATTCAGCTGATACATCTGTATGCCTTCAAATTCCAGCTTAGGATCTACAACCAGATAGAACACCTCAACTGTGGAAGACAACAATGGTGATGGTGACAGTGACCAAGAATTTCTTGATGCCACTACCCACACTGTGTATGAGAACATCAATGATGTCACACACTTCTTGGATCAAGTTTCACTTGAAAAGTGTGCTGATGTGGTGGGAGAAACTTCCATGCCAGATCTAAATTTCTCTAATTTAGATCTTTCTCAACAACTTGCTGTGATCCCTCAGCTTAGGATCCACAAGTCTCACCCTACCAAACATCATTGGAATGTTGTCTTAGGGGCAAAGACAAGAGGACAACCCATGAAGCAAATATTTTCTTCACTCTTGTTTTCTTCCCAGATAGAGCCAAAGAAAGTTGATGAAGCTCTAAGGATGAAGGTGGGTTGAAGCTATGCAACAAGAGCTGCTTTAATTCAAAAGGCAGAAAGTTTGGAACCTTTGTCCTCTTCCTTAGGGAAGACTACTATAGAACCAAATGGGTTTAGGAACAAGAAAGATGATAGAGGCATCACATCAAGAACAAAGCTAGACTGGTTGTTCAAGGATACACACACAAGAAGGGATTGACTACACTGATGTCTTTGCTCCTGTAGCAAGATAGAAGCTGTTAGGATATTCCTGCATTTGCTGCATCTAAGAACTTCAAGGTTTTTCAACTTGATGTGAAGTTCCTTTTGTATGGATGGATAGATGAGGAGGTTTATGTCAAACAGCCACCTGTTTTGTAGATCCTGATTATCCTGATAATGTCTGCAAGCTTGACAAAGCTCTCTATGGGCTGCATCAGCACCCAGGAAGTGGTATGAGACACTGTCTGAGTATCTCTGTAAACATGGATACAGGAGGGGTACTATAGATGGAACTCCCTCTTCATCAAAGGACAAGGAAAAGACTATTGCTATTTCAGGTATATTGGATGACATCATCTTTGGATCAACTAATCCAAAGCTCTGCAAAGACTTTAAGAAGCTGATGAAACAGATTTGAAATGAGTGCCATGGGGGAACTAATTTCTTTCTGGGAATTCAAGTGAAGCAAGTTGAAGATGGCATTTTCATAAGGCAGTCAAAGTATGTTCAGGACATACTCAAGAGGTTTAATATGACTGACTGTAGATTGCTAAGACACCCATAGCCAACCAGAAACCACTCCCTTGGTCCTGATCTTGAGGGGAGTGTGTAGATGACATTTATACAAGGCTATGATTGGGTCTCTTATGTATCTTACTGCTAGCAGGCCTGATATCATGTTTGCTACATGTATTTGTGCAAGATCAAGCCAACCCTAAGATGTCTCACCTTATCACTGTCAAGAGGATTCTAAGATACGTCAAGGTGCATCAACACTTAGCCTATGGTATCCCAAGAATTCTGACTTTAATCTGTATGCTTATACATAGTGATTATGGTGGTTGCAACATGACTACAAGTTTACATCTGGGGGATGTCAATTTCTTGGTGGAAGGGTTGTCTCATGGCAATGCAAAACAATCTGTGTCTCTGCATCAACTACTGAAGCTGAATACATTGCTGCTGCAAGCTGCTGTGCTCAAGTACTTTGATTTAGAATCAGATGCTGGACTATGGTTAAACTTCAAGGAGACTCCATTCACATAGACAACAACAATGCTATCTCAATCACAGATAACCCTGTGCAGCACTCAAAGACAAAGCACATCAATATCAGGTATCATTTAATAAGAGATAACTTGAAAGATAATTAAACTAGTCAAGGTTCACACAGATGAACAATATGCTGATCTGTTTACAAATGCTTTTGATAAACAAGATTTAATATCTTATATCAGCTATTGGGATAAACCTTGAGTAAGCTTTTCTTAAACTAATTCTTATATTTCTTAAAATATGTGTGTCCTAAGTTGTCTAGTTCATCACTTTCATAAGCTCATGTTTTCTTTTGAATGAAAATTTCTTTTTGAAGACTTTCCTTAGATTTTTTAAAATTTCTGATACTTCGGAAGTTTGTTTTTACTTTGGAGTAAATCATGCCTCCAAATTAAATAACTGTCTAAGAAGTTTACCTTCGGAAGAGTTCAAAATTTATCTTCCAAAGCTTAAATTTTGTCTCAGACACTTACTAAATTTTAAGGACTATTTACTTCCGAAGCAAAATTAACTCTCGAAAGCTTTGTCTGTTTACACACAAAGCACTCAAGCTTTAATTTCTCTTCCGAAGCAAAATTTTCAAATCTCTCAGGAAATTCTTCCGAAGTCATTTTAGCTTCGAAAGCTTTTAATTAAAACTTCCGAAGATAATTAACCTTCGGAGCTTTTTGACTTCAAGAAAACTACTTTTTGAGCAAAAATAACTACTTTTTCAGAGGTGGGACCGACATCCAGATTTCAAAGTTTCCTCTTTCATTAAACTTTATCTGAAATCCCTCTCACATATAACCCAACGGTTTCCCCCCCTCTTTCTATCATCTGTTCTTCCTCCAAACCTAAAAACCCAAATTTCTCTCTTCTTCTTTCGTTCTTAGCTACTTCAAATGGCCCCTTGCTCACAGAAATGATCCCAACTTTACCATGCAGCTACACACCACACAATCAAGTTGCTCTGTTACGCTCTGAGAAAGATCCTCATTTCTCAGAGGTTTTCCGTTTCTTGTCTCTGTCAAATACTTCACCTCCCTCACCATTGATCCTCCACTCTATGAGGATCAGTTGCTTGAGTTCTGGAAGACCTGCCAAGAGGTCATTATGGATGGGGAGAAGGCACTGTCTGCCACAGTGCAGGGAGAACAATCTTCATCACTCCGACCATCATCAACAGACATCTTCAGCTGGATGATGAAGAAGGTGAGGTGTTCTTCCCAAAGAAAGTTGTTAATCATTCCTTTGAGCAATGGGTATGAGGGAGATTTCTCTGTAAAGACCTTCAGAAAGGGAAGGTCTCATCCCAATGGAGATTCCTGCTCCATGTGGTCATCCACAGCTTATCAAACAAGCATGGTGGATGGGACCAGATTCCTAAAGATCTCTCCTTCATATTCATGGAATGGTCAAGGGGTTAATTTCAGGTACTCTCATTTTGTTTATACAAATTTGCTTGCTAATTTAGACTCCTTAAAATATTACATATTTCCTAGATATGTCCAGTGCATTCTTAACTGTGAACTGGGCTTACAATTAAGGGACACAGGTAACATTCTTAAATTGAGACAGATGAAGCCCGACATCTTTAAAATATTGAGAAAGTCCAATGTTGGATTCTCGGGGTAGAAACAACCCTAGTCCCAAAAATGTTAGAGCTTATTGCTCAAGGTGACAACCTAGCAGCACAAGCTAGTGTTGAACCCACACCTGCTACTTCCAGCCACCCACACAGCCTCAAATATCCATCACCTACCAAGAAAATACAAACAAACCCCTGCTCAGACTATTCAGTCTGTGGAGGGTCCCATACACTCACCCATACAGGAAGAAATGACACTGAGCTCCCATTTTCCTTGAGGAGCAGACCACTCCCATCTCTTCAAAATCAGTGCTGAGGTTCCTCATGCTCAGCCTGATAAGCTCATTAGCCCTACTGCCTTAAGCCATCACTCTGAGTCTCAAAACTCAAGTGATCACCTTCAGGGGACAGTTACCATCCCCAGCCTATAGATCTCAACCAACCAATTCCCAACCTTGACTTCTATACTGAGATGAGAGATAGGTTTCGGTGAGTATAATGAATCTCTCTTCTTTCCCTCTACTCAAAGAGAGATGAGTACTCCTGAGTCTCCTACATCTATCCCACATCAGTCACCTACAACTGAGGTGGACACTACTGAACCTATTCAGGATGTCCATATGGAAGAGGCTCTCACTTCTGAAAGTGATTACATCATTAAGACCTCAACCATGGCAACTCAACCCACTGACATCTCAACTGAGACTGCCAGTGAGCAGAGAAAATCCAGTAGCTAAGAACTTAGAACTGGTCATGAGAGAAAGGACTCTGGTCCAATCTTCTCAACCCCCAGTGATTCTTCTGATGAATGAGTGGGATCTAGACTAAAAGTGCAAAACTGTCTAAAACATGCACTTACCTAGTCTCAAAGGTCAGTCACCTTGAATCTCAGGTGACTACCTTACAAAATAGGATCAATGATCAGCAACTTGAGATTTCATATCTTAAGGAAAAACTAGCTGGGAGACCCTTAAGGAGAGCTCAACCAGGAACACAAGAACCTGTGATGTGATTGACCTATCCTCCAGCTCACCTATGCAAGTGGGTGATGCTACCGAAAGGGGAGAAAGTCATTCCGCCACAGAACCTGGGAGTTCCTCCGAGAGAATAGACATGAGGACTCCCATCCTCACTTGCAACTGCATTCTCAACAACCTCCTCTAGTTCACATTGATGTGGACTACACAGACTCCTTCATACAGAGTCTGTTTGAGGATGGATACCAAGGGCTATGTCACCTTCATCATCCTTCATCACATTATTGGGTGGAGGTATGACAACAACGGAGAGCCCTCATTATCATAAGAGTTCAAGGACAGCAAGAAGTCTTTAATTTTCAGAACTTGGACTACTATGAAGGTCTGGATCTAGTCAACATGCCACTTGTCAACCCAAGCCATCAAGACAAGCTGACAGACTGGCTAAAAGAATCCAAGACAATCATTGCAGAGTTCAGTCTAAGAAGAGACTAAAGCAATCAGCAATGTCATCGGTCAACTGGATGTTGAGGCAGACCCTAAGATTAGCTTCATAGGGGAAACCTTGACTGAAGGCCCAGTACAAAACTAAGAGTCATGTCTCATCATCTCCAACTGCTGCAGAGATCCATATTCCTTCTGAGACACCTGCTGGTGAAGGTGCTTCTCAACCTCTCTCTGGCCTGAGCTCAGATGCTGCAACAAGCAATGAAGGTCAAAGCTCTCTCCACCCTGAGTCACAAAGGTCTGTGAGTGACAAAGGGAAAGAAAAATGACATCTAGGAGATTGAGGAAGAGAGAGAGAGGAAAAGGAGGCTAAGGGGAGAAAGTTCCTGCTAAGTCTCCAAGACTCATGGAGTCTGCTATCAGGGCTGCCCCAGACCAGATACTCAGAATGATGAGTTAAGGCAGTCAGGATAAACTATTTGCAGACTAGGAACTATGCAATAGACAATGTCATTTCTCTCCCCTTAGATGAGTTGAATGAACTGGTTGACCTGGAAAGGTCAAGGAGAAAAGAGGCAGAAGATGCAGAACTCCTAGTACAAGTCAAGAAAGAGAAGAAGAAAACTTGTACAAAGGTATGCCTACCCTCTCACCAGTTCAAGAAAGTCCTGAACAAGAGGATGTGGTTCAACAAGAACCTCAGGTAGATAAGGAAGAAGACAGAATCAATGATTAACTACCTGAGTGCCACAGGCCTCTATCAGGCAGATGCACTCCTTCCCTTACCTTATGACTATGTTGAGTTTGAGTATTTAAAACAACTTGAGCTTGAGTTAGTCAAGGAAAGAAAGACAACAAAGAAGAAGCTGCAAAGTCAAGAGCCATCATCCAAAAGAGCATGAGAAGTCTTTGATAGGCAGAGGATGATGAGCTTCTTGAAGCTGTATGGATTCTCCGAAGGGAGACTTGGACCCATCTCTATCCACTATGGATGAGCATATCACTGTAATCAAGCAGAAGATTAAGAATGTGCTCACTGACTTACACTCCACCTCAAGTCAGCCCTACTTGAGTGGAGGTTAAGGTTGAACCAACAGACACAACACAACCTGGACCTCCTGCTAATGCTCAGCAAGCTTCATCTTCTGATCCACAGCAGGTCAACCTCCTTCTCCATCTGAACCTGAGAGAGAGGAAGTCCCAACTGAGAAAGACAGGAAGATCAATCTGGTGCTACAGGCCAGTCTTCTCAGTTAAAATTTGAAAAAGAAGGAAAAGGATGGCTTCTAAACCAAAGTCTAAGAAGAAGAAGAAGCCTGAATCCCCTTCTGAACCTCAGGATGAATCATAACAACCTGAGGATGTGCAACCAAAGGATGCTCAATCAACTCCAACTTCAGTAGCTCCTCTAGCATCAGGAAGACCCATCTTGTCTTGGACATACTCCACAAATCTAGAAAGGTGGCATGTTATTAGAGATCAAGGCATTGAAGATATCTATACATGGCAAGATATGTTTTAGTTGCCTCTGCATGACCTCTTTGACATGAGAAGACACTTTGACAGCCTGAAGGATCCTGATCATCTTATGAAGAAAGAAATGGTGATCATTCTAATGAGGACTGTTAATATTTGAAGTTTTCTAAATTTTTTGGTAGCATCAGCCTAGGGGAGTTTGTAGAGATTAATGAGAGGCTGATGCAACCTAAACATCTTTAGTCTTTCTGCATGCTGCACAAGTACATTGAAGTGGAATTCTTCGGAAGTTTCACATGTGCAACAGAAATACTCTAAGTGTGAAATCCGAAACCAAGACCAACATCTTCGAAGCCAAAGATGAAGTCTTCCGAAGCCTCAGAGACAAAGTCTTCCGAAGCTTCAAGTTCATGAAGACAGATTTTCCGAAGACTTTTAGTAACATGCTTTATCTGATGTACTGTTCCATAAAGCTAGACACCTTTCCACTACAACTCTACAAGTCACCAACTAACATGGTTTGGTGAAAAGGTCCATGCTTTTGGTAACTGTACATTGAGGTCTTGAGTCGTAACTTTCCACTTTATGTACTTTATCCTTTTTGTAATAGATAAGGATGTGAGCTATGGCATGTATAGTCACTAGTCAAAAGGCAATCTGCCTTTTGACTATCAATTTATTTTATGTGTGTCTAGTCAATTGTATCCCTGGCTTTCAAAGTATAGCCGGCTATAGGATGTTGTATAAGTATCTCATGTTCTTGTATCTTTCGATATGCTTTGTACACTTGTAATAGAACATAGAGAAGGCAATATACTGCATTCTTGAAAACCAAACACTTGCTCTTTGTGTTCTGTCTCATATACTACTTGTGTTCTTAGTGTCACCTCTTGGTTAATCCAGTTTACTGTTTGATCTAAGTATAGTTTATCTCCTCTTTGTGTTGTTGTGTTGTAACTCTACACCCTTCAACGATCCTGCAAGTAGACATGAATTAAAATTATTAAAATTAAACATGATGGTGAAGTTACAAACAAAACATCAAATTTTATAAACAAAGAAATTTTTGAATGTTTATGGATTTTCTCATGTTCAATATAATTTGTTTATTACCTAAAGTTTTTATTTATAAGTTCATTTCATTTCATATTATACATTATTTAGATTGAACCCGTGTATTACACGGGTTTTTAGTCAAGTATAAATATATAAGAGAAAATTATCAAATTAAACATTTGACCAAAGTAAATTACTAAAATAACCAGTCAAAATTGAATTTAAAAAAAATAAACCAATCGGTAGCGTCATGTGGCATCCCTCGCTAACGCGGCGAGGGAATAGTGGAAACCCTCGCTGACGCGGTGAGGGAAAACCACAATCCCTCGCCCACGTGGCAGCCCTCGCCAATTGATGATGTGTGTTGACAATTCCCTCGCCCACGTGGCGAAGGATTATAAGTTTCCCTCGCCCGAAATTACCAAAATGCCCCTCCTAGCCCATTTTTTTTAAAAATCGACATATTTTTAATATTTATAGATATTTTAATATTTATTGTTTTTTAATCCTTAAAATTTAATCTAATTTTATTTTCCCCTATATAATACGCATTAACCCTTAACAAATCTTACATTCTCTCAAAACCTTCTTCTTAAAATTCTCTAAATTTTTTAAAAATGTCAGTTAATATCATACTATGCAGCAGTGGTAAATGGCATTTTGTAAACGGTGTCGAAGAATATCTGCCATTAAAAGATAAATGTGTTAGACATGTTTTTAGTTTATCTACTAATATAACGTTTGATGAATTAAAGTATATGATTTCTTCAAAACTGAGAATTCAAAGTTGTATACGATTATCGTATAAAATGTCTACGTATACTCATTTTATCGATATTTTTGATGATAAAGATTTACTATATTTTATTAATGTTGTTCTTAATGGTCAAAACGAAAATTTCACATTATTCGTCAGTGAAGAATCTGATATTGTTGGTAGTAGCTCTGTTCCACGAGGAAAAAAATGAACTTTACAAGCGAAAATGAAAAGTTTATTTATGATTTAAATGATATTCCTATAGATAACAAGACTTATAGTGATGTAAAACAAGAATGTGATTATGAAAACCAAAAAGATAAGAATTTTTATGAAAAAAATGATCCGTATTCCTATCATTTTGAGTATAAAGTTCATGAAGATATATTTTTTTCACAACCAGAGTCATTAGCGGATCCTACAAATAATCCAGTAAAAAATACCAGCTCTGGATTGTCTACTATATCTAAAGGTGATTGTTTCAACAAACAAGAAGAAATACAACTCAAATTAGGTACAATGTGTCTTAGCGAATGTTTTGAGTATAAAATGGTTAAATCATTAAAAAGTAGATTCGAGGCGTCGTGTCGTAATGATGGTTGCGATTGGTGTATCCGTGCCTATTGTTTTAAAAATAAAAGTATTTTTCAAGTTAGATATTTTAAAACAGTTCATACTTGTTCAAGAACACAAACTTATCCTAGTAATCGTCAAGCAAACAAAAAAGTATTGGGCTATATGATTAAAGACCAATAAAAAGATAGTGGTCGAATTTACCGGGGTAAAGAAATTATGAATGATATTAAAGAGAGATATAAAGGTAGCATATCGTACGCTCAAGCTTGGCGTGGGAAGGCATATGCTCTCAAACTTTTAAAAGGATCTCCAGAAGAATCATTTTTGCATCTTCCTATTTACTGTTACAACTTGAAGAAAGCAAACCGGGTACGGTCATTGAAATTGCTGTAGATGAAATGGAATGTTTTGAAATGTTATTTGTCGCGATTGGTGCAACGGTAAGTTAATATTTGAATATGCTTTTAATAATATTTTAATAATACTAACATTATTTATTTATTTATTTAGATTCAAAGTTTTGTGCAATTTTTACGGCCTTTAATTGTGATCGATGGGGCACATTTAAAGGGTAAGTTTTTAGGCACCATGTTTTTGGTGGTAGGTATGGATGGAAATAATCAAATTTTACCAGTTGCATACGGTGTTGGGAAAATAGAGAGTGGAGATTCATGGAAATGGTTTTTATCAAACCTAAAAGATTGTTTGGTGATAGTCCAAATTTGGCAATTATATGTGATAGAGCTGCCTCATTTGATATGGCAATCAGAACTGTCTTCCCACATGCATATCACGGGTTATGTTGTCGCCATTTGATGGTAAATCCGCGGTTAAAGTCAATGAAAGGAAAAAATTACGAGTCATTATGGTGGCACACCTGTAAAGCTTATAGACTTTCTGATTTTGAAGAGTGTTTTTATAGACTCATCGTTGTACTTCCACGTATTCAAAATACTTTAGTCAATGTTGGGTTTGAAAAATGGGCAAGAGCACACTGTTCAGGAAGTCGTTATAATATTATGACTTCTAATAGCGCTCAGTCTATCAACGCGTTGTCACGACATGCTAGAAAACTACTAATTATTGGGCTCGTTGAATTTTTTCGAGGATATCTACAAAAATGATATTTTAATCGTAGACAGATTGTTGGTAATATTTTATATAAAAGTACAATATAATATTTTTTGTTGTTTCTTAACAATATAGACATCAATTTTTGTAGGTGATTTGCCACATAGTCTTACAAAATGGGCAGAAAATAAAAAAACAAGAAGAATTGCAAAAAGTGAAACATGGATTGTGACCGGAATCGATGATCACACGTATGAGGTTGCAGACGGAGGCAAAAAAGGTTTGGTTGATTTGTGGAGCAGAACATGTTGTTGTAGACAATAGGAACTCTCTGGTTTACCTTGTGGTATACGATTGTTGTTTCAAGGTTTTTAAATAAAACAGATTGTAGTCACTGGGCTTTAACTAGTTTAGTAAAGATATATATAAGGCTACATATGAGGAGTCAATAAATCCTTTACCAGCACAATCTGAGTGGGAGATACCTTCTGATTTCGTGCCTGTGCAGCCACCGCTGATGAATAAAGACAAGTTGGTAGACTGCGAGAAAATAAACGCATACCGTCACGTGATGAGGTAGTAAAAGAGGTTGTATGTAGTAGATGTTGTACACAACGTCATAACCGCGACCAATGCAGAGCCCCACTGCCATCACAAGTTTCAAAATCAAAATCAAAGGCAGATGAAAGCAGTAATCCATATCAACCTACAGCATATGTCAACCTAGAGAGATTTTCGTGAATAGTTTTTTACACAACTAGCAAACCATCACAAATATGGGATTTTGATTTAAACAAACCTTAATGATTTTGATTTAATTAAAACATTTTGTATTTACGTTTATGTTTGTAATATTATTAGAATGAAAATTTTATAATTTATTTATTATTCTATTCTACCTCCCTATAAATATACTTATGTGTTCATCTATAAGTCTTGCACCTTATCTATTTCACTAACAAAATACATCCATCTTATCTCACTAACAATCTCTCTATCTCACTAAAAAAATGTCATTCCTTTTGCACATACGTCTTCCTTCAAAACCAAAATACACATTGCAACACCCATATTAACTTATCTACATAATACTAATCAAATTTTTTCTACTGTCTTCTTCAAAAATTCTTATCTACATAATACTGATCACGTGATCAGAAGTATTATAACCGACAGTAAGAACCTTTACATTAAATTGTGTAAGATGTGTTTTACAACATCTACCTTACCTGTGCCAATGAAGTTAGCAAACTTTGATAATAGGTTGTCTGCTCACTGTTACTATAACATATATTATGTTTTGATGGAAAATAATGAAGACATCCTACATGTTGACGGTAAATAATGAAGACATGCTACGTGTTGGCAGGAAATAATGAAGACATGCTACGTGTTGACAGGAAATAATGAAGACATGCTACGTGTTGACAGGAAATAATGAAGACATGCTACCTGTTGACGGGAAAAAAGAAGACATGCTACGTGTTGAGAGGTGATGTGTGAAAAATATATATATTAAATTATTATAAAAGCGTTTTTCACAAATTAGTTTTAAAAATTGGAAATTCCCAACTAAACTTCACACAAACGGCAAGTTTACCGGTCGTGTAATAGTAAAGTTTAGGTAAGTCCGGATATCGAAACACAACGGAAGAAATAAACAAATAAGAATTAAAACTTTGAAACTTGAATACGATCAAATATGTTAAATAACTACCTAGGCGGGGATCTAACTAACATGTAATGACATAGAGGTAATGACTCGTATGGCTATCTCTAAAAATATGGATCTAGGGTTAACTAGGTATGTTGTTACTCCCTAAGAAAACCAAAGACACGTGTAAAGCACTAGATAGGTTTATTAAAATGTCTAATGGATGATCACCCCTAGGTTTTCTACCATAATGTCTTTAAGATTATATTTTTTCTAACCCTAAGACAAAGGACAACTTGATTAAATCCAATTAAATACCCTAAAACACTAACACCACGAATGAAAGGCAAAACACGCTCTCGCGAAATCTAAACCTAACAAGCAACGGGTAGGAGGTTTTAAGCATTATCCATCACCCCTAGGTTTTAGATAAGGTAACACATTGAAAAATACTATCAAATCACAACCAGTGCTCCTAAGATTATCTCTAATCAAAGTTTAAAATTAAAAACACAAAGTAATTAATTTTAACGTGCAACCCTAATCTCGATGTCAGGCAATCAATCAAGATTAAACAACACTAGCATCGCAATAACTTTTAAGTATAAAAAAATACACAGGTTCATATTTAATTGAGACAATAATCAAGTTCTAAGATTAATAAACAAATATACGAAATCAAAACCAAATATTTAATCAAAACATGAATAATTTTCAACCCAACCTAGGTAGTACTAAAGAGTTAGCTACTCATAACATTTATAAACATCAAGAACAATAATAAAGTTTTAAACTTTAGTAATATAAACACTAGAATCAATGAAACAAAGAAAAATAATCGAAAACGAAACAGAACCGAACGATCTTCAATGCTTGAATGTGTCAATCCTTGCTCTCCGATCTTGCTCTTTGCTTTAAGATTGATCTCTAATTGTACTCATAAGCTTCAAGTTGAATGAAAAATAATGAAATTCCTTTTTTTTTCTATTGTATTCCGCCGTCCCTTTTTTGTCGTGCGCCTATTTTATTCTCTATTAACTAAGGTTTTTTTTTCATGAGCCGCCTTTAAGTTTGTATTTGTATCCATTCAAACCTCCACTCACATGTGACATATTTTAAACCCCCTGTGGCACCTCCATGTGAACTACCTTCAATTTTAACAAATATTAAATTAGTTTTATTATTATGTGTAACTTTGACAAAATAACCTTAAAAGATGAAATTACGTTCACGTGGATAATTTTGTTCCCAAATATGAATCATGCATTAGCATTTTATTTAAACCCACAATAGTCAATATAATTGCATTATGCCATCTACATAAAAATATGCTCTCTCATTAAAGCAGATGACCTTATATACAAGGAATTAAGCCTATTGAATTTGATAATAATATATAAAATGTATTTAAAGTTTCACTCATCGTTCAAAGTACGTCATTTTGCCTCATTTTTTCTCTTTAAACTTGTAAAATTCAAATGTGAATCAATTAGGACTAAAATTATTTAAGAGTTATACCGAAGTTACTCAAAATCATAGTAAATATTTATATTTAATATGTATATTTTAGACCATATCAACAGTTTTATTTAAGGATGAGCATACTTAGTGCTTTTTTTTCTTTTTTTTAATATTTTTTTATTTTATTTTATTTATTTTTTATTTTTATTTTTTTGAATTTCAGGGATTCAATAAAATTTTACATTATTATCAATAAAAAGTTTCAGTTTTGCCAACTAACCCTATCCCCACACTTAAATCGAACATTGTCCTAATGTTCGAACAGAAAATTATAAGCAATTAAGATAATAAAAGTGCAAGAAATGGAAAACTAAAACTTCCCTGTTATGTAACGTGCACTGACAGAAGATCCATTGAAAATGTAAGTGTCATCTTCGTACTTTAACTTGAATAAGAACCTCAAGCAAATAATCATTCAGCTCCGAGCAATAACCTGAAATCAAAGACAAACACAGAAGCATCCGGTACGAAGAATTAAAAATAAAAAGTAAAAATAAAATGTAAAAAAATATAATAATAATAATAATAAACCCTCGGGTTGCCTCCCGGAAGCGCTTGATTTATTTACGAGTCGTCAGCCAGACTCGAACCTCTCAATTAGATTCCTACAGGGGCGAGGTCAACCACTTCTTCCTCGTTCTCAATCACTGGGCCACTAATGTAATGCTTCAAACGATGGCCGTTTACCTTAAACTTCTCTTCGTCCTTTTCCTCGATTTAAATTGTTCCGTATGGAAATACCTCACGCACAATGTGTCCCGACCATCAGGATTTTAATTTTCCCGGAAACAATTTCAATCGTGAATTGTACAGCAACACCTGATCCCCACACTTGAATTCTTTATTACCTTTTAGATGGCGATCGTGTAATTCTTTCGTACGTTCCTTGTATCCACTCGAATGTGTGTACGCATGATCTCTCAATTCCTCCAACTCGTGCAACTGATGAAATCGATTCGCTCCAGCCGCAGACATATCTAAATTTACCGTCCTTAATGCCCAATATGCACGATGCTCCAACTCCACTGGTAGATGACACGCTTTCCCATAAATCATCCGAAACGATGTAGAACCGGTCGGTGTCTTATATGCCGTGCGGAAAGCCCAGAGTGCGTCATCTAACTTGTCAGACCAATCCTTTCGATTTGATCCCATTGTTTTCTCCAGAATCCGCTTAATACCCCGATTACTTACCTCAACTTGCCCACTAGTCTGTAGATGATAAGCCGTTGCTAGCCGATGGGTGACCCCATAGCGTTGCAAGGCTTTCTCCATCTGCGCATTGCAGAAGTGGGTCCCTCGATCACTAATTAGGGTTTTGGGGGTACCAAAGCGGGAAAACAACTTTTTAATGAATCCCACTACAACCCTAGCATCATTCGTGGGCAAGGCTTGAGCCTCCACCCACTTAGAAACATAGTCGACGACTACTAGGATGTACTTGTTCCCGCGAGATGGCGGGAACGGGCCCATGAAATCGATGCTCCACAAATAAAAAATCTCACATTCCTGAATAGCAGTCTGTGGCATCTCATTCCGGGATGAGATATTTCCTACTCTTTGACACGCGTCACAACTCCTCACAAACTCATGTGCGTCCTTGAAGATCGTCGACTAATAAAAACCGGAGTCGAATACCTTTTTCGCTGTCAAACTCGCTCCATAGTGGCCACCTGTTGGTCCCGAGTGGCAATGCCTCAAAATCATCCTTGCGTCATCACCATGTACACACCTGCGTATGATCTGATCTGCGCCAATGCGGAAGAGGTAGGGGTCGTCCCAAATGTAATGCTTAACATTTGCAAAGAATTTCCTCTTTTGCTAATGTGTCATGCCTCTCATCAGAACCCCTATCGCTAAGTAATTAGCCAAATCTGCAAACCATGGAAAGCCCTCTTCCTGTGCTTTCACAAACATAAGTGTCTCGTGAGGAAAGTTATCATCGATCATGTCTTCCCTAATCTCCTCACGCCCGTAGTCCTCTAAACGTGACAAATGATTAGCTGCAACATTCTCCGCACCTTTCTTATCTCTAATCTCAATGTCAAACTCCTGAAACAGCAAAATCCATCGTATCAATCGTGGCTTGGCGTTCTGCTTATTAAACAAATACTTGAGTGCAGCATGATCTGTGTAAACAATAGTCTTAGAAAGAACGAGGTAAGATCTAAACTTATCGAATGCAAAGACTACTGCCAACAACTCCTTCTCGGTCGTGGTGTAATGCTCCTGCGCATCTGTGAGCGTCTTACTCGCGTAATATATCGGGTGAAAATGTTTGTCCCTACGCTGACCTAAGACCGCTCCTATCGCATAGTCACTCGCGTCGCACATCAACTCAAAAGGTAAACTCCAATCCGGGGTGACCATAATCGGAGCATTCACCAACTTCTCCTTCAGAAGCTCAAAAGCACCTTTACACTCTTCAGAAAACACAAATGGCACATCTTTCTCTAGAAGTTGCGTCATTGGCCTCGCAATCTTAGAGAAATCTCTAATGAACAGCATGGCCTAAGAAACTCCTAATAGATTTCACTGATGTAGGTAGCGGAAGCTTGCTAATAGTCTCAATCTTCGCCTTATCAACCTCAAGCCCCGCGTGTGAAATCTTGTGCCCTAAAATGATGCCCTCCTTCACCATGAAGTGGCCTTTCTCCCAGTTTAGCATAAGGTTGGTCTCCTGATATCGAGCCAACATCCTCTCCAATCGCTCCAAACATGAATCAAACGAACTCCCGAACATAGAAAAGTCATCCATGAAAACCTCCATGGAGTCCTCAATCATGTCTGGAATATAGCTACCATACACCACTGAAAGTAGCTAGAGCGTTACATAACCCAAACGGCATGCGGCGATACGCAAAGGTGCCATACGGGCATGTAAAGGTCGTCTTTTCCTAATCCTCTAGAGCGATAAGGATCTGGAAATAACCTGAAAAGCCATCAAGGAAACAGTAAAACTGTTGCCCTAACAAACGCTCTAACATCTGATCGATAAAGGGAAGTGAAAAAGGTCCTTCCTCGTGGCATCATTCAGTTTGCGATAGTCAATGCAAACTCGCCACCCGGTGATTGTCCTCGTCAGAATCAACTCGTTCTTCTCATTAGTCACTACTGTCATTCCCCCTTTCTTGGGAACAACCTGCACGGGACTCACCCACTTCGAATCAGAGATAGGGTAGATTAGTCCTGCATCTAACAATTTAATCACATCTTTCTTAACTACCTCCTGCATGTTAGGATTTAATCTTCTCTGACTCTGTCTAACAGGCTTATACTCATCCTCCATGAGTATCTTATGCGTGCAAAATGAAGGGTTGATACCTTTAATATCCATAAGCTTCCACGCAATAGCCTGCTTATGTGCCTTTATCACATCCACTAGTCTCCTCTTCTCCTCCTCTGTCAATCCAGCAGAAATGATGACAGTTAACTGAGATCTCTCATCCAGAAATGCATACTCCAGGTGAGATGGCAATTCCTTAAGCTCTAAGAATGGGGGAGTCTCAACCGACGGCTTCTCTATCGGTTCCTCTCTCGTAATCACCTCACACATGTTAGCTTCCTTGAGAGGCTGACTCTCATGATCTACCGAGTCATGCTCAAAGGCAAAAGCAGTCAACTCGACTTCCTGGTTCTCCCTAACCAGGATCTATGAGTATGTATGATCAGATCTGATAAACTCTCGAAAAACTCGTAGTCACCTGTGTCCAAATGGTATCTATGAAGTATAAGGTGCCATCCTGATCGTGTGTGTTCTTCATGGATTTGTTCACGTCGAATGTAATTGTCTCATCAGCAACTCGTAAGGTTAGCTTGCCATCAAGGACATCGATCAATGCCCTTGCAGTAGCCAGGAAAGGTCGTCCTAAGATCAATGGGACCTTCTCGTCTTCATCCATATCTAAGATCACAAAATCAACAGAAAAAAAAAACTTATCCACCTTAACGAGCATGTTCTCTACGATCCCTCGTAGATACTTCACCGACTTATCCGCCAACTGAATGCTCATGCGTGTTGGTGTTGGCTCACATAGGTCTAGCTTAGCAAATACAGAATATGGCATCAAATAATGCTAGCCCTAGATCTGCCAATGCATTGCTCACAGATAAACCACCTATGATACATGGAATAGTAAAACTACCTGGATCAGTCATCTTCTGTGGTAATTTGTTCTGCACAGCAGCCGAACACTCCTTACTCAACGTCACAGTTGAGATCTGCTCCAACTTCTTCTTATTCGTGAGCAGATCCTTCAGAAACTTAGCATACTTAGGCATGTGCTGTAATGCCTCTACAAAAGGTAAGTTCACCTTGAGTTGCTTAAACATCTCAAGGAACTTCCCGTACTAGGTATGGAAGTCTGTCAAAGTGGACAAATGGCTCCTTCTCTTTCTTCTTTTCAACAACCTTCTCTACGGACTCCTCTGGTTGTGCTGTACTTGTTGGGCATAGCCTCTATTGCACCTTGCCAGCATGAGCCTCCATCTGTATCTCCTCATCGACCTCCTCTTCAATCACTTCAGGAGGCTTAACCACACCATATGACTTACCACTTCTTGTTGTTACAGCTTTCACATGTGCATTTGGATTCTTCACTACATTACTAGGTAGGCCTCCAGGTTGCCTTTCCTGAAACATATCTGATAAGTGACCCACAGTCCTTTCTATATTCTGCAGTAATGCACCTTGGTTCTTGATCATGGCCTCGTTCTCCTGGAACCTAACATGATATGCTTGATCTCTAGCCTGCGCTTCCTTATACCTGGTGTCATCCCTCGCCATGAACTGAGTCAACATTTTGTGATTGCTGCATCATCATCTCTTCAAGTGTGGGCTTCTCTCCCCCTGACCTATACCACTAGTTAGACCATTACTCGAACTCTGATTCTGAAACAAACTCTGAGTACGTGGTTGAAAACCCGATGGGTTTCCACTCCTCTGGTTCTGCTGATTCCTCCAACCAGGATTATAGGAATTACCAAAGGAATTTCCTTGCATCCGGTTGGGATTGCTGACAAAGTCAACCTGTAAACTATCAGCAGAAATAGGACAATCAATAGTATCATGACCACCCCGACAAATCTCACAGGCCTGCTCCTTTTTCTTCTACAGGTTTGCTACCATCTTAGCTAATGCCTCAACCTAGGCGGCTAAAGCAGTGCTAGAATCAACTTGGTGCACTCCTCGCTGAGCAACAACCGGGGACCTAGAATCAGGATACTCATAACTACTCATAGCCAGGTCCTCAAACATCGTGTTACACTCCTCAACAGTCTTGGTGGTCATCAGATTACCACCGGCAGTAGTATCCAGCATGTTCCTCGTCGCTGGAGTAACTCCATTGTAAAACTTCTCAATCAACGCCCAATCCTCCAAACCATGATGTGGACACTTGTGTATTAGCTCCTTGAAACGCTCCCATGTCTCGTAGAAAGTCTCTCCCGACTTCTGCTGAAATGAATGTATCATGCTCCTCAGACGAGCGGTCTTCGAAGGGGGAAAGTACTTACACAAGAACTTGTCTTGCATATCAGCCCAAGTAGTGATGGATCCTGTGGGTAGGGACTCAAGCCAACTGTGTGCGCGGTCAGTAAGAAATAATGGGAAGAGGCGCAACTTGCATGCATCCTTAGAAACACCATTCACTTGAAAGGTGTCATAGATCCTCGCGAAGCGAGCAAGATGAGAGTTAGGGTCTTCAGCAGGCAACCCGTGGAACTGAACGGTATTAGTGACCATGGAAATGATTTGGGGAGGGATTTGCCAATTGTTGGCGGTAATTGGTGTACGTGCAATACTAGACCTCGCTCCTGCAGCAGTGGACTTGGCATAGTCGGCAATCACTCTCCTTGCGGGTGGTTGTTCTTCGGCCATTGTGGATTGTGTAGTGTGAGTGGATTCGCTGTCGTAGGAATCTTCTTCGGTCTCAAGCTCCGTGTCAGACTCGTTCTGTCGATCAAACACATGCTCTGGATCGTCAAGTGGCTGAAACTCTGGTGGTCTGGTAGAACGGGTGTGGCGCATAAACTAAAAGAAAAAAAAAGAAAAAAAAAAAGAAATTTACCTAAATAATTAAGGCACGACAAATAAAAATGATACAAATAAAATAAAATAAAATACTAACTAAAGGCACACTTAAGCAAATAATAGGAAATTAAACTAAAAAATAAATGTTAAACTAGAAAAGAAATGATTAGATCCCCGACTCGGGTCGTTCTCAAAATCGCCAAATAGTGTCCCTGGCAACGGCACCAAAAACTTGATGTGTGAAAAATATATATATTAAATTATTATAAAAGTGTTTTTCACAAATTAGTTTTAAAAATTGGAAATTCCCAACTAAACTTCACACAAACGGCAAGTGTACCGGTCGTTTTATAGTAAGTTTAGGTAAGTCCGGATATCGAATCCGTGGACACTAATGACGGATCTCGATAATAAACCTTTGTCAACTTCTAACCTAATAATAATTTTATTATTTTAAGTAATTAATATAATAAACAAAACAAACAATTTAACTAAAATTAATTAATCGAAACACGACGGAAGAAATAAACAAATAAGAATTAAAACTTTGAAACTTGAATACGATCAAATATGTTAAATAACTACCTAGGCGGGGATCCAACTAACATGTAATGACATAGAGGTAATGACTCGTATGGCTATCTCTAAAAATATGGATCTAGGGTTAACTAGGTATGTTGTACTCCCTAAGAAAACAAAGACACGTGTAAAGCACTAGATAGGTTTATTAAAATGTCTAATGGATGATCACCCCTAGGTTTTCTACCACAATGTCTTTAAGATTATATTTTTCTAACCCTAAGACAAAGGACAACTTGATTAAATCCAATTATATACCCTAAAACACTAACACCACGAATGAAAGGCAAAACACGCTCTCGCGAAATCTAAACCTAACAAGCAACGGGTAGGAGGTTTTAAGCATTATCCATCACCTCTAGGTTTTAGATAAGGTAACACATTGAAAAATACTATCAAATCACAACCAGTGCTCCTAAGATTATCTCTAATCAAAGTTTAAAATTAAAAACACAAAGTAATTAATTTTAACGTGCAACCCTAATCTAGATGTCAGGCAATCAATCAAGATTAAACAACACTAGCATCGCAATAACTTTTAAGTATAAAACAATACATAGGTTCATATTTAATTGAGACAATAATCAAGTTCTAAGATTAATAAACAAATATACGAAATCAAAACCAAATATTTAATCAAAACATAAATAATTTTCAACCCAACCTAGGTAGTACTAAAGAGTTAGCTACTCATAACATTTATAAACATCAAGAACAATAATAAAGTTTTAAACTTTAGTAATATAAACACTAGAATCAATGAACAAAGAAAAATAATCGAAAACGAAACAGAACCGAGCGATCTTCAATGCTTGAATATGGCAATCCTTTCTCTCCGATCTTGCTCTTTTCTTCAAGATTGATCTCTAATTGTACTCATAAGCTTCAAGTTGAATGAAAAATAATGAAATTCCTTTTTTTTCTATTGAATTCCGTCGTCCTTTTTTTGCCGTGCGCCTCTTTTATTCTCTATTAACAATGTAGGGTTTTTTTCCATGATCCGCCTTCAAGTTTGTATTTGTATCCATTCAAACCTCCACTCACATGTGACATATTTTAAACCCCCTGTGGCACCTTCACGTGAACTACCTTCAATTTTAACAAATATTAAATTAGTTTTATTATTATGTGTAACTTTGACAAAATAACCTTAAAAGATGAAATTACGTTCACGTGGATAATTTTGTTCTCAAATATGAATCATGCATTAGCATTTTATTTAAACCCACAATAGTCAATATAATTGCATTATGCCATCTACATAAAAATATGCTCTCTCATTAAAGCATATGACCTTATATACAAGGAATTAAGCCTATTGAATTTGATAATAATATATAAAATGTATTTAATGTTTCACTCGTCGTTCAAAGTACATCATTTTGGCTCATTTTTTTCTCTTTAAACTTGTAAAATTCAAAAGTGAATCAATTAGGACTAAAATTATTTAAGAGTTATACCGAAGTTACTCAAAATCATAGTAAATATTTATATTTAATATGTATATTTTAGACCATATCAACAGGAAAAAATAAAGACATGTTACGTGTTGACAGAAACAATGTATGATTATTATTCTTAATTTTAATAACAAAATTGTAACTTAGTAGTCGTTAATTTTAATAAACATGACAACTTAAATATGAAATAAAAGATAAATAAATTACAATGACAAACACATGAAATAAAAAACATATGAAAAGTAATAAAATATATTTTAACGTGGACGCGGTAAACTACGCCAGAAGTACAACTGATTAGTCATGAAACGCCTATATAACTTCCAGGTCTCTTTAAAATTCTCACCACAATCTATCGGTTTTCCTGTAACTAAATGTTCCATCAACATACAAACGTAAACTCCTTCAATACCCCTTAAGGCCTGGGGCAATGTAACATAATCTTCATTTACTCAATCCCAAATGGTTTTTCTGGTTGACTAGTCTTTTTTCCAGAAACGAAGATTTACTAATAAAGCGCTAAAATACACAGACACTTTCACTAACGCCGGATAAATCAGTCGACCAAATTTATCATCACTTATTTCTTCACCATAAAAATCTCTAATTTTATGGTACGCAAATTGACACGAACAAGCACCCATTCTTCACTTTGAATAGAAAAAGGAAAGTATACATAATCTACATCTAAAAAAGATGGGTTGTAAGGCCCCGTTCCCGGAGACCTCACAGTGGTCATTCATTGCACATAAAACATTATAATTACATTTGCCTTACGAAAACATTGCAGCGGAAACATAAAAATATAAATTTCATTTCATTACAAATGTTTTTGCAAGTTAATACAAGCGTTCATTTCAAAACATCATTCGTTCGCATTACAATGCAAAAACATTAACAAAAGAATGCCATCCAAAAGAGCTGAGTAGCTGCCTCATGCCATCCCCAGCAACATTTACCTGCCAACTGAAAATGTATAAAAGTCAGTGTTGCTGAGTGAGTTCTAGTTTTATAAATAAAAATACTTTTCTTTTAAATTCATACTAAACTTTACATTTACTCATGATCATACATTATACGTACATACAGATAATATCATTATTATCTTCCCTTGCATTTGTTAACATTCGTTCATTCATTACTTCTAGTGACATGTACATTACCCCGAACATTGTGCACGAAGCGGGTAACTGGGCCTGAGGTCTTTCATAGACCTCGAACATTGTGCAAGGAGCTGACTCAGTACCTAGGGCAAGTACATTCACCATTTATCTTTTGTCTTTTATTTCGGATCAATGCCATATGCTATACCCCGAACATTGTGCATGAAGCGGGTAACTGGGCCTGAGGTCATTCATAGACCTCGAACATTATGCACGAAGCTGACTCTAGTACCTAGGGCAAGCGGCAAGGATCCCATTCATTTGGTCAATCACAAGGATTGGACCCCGATGTGCATCCTTTGGGGTAGCTAACCCGCACACCGTTGAGCTAACACCTACATAGGGTGTGCACCACCATAAGTTTGCTTGCAAGACTTTTTACGTTCATTCATTTATTAATGCATGCATTCATTCATCATGTTCCCTTTTTCATTATCTTTCACTTTACGTTACATAATACTTTCGGTTCATTCATCATCATAACACGTAAAGTCATAAGAAAGATAATCATACATCATATAAGGATCATAAACATATCATACAATCATACATCATATAATACATCACATCATCACAACTTAAATGACTTAAAAAAGTCAACTTACATAGCCCCCGGGAATCTCCCAAGTCAAAGCCTACATCACACTTTTTTCCCAAAAATCAGAAAATATTCTAAGTCCTCAAGCGCATGGGCACTATGCAGGCGCATGGGGAACACTTAGGCGCATGGGCACTATACAGGTGCATGGGCACTATGCAGGCGCATGAGTGCTCAGACGCATGGGGAATCCTGGATGTCTGGAAGGCGCATGGGTACTATTTAGGCGTATGAACATTTAGGCGCATGAGCCACTTGGGCGCATGAGCACAATTGGGGCGCATGGCCCTACACTTAGTCATCCGACTATATTTCTAGGCGCATGGACCACTGTTCAGGCGCATGGGCTATACTTAAAACATTTCTAAGGCAATCTTAGGCACATAGGCTACTGTTTAAGCGCATGGGTTTCACTTAAACCTTTCTAAGGCATTTTCAGGCGCATGAGCCTTATCTAGGCGCATGGACCCTCTATGTAACATATTTCTAATATGTTTTCTAACCCAATCATCAAACCCTTCTGTTCTAAGCTTAACATGGCTATTCTAAACATGAATAACCTAAAAGCATTCAAGAATTAACATCCAACATGCATAATACATACGAGTAAACATACATAACCTTGTAAAAATCATTTTAATACATTTTTAGCCCCAAAGATGTTTAAAACAAGTAGAAATCGGGGTCTAGAATTCACCTGGTGCAAGTTGGGTGTTTCTTCCTTCCTAACCCGCTTGCAATAAGTTCAAACACCTAAAAACAACACCAAACACACACACCCGAGCACATACACAAACACATAAGAACATAAGCATGTAACCGGGATAAAACCCGTCATAAACACTTAAAAACCATGAATTCTTACCTTGAATTCGACTTCTCTTCTTCTTCTTTTCTTCAAAACCGAGAGTTCCTCTGCTCTCTCTCTAAAACTGAAGAAGATGGTGATGTGAAGTGAGGGTGGGCGGCCATGCCCACCTTTACACCAACTTTTTCAAAGTTTTGTCCTTTTGGACACTTTTAGTCCCTCCACTTGGACTTTATTGCTTTTCTTTCTTTTATTCTTCACGTATTGTCTTTTTAAAATAACCGGGTGTTACAAGTCCACCTCCTTATATAGGTTTCGTCCCCGAAACCTGTTAATCCTCGAACAGATGAGGATAATGTTGCCTCATCTCCTCCTCAGTCTCCCGTGTAGACTCGGATCCCTTCCTGTGCTTCCATGTACACGCACAAGAGGAACCACTTTATTTCTCAGCCTCTTCTCTTTATGATCGATGATTGCCACTAGTCGCTCCACATAATTGAGCCTTTCATCTACTTCAATATCCTCCAGTGGAACAATCATGTCTTCATCAGCTAAACAGTTTCTTAGATGAGATACATGGAATGTCGGGTGAATTCCACTTAGCTCGTCTGGTAACTCCAATCTATAGGTCACCTCTCCTACTTGGGCAATGATTTGGAAAGGGCCTATATATCTTGGGCTCAACTTGCCCTGCTTCCTGAATCTGATAATGCCCTTCCAAGGTGAGACCTTCAACATAACCCGGTCACCCACCTGGAACTCGATCGGTTTGCGTCATCTATCGGCATACGACTTCTGCCTATATTTTGCTACCTTCATGAAGGCCTTGATCTTCTCAAGCTTCTCAGTCATAGCCTTGATTACCTCGACACTCCCCAATTCCTTATGACCAATATCACCCCAACAAACGAGTGTTCTGCATCGCCTACCGTATAGCATCTGTATGGTGGCATGCCAATGCTGGCATGATAGCTATTTGTTGCACCCTGAAAGGATCATACATGCCAACTCAATGGGTGAATTGATGATTGTTTAGCTGGAATCCCACAAGTCCAAGATGCAATGCGGATGAAGAAATACAAGAAAAATAACAAGTATTATCTTCCGCATTAGTCAATGCGGAAGACAAAAATCTGATGCGGATAAGTGTTTACTCTTCCGCATTAACTAATGTGGAAGACACAACACTTATGCTAAACAAGTACTCTTCCGCATTGACTAATGCGGAAGAATAAAAGAAGATGCGGACAAGACTTTGATCATCCGCATTGACAAATGCGGATGACCAACCAAATGCGCACAAGTATTTGTTCATCCGCATTAACCAATGCGGATGACCAACTTACTAATGCTGATGATCAAGTGGAAATGCGGATCAAGATTATCTCATCCGCATTTGTCAATGCGGATGAACAAGTAGAGATGCGGATCAAGACTTAGACTAGTTTCTGATGTAATAGGTCAGGGGTAGTTTAGTCATTTTGTAAAGGCATCTTGTCTTGTCTATAAATAGAATAGTTTACCTCGTACTGAGGTGACGGTTGATAGATAGAGGATTTTGTTGTAATTATTCTCTGTAATTTGTCAACTTTCATATATCAATACAAACGATTGTTTGTTTCCGCCACTCAATCGTTGACTTGATTATCATATTCGATTCTCAGTAAGAATATCACTCTTACTAAAACCCAGTCAATTGGTATCAGAGCTTTGGCTCTTGATTCTTTTTCAGATCTGCGCGCAGACTGAATAGAACTCGATTGATCTGATAATCAAGTTGCTAGTAGTAGATATCATCATCTCTACTTAGCAAACAGCAAGAATACTCCTGTCAAACAGCAAGAATACTCATTTTGAACCTCAATAGAACTGCTTGAACAAGTTACATCAAACATAATCAATCTTAAAATCAACTAAATCTATACTTACACAAATCAACATGGATTCTAACAGTTACTCTGAATTAGGTCATACACCTAAACCACCCATGCTTAAACACAAATATGAGTTTAAACAATGGAGAATACGGTTTAGAAATTATATCACAGGTGTAGATCCTGACTTTTGGATCTCAATATGTAAAGGTCCACATATTCTTGTTACTTTATCAACAGCTCAAGCTGCACTGTACAAGACTGCTAGAATACCAATTGAAGACCTAACTCTGGATGAAGATGATTATAAGAAAATCAAAATTGATCTTAAAGCATACTCTATTTTGACTCAAGCACTCAAAATGGATGTGCTGAAAAGTTGGAAAAATATGGAATTGCTAAAGCTGTTTGGGATGCTCTTTAAATTACGTGTGAAGGTAGTAGTGAAGTTGTTGAAATTAACAAAGACAAGCTGATCAATCAGTATGAAACCTTCCATCACACCAAAGGAGAATCCATATCAAAACAACTGCACAGATTTGTACAGTTGGTCAATGACTTGGAAATTATGGGTGTGTCATACAACATTAAAGAACTCAACAAGAAAATACTTCACAGTCTGCCTGAAAGCTGGAAGCAAAATGTCACAATGCTGAAAAATACTCTTGATCTTGAGAGTACCACTCTAGACATTATGATAGCCAGGATTGAAGCTCTAGAACTTGGTGAACGAAGCATAAATCTGAGTGGGCCAAGAGTGATTGAAGCCTACAAATTCCCTTCAAAATCACATTCTGTTGAAAATGCTTTCATCATAGAGGAAGATGACTTCATCTCATCAAGAGATCAAATGAACAATACTGGGTTCATTGCATCTCCATCATTCAATCACCATTCAACTTCAGCACACGCTCCAAAGTCTCCACTGCACCTACAATCTCTCCAGAAGACTTAAAATCAGAAGAGCAAAAGGCAACCTACAATGCCTTTGTTGCAAGTTTTGAAGCATATCTTGGGGGAAGACTCACTTCTGCCCATTTAATACAAGAAGATTTAGAAGAATTAGATCCTGATGATGTTAAGGAGATGGATCTACAGTGGCAAATGGCAATGATTTCCATGAGAGCAAAGAAATTCTTCAGAAAAGGAAGAAAATAAGCCTGAATGAGAACACAAAGCTTGGATATGACAAATCCAAGGTAAAATGCTTCAACTGTGGAATGACTGGCCATTTCTCAAGAGAGTGCAATGCTCCTAAAAGAACCAACCATTCAAGGAACTCTCCTGGTCAATCATCCTCATAGCCCAATTCAAGCTATCACCCAACCAACCATCAACAGCAGTACCATCATTCTCATCATCAACAAACATACCAGAATCAACCACAGTGACAAATCAAGCCCATGCAAGCAGTCAGTCTTCTGCCAGTGCTCTTGTGATCAAACAAGATGGGATATATGACTGGAGTGTGTATGCTAAGGAAGTCAAGCCTCAATTTCAGAATCATGCTCTCATGGCTCATATCAGTGATGGACCATCTGCAATGCTTACTGAGGTAAAAACTAACCTTTGTAGTGAGAAATGCATAAATGAATTAAAAGAGTATAGAGAACATAATTATAAACTGGCAGATAAAAAAAAGAAGAAAAGGTGAAGTCAGAAATGATGAAGAGAGAACTAAAAAGTTTTGAAATCAAAATCAAATATCTCATTTCTGACATAGAAAAATTGCATGGTGAGATATACAATCTTGCAGCTGAAAATGAGCTACTTACTGAAAAGTTAGCTCAAGCTAAAGCTCAACAATCTATGACTGAAGTGAAACTTGAAAAGTTTCAAATGTCTTCAGTCAAGCTGCAAGAAATGTTGGATTCACAAAAGGATCCAAAGGACATGTCAGGGATTGGGTACAATTCATGTCCTCCACCATACAATGACAATTACACTGTCATGCCTAACTCTGTATCACTCTCTGATTCAATTGAACCTAAAATTGTGGAACCTAAATCAGAAGTGAAACAAGTGACAAATCCTCAAAAAAAACCTGATGTTTATTTTGAAACCAATGAGGACAAAATCAATTAGGACACCCAATCAAAATCAAAGAGTGTTCTGACAAGACAGTGATTGTCAAGAAACCATCAAGCCCTGTAAAAGTAATTGTACCTTTTATAAAATTCATACCATCTGTTTTACAAGGGAAAAAGAAATATGTCAAAACATTAAAACCCACTACTGAGAGTAGTTCTGATAATGAGATTGTATCTCCACATAATTTAAGCAAATCAGAAAAGGTTTCACTGAAAAAGAAACCAACTATGAAACTGAGTTCAACACATAAAACTTCATGAGACCCATAGTCATCCAAATTAAGGCAGGGAGTTGGGTTTGATATCTGTAATAAAGAACATGTTAACCAGTTTGAGAAAGAGGTGAGAAGTAGGTTGAAGAAACAGAAACAGCCCAGACAAATGAACAAGAGTAGTATTGTGAAACAATCTACAAAAAGGGATGATTCTAATCATCACCTAAAGAAAAGAAAGTAACACATCAAAAGAAAGTATCAGTTGAGTCACTCAAAGAGAAATATGATTCAAGAAACAAACAAATGTATTGTGATATTTGTGACATGTTCAATCACAAGACAGATAAATGCTTCTTCAATCAATATTTTTCTATCTGTGATATGAACAATCACTCCACCAAAAATTGCTATTTCAACAAGTATTGTTCAATCTGTGACATGAATAATCACAATACATCTGATTGTTACTTCAATCAGAAGGGTTGAGAATTCCACAAAACAAGCCCATCTCAAAAACATCTACTGTGATGCATTCTGTCAAACATCATATTCATAATAATCAATCTAGGACTTCTAGATCAACAAATGACAGAAATAACTCAAAGGATTTAAGGAAAGGTCAAAGAAATCATCTCACAAAGAAACACAAACTTGACCTTCCGAGGCAAAAATCAACTCTTGATAATGAAACTCGGGCTAAATTTTTACAAAGAAATAGAAACCAACGATTTCATTATTCATCTGAATCCTCAGTAGATGTAGATGAGATGACTCAACCAATTCATTACCAAAAATCTCCCAAATCACCTTCATCTAAATCACCATTCAGAGGAAAATACCAGGAGGTGACTATCATGAATAGGAACAGGATACCAAGACCATCATGGCTTTGGTTCCTTATTCTAATTAGTTCTTTTTGTTTGTAGGTTCATCCACACAGGTCTAATCGCCTATGGTATGTAGACAGTGGATGCTCCCGACACATGACTGGAGATCGTTCCCTCCTTCATGATTTCAAGTACATACAAGGAACTACTGTGGCATTTGGTGGAGATTCAGAAGGTGGCATGATTACAGGAGAAGGATCTGTGACAAATGGGATGCTGAGCTTTGACAGAGTGAATTACTGTGAACAACTGAATTTCAATCTGCTAAGCGTGTCTTAGATCTGCGACAAAAAATATTCCACTCACTTTACAGACACCCACTGCTACATACTGAAACCTGGTTTTCAGATTCCTGAAGAATGGGTTGTCTTAAATACTCCAAGGAAGAATGATACTTATGTCTTAAACCAGTGTTCTGCGTCACCTAAGGAAGAAACATGTTCTTGTCTAAAGCATCATTTGATGAGTCACGGCTTTGGCATAGACGTTTAGGGCACACTAACTTTAAAAATATGAACAAATTAGTCAAAGGAAACCATGTAATTGGTCTTCCTCAAAAAGAATTCAATTTTATTGATCAATGCTTAGCGTGCCTCAAAGGAAAACAACACAAATCGTCTCACAAAACCAAGCTGGTGAACACTAACAATACTCCATTGAAGTTACTTCACATGGATCTCTTTGGACCAACTCATGTAATGAGTATGGGAAAGAAACAATATTGTTTAGTGATCATTGATGACTTTTCTCGATTCACATGGGTGTTCTTCCTACTTCATAAAAATAAAGCATCCTAAATTATTCAAGAATTTATCACTAAAATTGAAAATCAACTTGATCTCAAAGTCAAAATAATAAGAAATGATAATGGTATAGAGTTCAGAAGTGAAAATATGAGTTCCTTTTGTGCAACCAAAGGCATTGCTCATCAATTCAATGCAGCTAGAACTCCTCAACAAAATGGGGTAGCTGAAAGGCGAAATAGAACACTGATTGAAGCAGCAAGAACCATGCTAGCCGATGCTAAACTGCCAATCACCTTCTGGGCAGAAGCAGTTAACACATCGTGCTTTATGCAAAATCGAACTCTGATTGTTAAAGAAAGTAACATGACACCTTATGAACTGATATTTCAAAGGAAACCATTCATTGGATTCTTCAAATCATTTGGTTGTCCAGACTTAATATTAAACACCCGTGATCATTTGGGAAAATTTTCATCTAAGTCTGATGAAGGATTTTTTGTAGGTTATTCTTCCGTCTCAAAGGCTTATAGAGTGTTCAATCCTAGATTGAACATTATTGATGAATCTGCAAATGTTCAATTCAAGGAACATTTGTTCCCAAATCTACAAATGGTCCTGATTGGTTGTTTGATATTGACACCTTTACTAAATCATTTGACCAATTTCACTTGTCTAATGCAGGAACTATACACTCAGGTGATACTTCATCAACTGTAGAAAGAAGAGAAAATTATCCATTGATCCCACCTACATCTGATGAACATATGAATGAAGATGTTCCTCATCAAGCTGATGCAATCAGACACTTGTCACAAAACCTTAGTGTTTCTTCTGAAGAAGGTCCTAGCCTAATACTATCTCTCTCAGATACTTGTCACATGAGATCAGAAATCAAAAATAGGCGTCTCATCCAAAAGAAACTCAAGGTACCTCAAATGATGCAAGCAACCTCAGTGCTGCTGAAGATGTAGCAGTTACTGAAACAGAAATTGACAATCTTCATAATTCAACAACAATACAAGATGATTGTGCCTCTGACCATAATGAACTGAATGTCTCCAATCTTGATGTAACTATTGTGGGTGACATCATTCCCACCTCAAGAATACACAAGAATCATCCAGTTGAAAGCATTATTGGTGATCTTAATGAGAGGGTGACAAGAAGCAAGTCAAGTATTGCAAACATCTGTTTGTTCTCATGCTTTCTATGTCAAACAGTACCCAAAAACATCAAAGAGGCGCTTCAAGACAATAGTTGGATTGAAGCAATGTTTGAAGAATTGCTCCAATTCAAGAAACAAGAAGTATGGCACCTGGTAGATCTTCCCGAAGGACAATACCCTATCGGTACTAGATTCCTGTACAGGAACAAGACTGATGATAGAGGGATAGTCATCAGAAATAAAGTAAGACTAGTGGCTCAGGGATACACTCAGGAAGAAGGAATTGACTACGACGAGGTGTTTGCTCCTGTTGCTAGACTAGAAGCAATCAGAATCTTTCTCGCATATTCTGCGTCCATGAAATTTACTATTTATCAAATGGATGTAAAATGTGCCTTCTTGTATGGAAAGATTTTTGAAGAAGTCTATGTAAGTTAACCACCTGGCTTTGAAGATCCAGATTTCCCTCACAGAGTGTACAAGCTCGACAAAGCTCTGTATGGTCTTCATCAAGCTCCAAGAAAGTGGTATGAGACTCTATCATCCTTTCTTCTTGAACATGGTTATGAAAGAGGAAAGATTGATCAGACTCTCTTCAGAAGAATAAGAGGAAAAGACATGTTGTTAGTCCAGATCTACGTGGATGACATTATATTTGGCTCAACAAACAAACAACTCTGCAAAGAATTTGAAGATCTTATGCATTCAAAGTTTCAAATGAGTGTTGTGGGGGAACTCACATTCTTTCTAGGAGTGCAAGTCCAGCAAACAACAGATGGAATCTTCATCAATCAATCAAAATATGTAGAAACTATGCTGAAGAAATTTCACTTTGCTGACTGTCAGTCTATCTGAACTCCTGTAGATACTAAAGTGAAGATTGGACCTGACCCTGAAGGCAAATCAGTGGATCAAACTCACTATCGATCAATGATAGGTTCACTTATGTATCTAATAGTCGGTAGGCCTGACATTATGTTTGGTGTTTGTGTGTGTGCTAGATATCAAGCTGATCCAAAAGAATCACATGTGAACGCAGTCAAGAGGATATTCAGATATCTGAAGGGCAAACCAGCTCTCGGATTATGGTATCCAAAGGAAGGAGAATTTAATCTCTATGCCTACACAGACAGTGATTATGGAGGATGCAACTTCAACAGAAAATCCACTTCTGGCGGTTGTCAATTTCTTGGTCCCGGACTAGTATCCTGTCAATGCAAGAAGCATACAAATGTGTCTGTGTCCACAGCCGAAGCTGAGTATATTGCTGCTTCAGCATGTTGCTCTCAAGTTCTCTGGATTCAAAACCAGATGCTTGATTATGGTTTTAACTTTTTGCATACACCAATTTCTGTTGACAACACAGCTGCTCTCTTTATAACTAATAATCCAGTTCAGCACTCAAAAACAAAACATATTGAAATCAGATATCATTTTTTGAGAGACTGTGCTGAAAAGGTTTAATCAAATTGATTCAAGTACCAACAGAAAATCAATTAGCTGATTTGTTTACCAAGGCATTTGAACCTAGTAGGTTTGAATTTTGGTTCAATCAATTGGCATGATTAACCTTGAGTAAAACTTAGAAAAATATCAAAAATATTTTAAAAAAACATCAGAAAGATAATAAAAAAAATCAAGTCATATGAAGAAAAGAATTATGGGGAATGATATAATTACAGTCGTTATATCATTCACTGTGCTTAATTTCAAATAAAAGACTGAAATGACTTACCAGATATGTTGGTAGGTTCAATTTGGAAGAAAAGATACATGCAGTGATGAATTAAAGACATATTCAATTGTGAAACACTCATCACTAAGTATAGGTATGTATTGGCTTATCTGAATGCATGTGTGTGTAGTAACCTAAACACACCAGGTAATGATACTTTATGAATCTCTTTCACCACATCATGTTTCATCTTTGTTTTGCTGAGCAAAGACCTGATGAAACTTGCACATAGTGCAGATGTCATGATCCAAAAGATTCCCAATGTGGAACACATCCAAAATTGGATGAATCAACAAAATAATACATTCCAAGTGAATGATCAAAAGAATCCTATCATGGATCACCTTCCAAAGTGAAGTGCGTGGATCAACATGAAAAAGGATCAAATTAAAAGAATCCTAATGAGGATCAGTGAAAATGAGATTTCATAACTTAAATAACCTGGTAAGAAAAGTTATGACAAAGTTCTACCATGCATTGTATAAGGAGGGTTGATCATTCCATACTTATGTGTGTGAGGTACATACCGAATAATAAATCAACCAAAACATGATAAAAGTCATTTGCATCAAAATATCAACCAGGTATGAACTTAAAAGGACAAACATACCATCAATCTTCAAGTTCATAATCATGTCCATTAATTAAAGGATGCACATGTGTAATGTAAGATTGATATGATCCAACAAAGAGATTTTTCTCTCATTATTAATATTAATAAAAAAGTTATTATTCAAAACTTTAAAATCTTTAAAGTTTTCTCCGAATGTGAACATAAACTTTAGGGGGAGTAATTAAAAGTTTTGAGTAAGTTCAAATTTTGTTTATTAACTCAATTTTGAAAAACAAAACAAAGGAATTTTAGTTGGTGTTGTTGCAATAAGTCAAATTTTTGCAAATTTTTGTTGTTGCAACCGTTCCCGGAGACCTCACAGTGATCATTCATTGCACATAAAACATTATAATTACATTTGCCTTACGAAAACATTACAGCGGAAACATAAAAATATAACTTTTCATAACATTACAAATGTTTTTGCAAGTTAATACAAGCGTTATTTCAAAACATCATTTGTTCGCATTACAATACAAAAACATTAACAAAAAGAACCATCCAAAAGAGCTGAGTAGCCGCCTCGTGCCATCCCAGCAACGTTTACCTGCTAACTGAAAATGTATAAAAGTCAGCATTGCTGAGTGAGTTCTAGTTTTATAAATAAAACATACTTTTCTTTTAAATTCATACTAAACTTTACATTTACTCGTGATCATACATCATACGTACATACAGATAATATCATTATTATCTTCTCTTGCATTTGTTAACATTCATTCATTCATTACTTCTAGTGACATGTACATTACCCCGAACATTGTGCACGAAGCGGGTAACTAGGCCTGAGGTCTTTCATAGACCTCGAACATTGTGCACGGAGCTGACTCCAGTACCTAGGGCAAGTACATTCATCATTTATCTTTTCTCTTTTATTTCGGATCAATGCCATATGCTATACCCCGAACATTGTGCATGAAGCGGGTAACTAGGCCTGAGGTCATTCATAGACCTCGAACATTATGCACGAAGCTGACTCCAGTACCTAGGGCAAGCGGCAAGGACCCCATTCATTTGGTCAATCACAAGGATTGGACCCCAATGTGCATCCTTTGGGGTAGCTAACCCACACACCGTTGAGCTAACACCTACATAGGGTGTGCATCTCCATACATTTGCTTGCAAGACTTTTTACGTTCATTCGTTCATTAATGCATGCATTTATTCATCATGTTCCCTTTTTCATTATCTTTCACTTTACGTTACATAATACTTTCGGTTCATTCATCATCATAACACGTAAAGTCATAGGAAAGATAATCATACATCATATAAGGATCATAAACATATCATACAATCATACATCATATAATACATCACATCATCACAACTTAAATGACTTTAAAAAGTCAACTTACATAGCCCCCGGAAATCTCCCAAGTCAAAGCCTACATCCCACTTTTTCCCCAAAATTCAGAAAATATTCTAAGTCCTCGGGCACATGGGCACTATGCAGGCGCATGGACACTATATAGGCGCATGGGGAACAATTAGGCGCATGGGCAACTTTCAGGCGCACGGGCACTATGCAGGCGCATGAGCGCTTAGGCGCATGGGGAATCCTAGATGTCTGGACACTTAGTCAATTCCAACCCAATTCTAGGCGCATGGGTACTATTTAGGCGTATGAACACTTAGGCGTATGAGCCACTTGGGCGCATGAGCACAATTGGAGCGCATGGCCCTACACTTAGTCATCCGACTATTATTTCTAGGCGCATGGACCACTGTTCAGGCGCATGGGCTATACTTAAAACATTTCTAAGGCAATCTTAGGCGCATGGGCTACTGTTTAGGCGCATGGGTTTCACTTAAACCTTTCTAAGGCATTTTCAGGCGCATGGACCCTCTGTGTAACATATCTCTAATATGTTTCCAACCCAATCATCAAACCCTTCTATTCTAAGCTTAACATGGCTATTCTAAACATGAATAACCTAAAAGCATTCACGAATTAACATCCAACATGCATAATACATACGGGTAAACATACATAACCTTGTAAAATCATTTTAATACATTTTCAGCCCCAAAGATGTTTAAAACAAGTAGAAACCGGGGTCTAGAACTCACCTGGTGCAACTTGGGTATTTCTTCCTTCCTAACCTGCTTGCAATGAGTTCAAACACCTAAAAACAACACCAAACACACACACCTGAGCATATACACAAACACATAAGCCATAAGCATGTAACCGGGATAAAACCCGTCATAAACACTTAAAAACCACAAATTCTTACCTTGAATTCGATTTCTCTTCTTCTACTTTTCTTCAAAACCGAGAGTTCATCTGCTCTCTCTCTCTAAAACCAAAGAAGATGGTGATGTGAAGTGAGGGTGGGCGGCCATGACTACCTTTACACCAACTTTTTCAAAGTTTTGTCGTTTTGGACACTTTTAGTCCCTCCATTTGGACTTTATTGCTTTTCTTTCTTTTATTCTTCACGTCTTGTCCTTTTAAAATAACCAGGTGTTACATGGGTACGGGTTAAACTTTCCATCTGCAAATGAAACAGCATGCTTGCTACACGAATCAGTTAAGAAGTCAAAAAATTATGGAGGTAGTATGGTCCAACGCATATTTGACATTCCATCTTTATATAGCTCTCTGTGTCTCCAATTCATCATTCTTAAAACCCAACCTTCAACATGCTGAATAAAAGTATATTTATTAATACATATAAAATATATATTAATAATGTATAGAGAAATTACCACTACGCTAAAATAACCGTTACGTTTGTAACCTAATAAAACATCCCAAAAATATTTGTCAAGTTTAATAGGCGTTAAAAATATAATGGAGTAACAAAAGGGGCGTCCCCCTTATTATAAAATTCCATAAAACATCTTTTGACCATTTTTCTTTTCTCATCATCTGGAATGGCCCATCTATGTATAGTAGGTCGATTGGTTTATACACCAGGGTTCTGAACATCCGAAATAGAAGATCACATTGATTCTTTGGACGTCTCCATTTACTCATTATCTAAGTTGACGATTTAGGAGCCGGTTGAGAAGAGTATTGATGATGTTCATCCATAGATATATGAAATAAGAAATGAATATAAGTTTGATGGTGAATGAGGTGTAAATGAGGCATCTATTTATACTGGAAGACATATAAATAAAAATGTATATTAAATTATTAAATATAATAAAATCGTTTTTTAAAATATTAAAATTTTTTTCATTTGATATAACATAAGATTCTTTGAACCTACTATATAAGGTGGTATTGGAAGTTATATATTTTCATCGTCTAAAATGTCATCTAACAGAAGAAACATGGTAAATCGAATAAAGGAAAGACAAAGAAACAATTCAAGTTCTAATCCAGCAGTTTATATTGATTTCAATTCAACACCTGTAGAGAATCATCATTTTGATAATTTTAACTAGTCTTCAAATGTTATCCGATTTTTCTACAACGGAGATGCATCTTTTTGTAGGGTATCTTGTATGGGTCTTACGATACTTGATAAAGAATTTTGGGTAGCCTTATAGGTTATTGTGGCAATGGTTTTATACATACTATTGTAAGTTTTATATATAAATTTCACGTTATGCTATTTAAGTTCATAGAATAATAATACTTAGTTTTTTACAGCATGTTTGTGCTTGGACAAACGGACTTTTAACTTGGCGGATTAATGAAATTCAAAGAAATGGTGAGATACCAGGCTCGAATCGTTGGACCATTCTTCTGTATGAGTTTGTCGAACTAATATTTCAAGGGTCGGCTGATGCAATGAATACATCAATAGCATGAATGAGTTATATCCTTCATTGTTCTGATTATTTATTTTTACATAATTAAAAAAAGATTAATTTAAATTAAAAATAAAATTTAACTTTGTATTATTGTGACAGGTATATATACCAATACATAACAACAATAAAAACTAGTATCTTTTTCAGATTGCTATGGACACATTGCAACTAAAAATATTTATTCCATATGAATGTCGTCAAAATACTTGTTTTGATTTATCGTGCATTCATCGTGACATATATCGAATTGTTGTTGAATTTGAGTCTTATTTTATATGGTTTCTACAATGTATATCTTACTTTAATTTATCGGGAAAACAAGAAGTTTTTGAATTAGAAATATTTAAAGAAACTATTTGGCCTTATAATGGTGGTCACATTGGTCGAGATTCTGGAGTAGTTATTTGTATGTTACTACGTAGGTTGGTTCAAAATAGATCATTGGCGTGGGAAGAAGTAAATCTGCAAGATGTTTGTCTTAGATACAGACGTTTTATGGCTGATGAGTTATACGCAATGCGTACAATGTAGTGTCCTATTTTATAAAATATTTTATTATTTTATCAAAATTTCGTACAATAATTATTATTTCATATATAAAAATAGATAATTATAACATAAATACAATTCAAATTTAATTATACAACATGTTACAATATCTTCTTCATATGATCATTTTTGCACGAACACTTGATATTTCATCACTTGCAATAAAATTGATCCCGGTAACACCTGTAACCAAACTTGTTTTCACGATATGGAAAACATTAGTTAGTTATAATAATTAAACTACGAGCCATGGAAAATATAAGTTATTTTCAATTAGTATAACTACACGACATTACTAGTTTGGTAATGTCGATGGTTTAAAAAGGGTAGTATATAAACGCTATATTAAAACGAATTGAAATCCGTTTATAGTTAAATAAATAAATACCGACATTTGTTTTTGTTTTCTTATATGATTTTTGTAATGTAGGTAAGAAAACAAAAACAATGTCGCGTATTTTTTTTATTTTTGTGATATATGTAAAAAATTATAATTTAACAACATAAGGAGGTTTAAAAGAAGGAATTCTCATGAAAAAAAATATAATTTTCTTCAGAGATAAAGTGTTGGTGTGTGTATGTGAAAAATGAGATGAAAATGTGTTGTTGTGATAGTGTTGGTGTTATATTTATAGTAGAAAAAGTACACCAATAGTTTTTTAATTTTTTCAATAATGGTAATTATATACAATTTATATACAATACAAAATATATACAATTTATTTGTCCTTATATATATTAGTTAAATTTTGATACAATAAATTTGCTAATTTCTCTCGGAAGTTTTGAGCAGTCACGCATACGTCTTCAACCGGACATAATTGTTCTCCGGTAACTAAACGTTGTAGCATAATACACACCCAAACACTGCAGTCTCCTGATTGAGGGGCTTGTTGTGGTACGCTAGATGGTGTAATTCGTTCAAAAGTTGTGGGTATAAAAATTGTTATGTTTCGATCTTGAAAAAAAACCATGATAGTATAACCATCCCGGTAGCGCGCGGTCTATTTGTTTTATAATACTATCAATTATGTTTTGTAAGATCTCGCCATACTGTCAAAAATCAAAGTTAAAGTTATACGTACATGATATTTAAATAATAAATATTAAACTAATAATTGAAATATAGTGTTACGTGTTATAAACTGTAACACTCCATCTTAACAAAATTATTTTTAACAAAATCTAATGTTAAGACGCAACATTCGTTGAAATGTATAGCTGTAACAAATAATCAGTTAAACATTTTATAAAAATATAAGAAAGCAAAAACTATAATTACCTCATCAACATCCCAAATAGGTGGATACAATGGTTCAGAACCGTTTGCGTAACAAGATAACTTTTTCATCTCGAATAAGTATATTGTAAACCATGGAGGATAAGCACACCATCGTTCATTTATTGGTCTATACCGTAATAAATAGTTCACCCAAGCCCATAGATGCTGGAAAATAAAAATATATTAAGTATGATTAATAAATTTAAGTATGTTGAAAAATAAAAGAATACTTACATCCGCTTCAAACCAACCATCTGTATCTCCTATTTGAAGTAAATCACCAAAAAATGATTATATGTGATCACTATCCCCGGTAGAGAAGTAGTGAAATGATCACCACTAGTGAATAATTCTAAAACATTATTTTGGTCGTTATTTTTATTTTTTATTTTTTTAAAAGCAAAAAACCGTGAACTAACGGCTGCCGATGGTTTTATTCCCGTTTCTGTTTTCTTAACGCAATCGGAACTTTCTGTTAGTAAAAACCAAAAATAATAATAATAAGAACAAATAATAAATTAAGTAATATTTTAAAAAATAAGACAAAATAATTAAATAATGCATTCTCTATGCTACGTGTTCCAGAAACAGGAGACAATATGATCTAAATCAAAATAATAATTATGTGTTATTTAATATAATAATAAAAATTATACAGTATTGCAGGATCGATGTTTGTCACTAAACACTTATGTTTTTCTCTCAAACTCACCTAGAACAACACTCGAGTTAAGATAGAATCAGTAAGAGTTGATCACAATATAGAAAGTAATAAAGAACACATGAAGTAATTTTCAAGGTACTTTTATATATTGCTTCTCAATTCAAAAATACAAGACTCTTACAAGCAGTTGTTGTTACAATGAGTTACAAAGAGAACCTATATATAATACTACTTACAGCCGGATATACGTTGATACCAGCTGGGATCCTATAGCTAAAGTCTATACTACAAGACTAAAGTTTAAGGTATCTCGAATGAAGTCTTATCTGAGATTTGGTAGTCAAGACATGTCCCTGACTTACCTTTTGTCACCAACTAAAGTTGGTAACATGTACTATCATGAAAAGGAGAACAGTGGAATAAAGTATGGTCAACTGCATGGCTCTTTAGGAAGATGCCATATAGTATCAGAGGTCTGTAGCGGAGTGTCAGAGACCATACTTGTATCCACTGATCATAGCAGTATCTTCCGAAGGTTAAATGGCTTCAAAAGAGTAAGTACTTCCGAAGCCACTTATACTTCGGAAGAGACTGCTTCTTCCAAGGCTTGAACTTCGGAAGTATATACTTGACTTCGAAAGTAGAGTTCTGTCTTCGGAAGTTGATCTTTCACTTTGTCTTCGGAAGTTGATCTTTCACTTTGTCTTCGGAAGAACTCTACAACCTTCGGAAGTTCCATGCTAAGCTTCGGAAGCCTTTGCATGCAGCACCAAAATTATCTAAGTGACTTAGTTTTGGTTGCATTAGCTTTCTTCTTGATCCAACAAGTATTAATATAAACACGGTAATACCTTCTCAATAATAGGACCAGTAGAATAAGGAGATCCAAACATTTGAGGGAGAGAATTTACAAATTGACTGGTATTAAACTAAAATACAAAAAATTATATAAGTTACGTTTAAATATAAAAAATTTATATAAATTTACGGGTACACTTACCTCTTGTAAATTTTCTCAAAAGTTTGCTTCGGAGTATGCGTTCCTGGATTGTCTTTTTTAAAATAATTATCCTTCAAAAAACACTTAATCAACACATTTTGTTTTAGATATAAACGTAATAATAATTGATATGATTAATAATTACAAGTAATCGATAAACAATCTCCTTAATGCTTTTCGGGTCACAACAGTGACTATTATTCTAATTTTGGGGCTACTCCGAATAATTATTCTGATTTTGGGGCTCCTCCGAATAATTATTTTGATTTTTAAAACAATCATCAACGTGTGGCACATTATTTCCATTAGGGTCAGAATGTTCAAATATTATTTCTTCATGTTTAGGTGGAATTTCACCCCAATATAGACAGTTTATTCTGTATGATTGAAGCGATTGATCAAACGCTATTGAAACAATATTTGATGATAGATAATGACCCTAAAATTTTATAAAAAATAATTATCAACATAATTAAATAATGTTACTGTAATTTATTAAAAACTATAACATACCTCTTTTGAGTTGTTTAATATAGATAACGCTTGATCCCACGATATTAAACTCATACGAGGCCAATCAATGGCCTTGGCACGAACCCACGTCGTTTTCCATAATTATTCATTATCGGAAACACTTCATAAATCCAAATCTATAACAAATAAAAAATTTTAATCTAATATATAATAAAAATTAATCAATATAATTACAATTATCAAATTTAAAATTTACCTTAAATGCCCAAACAAATCCATTTATACTGTATCTTAGCTTGTTTTCGTTTTTCTCTTTCGTTTTTATAAAGAGCATTATAAATATGAGGGTAAGTATAATTCCAAGGATAGTACCCCACGAAAATTTATTCCATGCCCCTAAATCACTAATTAAATCTAAAAGTTGATTGTTTAAATTATTTTTTCCTTCTAATCCCATAAACCTTGTTGAACAAGTAATATAAACAAACTTTTATAACAGTTACATCATCTAACATGTGTAATATGTTTTCGAAAACTTCTCTTAAATCATCTAACGTAGGTTTATATATTCTATTTTGGTGAAAAATGGTATAAACAAAACTTGTGTTTGAATGAATTTGAGTGAAAAACGATATTGACAAAACTTGTTGTGTTTGAATGAATTTGACGCGTCATTTCACCAAATTTAAACCCGTAATGATACAAAATTCTATAGGACCAAATTGGAGATTTTGTCCACTAATTGAAAAGTTAATACCGTTCTCCAATTTTTTGTAGGAACTTGCGTTTGTAATATTAAATGAATAAGTGATGCATCATTATTAATACTTTCACAGAATAACTAATTTGCAAAACAGGTGCTATTAAACATAAAAAGATAATCAGGATTGTTTTTAAATTTATTATAAATTTGTTTTGCAACTTTAACATCCTATAGTAATAGTATTAGATGCATAAAAATCCTGCAAAAATATAAACAATTTCAACATTATATACAAAAGAAATGAAAAGTAAAATAATAAAAAAAACTAAGAAAAAACACTAACCTCGTTCTCCAACACAATAATTCGACAAAAAAAGAGAGAAAAACGTGTTCCTCACTAACGTGGCAAAACACTAAACTTTAAAAATGAGAGAAAACTTAAAAAAATTCGACACCCCACATGGTCCCCCACCCACCGGGTCTTTAAATATGTACACCTCGCCTTGAATAACGTGTCCCTCGCTAACGTGGCGAGGACCCCACCACATCCCTCGCCTGAGAGGGTCAAACCTCGCCCACGGTACCGTTGACTTGGCGAGGGAGTTGTCAAATCCTCGCCTCGGTTAATGCCCCCTCGCCTAATCAGCTTGACCCCTCACCTAGGTTACTGCATCCCTCGCCTCGGTTATCGCACCCCTAGCCTTGAAAAACGTGTCCTCGCTGACTCGGCGAGGGGATGGTCCAATCCCTCGCCACCCCCCTCGCTGGTTTTTTTTCCCTTTTTTTTGGTTTTCCACGTGGGCGAGATTGTTGTACACGTTGACAAGGGTTGTTTTTTACGGTGGGCGAGGGTTTATGTGTTTTCCTCGCCACTGGCGAGGGGTCAAAGTTTACTTGATAATTTCGTAAATTTTTGAGTCAATGGTTATTTTTGTATTTTTGTTTGGTCAATTGTTTAGTTTGGTCAATTGTTTAGTTTGGTAATTCATCAAAACTAGGGTTTTCTTCGGGGAAAGTACCAAAATGCCATCAATCATGATCAACCTTATTTGTTGTTGGTACTCTCTTCATCCACTTCTTCAGTTTTTATCAACCAAGTAGTAGGGTATTCACTCTTTAGATCAATTGGTTTTGACGAAAATTCTTGGCCGAGCTGATAACTTTAATTTAAGGAATGGAAAAGAGTATGCTTCGGTTTGGACATTTTTGCAGTATGAATTGTTTTTTTATAGAACTTTTTTCTCTTATTAGTTTGTATCAAAATTTTAAAAAATGAATGGTTTAAACTTCCAGTTTGGTTGAGACGGCCGGTTTCAAGTTTCAATCCAGACTGAACCGTTAAATTGCGAAAACCAAACCATTCGAATCCCAAACTGGTTGATTTGCTTTGGTTTGGACTGTTTAATTGATTTCAATGGTTTTTAACACCCCTACCATCCAATCAAGGTACCATAAATGAATTTGACAAATTTAGACTTTAATCAAATTTGAAATGCACAATAAGATGTGGAGGTGGTCAGATTCATTCAAGTAACATGTCAGAGGTATTCATTAAGTGAGCTTAAGTAACATGTTACCAGAGTTGATTAACTCGGCTCAAATGGGTCATGATTACATCATACATTAAAACTGTAACATTTGTAAAAAAAATTCTGGGAATTTTATTTTTTGGATTTTCTACACACAAGAGTCACAGACTAGCAACTATTAATATCAATGCAGTGTTAATATTACATTTATGAGCTATGGTTGATGTAATAGAGGCTCCGTATGGTTTTGATGACTAACCTGTTACTAAGGTACATGTTTATCTAGCTGAGAAACAGCTCAAAGTTCCTCCAATATTACCTATTTAGCCACAAGGTTAATCTTAGAAATAATTGCAAGAAATTTATGACTTAAAAGAATGATGCTTACAAACAGAAGGTGATGCTGATTACTCCATGATTTGGTCATGATTTAGTTCGTTTAGTAGTTCGGTTAAAGATTCTGTAGTGTCATTCACAGTGTCGTCTTTGCCCTTGCACACCAGTAACTGTTCTTGAAGACTCTCCACAAGTGTTTTAAGTTTCTGAATTTGCTTCTCTTGGGAAAGGATTATCTGTAATGACATGAAAATTAATAAATGGTTTAATATTTGGAAAATAATAGAAATGGGAATATATACAAAATAGAAACAAAAAACTGAACACACAAAGACTCATATTAGGAAAATAATAATGAGATTAATAAAGTGTGTTTTTGTCAAATAATAAATTCCTATAAAATTAGGTTGAAGAAATTGTACATTCCATAGACTGATGGAATGTCAATTCCTTTGCTTAAATGAAGTCAATGAACCCCACATAAGCCAGCTACACCAGGAAAAAAAATAAATCAAAAAGGGAGTATGAAAACTGGTCAATTAGAACTTGTATTTCCAATTCCTAGAAATATGTTGAATTCCAGTGAACGAAACACCTTACAAATAGTAATTAAAATTTGTAGAAAGCATACATGGTCCAAGAAACAATGCGAATATTTGAAGTGGTTAGCCACAATTATTATAAAGCTACTCGGACAAAATAAACCTAACAAATGTGACATAGTACCTACATTTGCTACTGTTACCATTAAAATTGATGTTCTAAGCACAAACGTAGTAATGGATTCTACTCCACGCGACCAAGTGACTGCGTCTACTTCAAATTCAAGAGGAACCTCATACAACATCAAGTATCATTATTCTTTTATTCTTTCTTTCTTTAGGGCATTCGGAGTGAAAAGAGTTTTCCCTATTTTCCCCACAGTCCACATCAACGCCACATCATAATTCTTCCCCAACTCCCCATTTTCCCCAAAATGGTGAAAACTTTCATGTTTTCCCCAAACTCCACTATGCCAAATGTTGAATTTTCATTGTTCCAATTTATTAATTTTTAAAAAAACAAAAGAACAAATAGATTGGTGAAACACTCAGGGGCTCACCACCATTTCGGTGAGGATTTTTACTAGTCCCAAACCACCTAGTGCGGTGATCCCGTTCGGGCCCAGGCACACTTCAATGTCCACTTCAAATGCCCTTACGTGCATCTTAGTTGTTCTAGAAACAGATTAATTTCATATATACCCTACTAAAATTTCAGTAACTTAACCTCCAAATTTCATAGTTATTATCCTTTTGAAGCACTATAATTTTCTTATCTAGCAGTTCTATAGTAAATAAACTAAATCAGTTACTTATAACAGTAGTAACAAATAGGAGAAAAACATTATTACCATGAATCATCTTAGTGCATTCTCTTTGTTTATTCATAGAAACGGCTTGTTATAGGTTATTGCTTATATTTATCTACTATGAAATGGGTATATATGAAAATGTGGGTAAATATGATATTATGAAACTGGTAAAGAGGATCTTCAAAACATAATTTAGCATTAAGCAGTCAAAAAGAGAAGATGCTCTACATGAGTAGGTAAGGTGACTAATGTCATATACTCACATATGATGATGATATAATGAACTAAATTTAGTATGGCACAAGTAGATATTACTGAGAAGTGTGGAATAATGTGACATGAAATACATGGGTTATTGATGGGAAATCCAAACACAATTAACACAACACAGTTCAATAGAAGGAATGACTATAGAAATTTAATGGAGTTCTTAGATAACTTGGGGAAGAAACCACAAAAATGGACAAAACAAACGAAGGTTCCAGGGAATTATCCCTCTCTCCTTGCACTATTGCAGGAGCCTACAAAATAGGATAGCTAACATAGACCTACCACACACCATCTTATTCCTCCTTACTAAATACTCCCTTTTCCCCTGAATGTTCCTTAGCCACTATTAGAGTTCCCCTTTTTGCCCCTTCTAGAGTAAACTTTTAACAATTCAGTCCTTGTATTAATAATTTAATACTTCTGGTTAGAATGTGTATCACTACTCGCCCCTTCAAAAGAAGTCTTGTCCTCAAGACTCAAGTCGGGAAATTGATCTTTAATCCACGTAGCATCCTCCCATGTTGCATCTTCAACTGAATGATCTTGCCACTGGACTAACCATTCTTCTTTCCTTGCTGACTTTATTCCCATTGTCATTTTGACAATACCGCCAACGGAATTAGCACATCTTTGTCGGTTGTTATTAATTCCGGTGGTAGCGATGATTCCACTGCTCCCTGAACTGCCTTTTTAAGCAACGAGACATGAAAGACGGGTGTACTCTAGACGTGAAGGGAGTTGAAGTTTGTACGCCACCGGTCCAAGCTGTTCCATTATTTGAAAAGACCAAAAAATTTTGCAGCTAACTTTTGATGATTCGACTCTTAACCAACATTTGTCAGTAAGTTTAAGCTTACATATACCCAATCTCCTATTGAAAAGTGCACATCCCGTCTTTTTTATCCGTCTGAGCCTTCATAGAACTTTGAGCTTGGCTAGATGTCTTTTTAGTTGCTTTAATGCTTCATCTTGTCTGTAATTCTTCCGCCACTGATTCAACTTTAATTTCACCTGGAATGCATTGAAAATCGAAGGCGGTCGTCGGCCATACACCGATTCGAAAGTGTCGAACCTAGGGCTGTTCAAATAGCTCGGCGCTCGAAACTCGCTCGAACTCGTTCGAAAAAAGCTCGGATTTTTGCTCGTTCGAATTTTGGCTCGGTTGTAAACGAACCGAGCGACTCGGTTCAGTTTGAAAACGAACCGAGCACGAGCAAGGTCGCTTGCTCGTCGCTCGCGCTCGGTTTCGCTCGAATTATTTTTTAGTTTAGTTTTTATATATTATATTTGTTAATTTATTTAGTTATTTACCACTTACTACTATTTTAATATATAAGTTAAAAGATCAACTATCCTAAATGTAAAGCTTTAACTAACTAATCAAATCATCACTTCACATTTTAAAATACTTTCACCATTCCACCCATCACCGCTTTCCAGTTCGTCCCCGTACCCCACCTCCTTATCGACTGTCGAGGCGCTGACCTCCGCACTCGGACATGTATCCCCCGATCTTTAGCACTCTGACATGCGACCCCGACCTTAGCAATCCGACCTGCAATAGTCTGATCGCGCATCCCACATTCGACAATACACCTCCGAAGTGCAAAGTCTGACCTTGTTCGAAGCCCGACATTGTTCAGTTTTGTTTCTACTCGCGATATCTTGAGCTTAGATTTTTTTAATAATTTGATTCTTAAAGAACATTTACACAAGTATTTGTGAAGATACAACGGCTAGAACTTGAAAGTTGAAACTTTTGAATGAATTATTAGTTTTGCTTTAAATTATAAATGAAACCAAACAAACCGAGAGCGAAACCGAGCGCTCGGTTTAAAACCGAACCGAGTTCGAGCATGAAGTTTGCGCTCGAATTGTAAATTCGAACCGAACCACCGAGCCGCTCGGTTTAAAACCGAACCGAGTTCGAGCGAAGCTGCGCTCGGTTCAGTTCGGTTCGTGAACACCCTAGTCGAACCTTTTGAACTGTGGAAGGTAGAATTGTACCAAAACTCCGCCCAAGGAAGCCACACCGCCCATGATTAGGCTGATCCGCGGCAAAGCAACGCAAAAATGATTGAAGACAACGGTTAACCACCTCAGTTTGGCCATCCGATTCAGGATGGTACGCGGAAATCATATGAAGAGCGGTTCCCATGGCGCGAAAAATCTCCTGCCAAAATTTGCTTAGGTCACGATCGCTTACCATAGACTTAGGCACTCCGTGATGACAAATGACCTCTTTGACAGTGTTTTAAAAGAATAAAGTGGGCGTATTTTGATAACCGATCCACCACAACTAATATAACATTGTATCCTCGAGACGTGGGCAAACCCGAGATAAAATCCATTGAAATGTCTTTCCAAATAGCATTCGGAATTGCCAACGGCTGTAATAAACCACCCGACAATACTGAGCTAGATTTACAACGTTGACAGGTATCACAATCTCGGATGAATTGCTTAATGGTTGTGGTCATCCCCGCCAATACAGGTTTGCTGCCAAACGTCGGTAGTCCGATAAAAACCCGTGTCCGCCGGTGGCCGTAGTATGAATTCATGTAATAGGGCTGGAATGAATCTAGAGGTTCGCGAAATGACCACACGGTTTTGATAATATAACACCCCTTGTTTGACTGAATAACCTGGACGTTTGTTTGGTGAAGCCAAACACTTCTGTATCAGCTTTTGAATGTCTCCATCGTTCCTAGCCTCTTCTAATAATTGTGCTCCTTGAACCCAGATTGAGATGATATGATTAAACTCCCCCATATCAGCCTTTCATGATAACGCATCCGCTCCTCTATTTTCCCTCCCCGGTTTGTACTGAATGTCAAAATCATATCCCAGAAGCTTCGCCACCCAATTTTGTTGATTTGGAGTAGTCACCCGTTGTTGAAGTAGGAATTTTAAACTTTTTTGGTCTGTGAAGACCGTAAAGCGTGTGCCTAAAAGATAAGATCTCCAATGTTGCACTGCTAACACAAGTGCCATAATTTCCCTCTCATAAGCCTTAGCCAAGTTTCGGTCACTTAACGCTTTGCTAAAAAAGCAATGGGGTGGCTATGCTGCATGAGTACTGCCCCAATACCTCGCCCCGATGCATCACATTCAACGACAAATGACTCCTTAAAATTAGGCAAAGCTAAAACAGGAGCTTCAAGAGGGCGTGCTTCAAATCCTCAAACGCTTTCTGAGCAATCGGTTGCCACACAAAGCATCTTTTTTTGTAAGATCTGTAGTGGTCTAGCAATGGGTCCCATAATTCCGAATAAACTTACGATAATAACCAGTGAGACCCAGGAACTCCCGAAGCCCTTTTAAGGTCTTGGCACCGCCAATCTGCTACTGCCGCCACTTTCTTTAGATCCATATGCACCCCGTGACCGTCAATAATATGACCCAAATATTCAATGTAGGTGAACCAAATGAACACTTTGAATGGTTAACCATGAAATGGTTATCTTGTAGTATATTCAGTGCTACTTCAATGTCTTGCAAATGGTTCTGCCAAGAAGGGCTATAGACTAAAATATCATAAAAAAAATTAACACAGTTTTACAGTTTAAAAGGGGCCGAAAGATGTCGTTCATTGTTGCCTGAAAAGTGGCCGGGGCATTCATTAGCCCAAACGGCATTACCAATATTTGTAGTGTCCGTCATGGGTACGAAAAGCCGTTTTCGAGATGTTGTCTGGATGCATTCGAATTTGATTATATCCTGATTTAAGATCAAGTTTCGAGAAAAAACATGCTCCATTTAACTCATCTAACAATTCATCAACCACAGGAATGGGAAACTTTTCCGGAATAGTAACTTGATTTAAAGCTCGATAGTCAACGCACATCCGCCACGATTGATCCTTTTTTTAACCAAAATTACCGGACTTGAATAAGCGCTTTTACTGGGCCTAATTAAACCTTGGCAGAAGTTCCCAACCTGACGCTCAATTTCGGATTTCTGGAAATGTGGATATCGATATGGGCGAACACAACCGGATTAGTTATGGACAATATAATGACGTGATCATGCGCTCGAGAGGGAGGTAGAGAGGTTGGACTATGAAATACAGTTGCGAACCTTGAGAGTGACCGCGACAAACTCCATTGTTGGTCCTCTAAAGCGACCGAGCCCGACAGAGGAACTGCGGATAAAGGCGGCACCAAGAGCGGAGGGAGCTGGAGAGGTGTCTCCTCAGCCAAAAATAACCACTTATGTAATGCCGTTGAGAGGGGGTGCTTTGTAAATCCCCTGTATTGAACTTGTTTACCATCAAAGTGAAATTTCATCCATGAATGTTTCCAATCGTGGATGACCTCTCCTAATGAATTCAGCCAATCCATCCCCAAAATGCAGTCGAGTCCCCCAATATCCCTAACCAATGCATTTATAGCAAAAATACAGGCTCCAACATGAATTGGGATACCTGAACATTACTCTGACACGACAACCGTGTGACCGTCGCCCAATTTAATCAAAATGGTTGGAATCGTCGTCGAGGGTAGCCCCAAAGCTGACACTAGTCGTTGAGAAATAAAATTGTGAGAAGCTCCACTGTCCACTAGGATGTAAATCGAAATTTCTTGTAACATTCCTTGAAACTTTAATGTATTAGCGCCCCCATGAATTGCTAAAATTCCTTCAAAATCCAAGGACATGCAAGTCCCTACTGTTAAGTCAGAAGGAGCTTCTTCATCCGTCGGAGAAGCCAACCCCATAGAGAAATATTCCCCACCTGTGGTGTCGTACTCATCCTCGCCTAACAGTAACACCCTCAACTTCCCTTCCGGACACTTATGAGTAGGCCCATATTGTTGTCCGCAATGGAAACACAAACCCTTCTTGCGTCGATCCTCCCATTCTGTGCGGGATAATGAGCGCATACCCCGATCCCGGGGAAAAATAGTTGAAGGATCCGAAGGAGAAGTTCCTAATTTAGGAGATGATTGGGTGCGTTGTAAATCACCTCTACCAAAAAAAACCCTGTCAGAGACTTTGAGCTGATTACCCAATTTGGGCTCACTACGGCCCACCGTATGTAGGCCATCCATCGGGAAGAAGGATGAGGGCCCAAAACGGTGTAAATACCGAAATCTGGACGTTGAGTCGGAACCGCCACTTGGCCGGAGCATCTCCGTAACATCCTTTGAAATGAACATTGCATCCAACAATGTTGGGGGTCGGTGTAACCGAACCCATTTCTTTACTTCCGGTCGCAACCCCCCGCCACATAATAACCCAACGATTGCGAATCCGGTAAGCGTGGAACCAAAGACAACAGATATTCAAAATCATCAATATATTCATGAATTGAATCTCCTTGCTGGATTGTAGCAAGTTGTTCATAAGGGTTATGAATTGACAACCCACTGAATCTGCGAAGGAGTTCATCTTCAAATTCAGACCAAGATAAAGAGTCCCAAACTGAGTAAGTATGGTGAACCAGTGTTGTGCTACCCCCACCATGCTCAAATGTGCCAACGGAGACGGACCTCCTCCGCGGTGGCGTTTAAATCAAAATAGAGTTTGGCCTTCTAGATCCACCCTTGAGGGTCGAAGCCGGTAAACTCCGGTAGTTTCACCTTTTTAACCGCCCAAAGAGACGCAACCGGCGAATCCTTCGGAGAATCGGACGAAGTGCGCAAACTCGAAATCCTTCTCGCTATGAACACCCGAGCCAGACGACTCGGTGCTCTGATTCTTCTATTGATGTTTCATCCAGTCCAATACTACCTTTCGAAACTCCGTTGATTCACCACAATCCGCTTCTAAGGATTTTAAAGTAGCTTTTATGTCAGAAACGTCTGATTGGAGTTGTTTGATTTGTGTCTCTTGAGCATCTAATCGAGAATTTGTGCGCGTCTCCATGAAATGAGAACGAATGTGAAACAATTCTGGACAGGTCGTCGGCAGGTCGGACCAATGATGGGAAATCCAAACCATAATTAACACAACACAGTTCGATAGAAGGAATTGACTATAGAAATTTAATGGAGTTCTTAGAAAACTTGGGGAAGAAACCACAAAAATGGACAAAACAAACGAAGGTTCCAGGGAATTATCCCTCTCTCCTTGCACTATTGCAGGAGCCTACAAACTAGGATAGCTAACATAGACCTACCACACACCATCTTATTCCTCCTTACTAAATACTCCCTTTCCCTGAATGTTCCTTAGCCACTATTAGAGTTCCCCTTTTTGCCCCTTCTAGAGTAAACTTTTAACAATTCAGTCCTTGTATTATAATTTAATACTTCTGTTAGAATGTGTATCACTACTCGCCCCTTCAAAAGAAGTCTTGTCCTCAAGACTCAAGTCGGGAAATTGATCTTTAATCCACGTAGCATCCTCCCATGTTGCATCTTCAACTGAATGATCTTGCCACTGGACTAACCATTCTTCTTTCCTTGCTGACTTTATTCCCAATTGTCATTTTGACAATACCGCCAACGGAATTAGCACATCTTTGTCGTTGTTATTAATTCCGGTGGTAGCGATGATTCCACTGCTCCCTGAACTGCCTTTTTAGCAACGAGACATGAAAGACGGGTGTACTCTAGACGTTGAAGGGAGTTGAAGTTTGTACGCCAACGGTCCAAGCTGTTCCATTATTTGAAAAGGACCAAAAAATTTTGCAGCTAACTTTTGATGAATTCGACTCTTAACCAACATTTGTCAGTAAGGTTTAAGCTTAACATATACCCAATCTCCTATTGAAAAGTGCACATCCCGTCTTTTTTATCCGTCTGAGCCTTCATAGAACTTTGAGCATTGGCTAGATGTCTTTTTAGTTGCTTTAATGCTTCATCTCTGTCTTGTAATTCTTCCGCCACTGATTCAACTTTAATTTCACCTGGAATGCATTGAAAAATCGAAGGCGGTCGTCGGCCATACACCGATTCGAAAGGTGTCGAACCTAGGGCTGTTCAAATAGCTCGGCGCTCGAAACTCGCTCGAACTCGTTCGAAAAAAGCTCGGATTTTTGCTCGTTCGAATTTTGGCTCGGTTGTAAACGAACCGAGCGACTCGGTTCAGTTTGAAAACGAACCGAGCACGAGCAAAGGTACGCTTGCTCGTCGCTCGCTCGGTTTCGCTCGAATTATTTTTTAGTTTAGTTTTTATATTTATATATTGGTTAATTTATTTAGTTATTTACCACTTACTACTATTTTAATTAATAAGTTAAAAGATCAACTATCCTAAATGTAAAGCTTTAACTAACTAATCAAATCATCACTTCACATTTTAAAATACTTTCACCATTCCACCCATCACCGCTTTCCAGTCGTCCCCGTATCCCCCACCTCCTTATCGACTGTCGAGGCGCTGACCTCCGGCACTCGGACATGTATCCCCCGATCTTTAGCACTCTGACATGCGACCCCGACCTTAGGCAATCCGACCTGCAATAGTCTGATCGCGCATCCCACATTCGACAATACACCTCCGAAGTGCAAAGTCTGACCTTGTTCGAAGCCCGACATTGTTCAGTTGTTTCTACTCGCGATATCTTGAGCTTAGATTTTTTTAATAATTTGATTCTTAAAGAACATTTACACAAGTATTTGTGAAGATACAACGGCTAGAACTTGAAAGTTGAACTTTTGAATGAATTATTAGTTTTGCTTTAAATATAAATGAAACCAAACAAAACCGAGCGAAACGAGCGCTCGGTTTAAAACCGAACCGAGTTCGAGCATGAAGTTTGCGCTCGAATTGTAAATTCGAACCGAACCGAGCCGCTCGGTTTAAAACCGAACCGAGTTCGAGCGAAGCTGCGCTCGGTTCAGGGTTCGTGAACAGCCCTAGTCGAACCTGTTGAACGGAAGGTAGAATTGTACCAAAACTCCGCCCAAGGAAGCCACACCGCCCATGATTTAGGCTGATCCGCGGCAAAGCAACGCAAAAATGATTGAAGACAACGGTTAACCACCTCAGTTTGGCCATCCGATTCAGGATGGTACGCGGAAATCATAGAAGAGCGGTTCCCATGGCGCGAAAAATCTCCTGCCAAAATTTGCTTAGGTCACGATCGCTTACCATAGACTTAGGCACTCCGTGATGACAAATGACCTCTTTGACAGTGTTTTTAAAGAATAAAGTGGGCGTATTTTGATAACCGATCCACCACAACTAATATAACATTGTATCCTCGAGACGTGGGCAAACCCGAGATAAAATCCATTGAATGTCTTTCCAAATAGCATTCGGAATTGCCAACGGCTGTAATAAACCACCCGACAATACTGAGCTAGATTTACAACGTTGACAGGTATCACAATCTCGGATGAATTGCTTATGGTTGTGGTCATCCCCGCCAATACAGGTTGCTCCAAACGTCGGTAAGTCCGATAAAAACCGAGTGTCCGCCGGTGGCCGTAGTATGAAATTCATGTAATAGGGCTGGAATGAATCTAGAGGTTCGCGAAATGACCACACGGTTTTGATAATAAACACCCCTTGTTTGACTGAATAACCTGGACGTTGTTTGGTGAAGCCAAACACTTCTGTATCAGCTTTTGAATGTCTCCATCGTTCCTAGCCTCTTCTAATAATTGTGCTCCTTGAACCCAGATTGAGATGATATGATTAAACTCCCCCATATCAGCCTTTCATGATAACGCATCCGCTCCTCTATTTTCCCTCCCCGTTTGTACTGAATGTCAAAATCATATCCCAGAAGCTTCGCCACCCAATTTTGTTGATTTGGAGTAGTCACCGTGTTGTGAAGTAGGAATTTTAAACTTTTTTGGTCTGTGAAGACCGTAAAGCGTGTGCCTAAAAGATAAGATCTCCAATGTTGCACTGCTAACACAAGTGCCATATTTCCCTCTCATAAGCCTTAGCCAAGTTTCGGTCACTTAACGCTTTGCTAAAATAAGCAATGGGGTGGCTATGCTGCATGAGTACTGCCCCAATACCTCGCCCCGATGCATCACATTCAACGACAAATGACTCCTTAAAATTAGGCAAAGCTAAAACAGGAGCTTCAAGAAGGGCGTGCTTCAAATCCTCAAACGCTTTCTGAGCAATCGGTTGCCACACGAAAGCATCTTTTTTTGTAAGATCTGTAAGTGGTCTAGCAATGGGTCCCATAATTCCGAATAAACTTACGATAATAACCAGTGAGACCCAGGAACTCCCGAAGCCCTTTTAAGTCTTTGGCACCGGCCAATCTGCTACTGCCGCCACTTTCTTTAGATCCATATGCACCCCGTGACCGTCAATAATATGACCCAAATATTCAATTGTAGGTGAACCAAATGAACACTTTGAATGGTTAACCATGAAATGGTTATCTTGTAGTATATTCAGTGCTACTTCAATGTCTTGCAAATGGTTCTGCCAAGAAGGGCTATAGACTAAAATATCATAAAAAAAATTAACACAGTTTTACGCAAAGGGGCCGAAAGATGTCGTTCATTGTTGCCTGAAAAGTGGCGGGGCATTCATTAGCCCAAACGGCATTACCAATATTTGTAGTGTCCGTCATGGGTACGAAAAGCCGTTTTCGAGATGTTGTCTGGATGCATTCGAATTTGATTATATCCTGATTTAAGATCAAGTTTCGAGAAAAAACATGCTCCATTTAACTCATCTAACAATTCATCAACCACAGGAATGGGAAACTTTTCCGGAATAGTAACTTGATTTAAAGCTCGATAGTCAACGCACATCCGCCACGATTGATCCTTTTTTTAACCAAAATTACCGGACTTGAATAAGCGCTTTTACTGGGCCTAATTAAACCGTTGGCAGAAGTTCACCAACCTGACGCTCAATTTCGGATTTCTGGAAATGTGGATATCGATATGGGCGAACACAAACCGATTAGTTATGGACAATATAATGACGTGATCATGCGCTCGAGAGGGAGGTAGAGAGGTTGGACTATGAATACAGTTGCGAACCTTGAGAGTGACCGCGACAAACTCCATTGTTGGTCCTCTAAAGCGACCGAGCCCGACAGAGGAACTGCGGATAAAGGCGGCACCAAGAGCGGAGGGAGCTGGAGAGGTGTCTCCTCAGCCAAAAATAACCACTTATGTAATGCCGTTGGAGAGGGGTGCTTTGTAAGAATCCCCTGTAATTGAACTTGTTTACCATCAAAGTGAATTTCATCCATGAATGTTTCAATCGTGGATGACCTCTCCTAATGAATTCAGCCAATCCATCCCCAAAATGCAGTCGAGTCCCCCAATATCCATAACCAATGCATTTATAGCAAAAATACAGGCTCCAACATGAATTGGGATACCTGAACATTACTCTGACACGACAACGTGTGACCGTCGCCCAATTTAATCAAAATGGTTGGAATCGTCGTCGAGGGTAGCCCCAAAGCTGACATAGTCGTTGAGAAATAAAATGTGAGAAGCTCCACTGTCCACTAGGATGTAATCGAAATTTCTTGTAACATTCCTTGAAACTTTAATGTATTAGCGCCCCCATGAATTGCTAAAATTCCTTCAAAATCCAAGGACATGCAAGTCCCTACTGTTAGTCAGAAGGAGCTTCTTCATCCGTCGGAGAAGCCAACCCCATAGAGAAATATTCCCCACCTGTGGTGTCGTACTCATCCTCGCCTAACAGTAACACCCTCAACTTCCCTTCGGACACTTATGAGTAGGCCCATATGTTGTCCGCAATGGAAACACAAACCTTCTTGCGTCGATCCTCCCATTCTGTGCGGGATAATGAGCGCATACCCCGATCCGGGGAAAAATAGTTGAAGGATCCGAAGGAGAAGTTCCTAATTTAGGAGATGATTGGTGCGTTGTAAATCAACCTCTACCAAAAAAAACCCTGTCAGAGACTTTGAGCTGATTACCCAATTTGGGCTCACTACGGCCCACCGTATGTAGGCCATCCATCGGGAAGAAGGATGAGGGCCCAAAACGGTGTAAATACCGAAATCTGGACGTTGAGTCGGAACCGCCACTTGGCCGGAGCATCTCCGTAACATCCTTTGAAATGAACATTGCATCCAACAATGTTGGGGGTCGGTGTAACCGAACCCATTTCTTTACTTCGGTCGCAACCCCGCCACATAATAACCCAACGATTGCGAATCCGGTAAGCGTGGAACCAAAGACAACAGATATCAAAATCATCAATATATTCATGAATTGAATCTCTTGCTGGATTGTAGCAAGTTGTTCATAAGGGTTATGAATTGACAACCCACTGAATCTGCGAAGGAGTTCATCTTCAAATTCAGACCAAGATAAAGAGTCCCAAACTGAGTAAGTATGGTGAACCAGTGTTGTGCTACCCCCACCATGCTCAAATGTGCCAACGGAGACGGACATCCTCCGCGGTGGCGTTTAAATCAAAATAGAGTTTGGCCTTCTAGATCCACCCTTGAGGGTCGAAGCCGGTAAACTCCGGTAGTTTCACCTTTTTAACCGCCCAAAGAGACGCAACCGGCGAATCCTTCGGAGAATCGGACGAAGTGCGCAAACTCGAAATCCCTTCTCCGCTATGAACACCCGAGCCAGACGACTCGGTGCTCTGATTCTTCTATTGATGTTTCATCCAGTCCAATACTACCTTTCGAAACTCCGTTGATTCACCACAATCCGCTTCTAAGGATTTTAAAGTAGCTTTTATGTCAGAAACGTCTGATTGGAGTTGTTTGATTTGTGTCTCTTGAGCATCTAATCGAGAATTTGTGCGCGTCTCCATGAAATGAGAACGAATGTGAAACAATTCTGGACAGGTCGTCGGCAGGTCGGACCAATGATGGGAAATCCAAACCATAATTAACACAACACAGTTCGATAGAAGGAATTGACTATAGAAATTTAATGGAGTTCTTAGAAAACTTGGGGAGAAACCACAAAAATGGACAAAACAAACGAAGGTTCCAGGGAATTATCCCTCTCTCTTCTATTGCAGGAGCCTACAATATAGGATAGCTAACATAGACCTACCACACACCATCTTATTCCTCCTTACTAAATACTCCTTTTCCCCTGAATGTTCCTTAGCCACTATTAGAGTTCCCCTTTTTGCCCCTTCTAGAGTAAACTTGTAACAATTCAATCCTTGTATTAATACTTCTGTTAGAATGTGTATCAGTTATACATCTCATTGAATCCTTCGTTGTGACAAACTTAGTACTGCAAAGATAGAAGTTGTTTGGTAATAAGTTTCATTTTGAATGGTAATGACCATTCAAGATATTTACCTAGGGAAGGTTTGAACATGGGTCTCTTAAGAAACCTTTCAGGAATCTTACCTCTAGGCCGTCTTGTAATGGATTTGGTAACAAGTAATATTTGTTATACTAGGCTCTGTTGAAAGGTTAAATGTGCAGATATTGGAGTTGTGTGTTGGCAAATGGAAGGACCAAATGTGCCATATAGCTGAATTTGAAGATAATTCTATTTAGATATTTCAAGTTTAATTAGCTTTTATATAGTCTGACGTGACTTTGGATGCATTGATTGGTTCCTTTAGGCTTTAAATAACTTTTCAAGAAGTCTTTACAGAGGCGGATGAACACTTAACCTAAGATGACTAGCAAGATGTTGTGAGTTTTTGAGCATTAATGGTAGATTTTTAGATCTACAAGTGTACGCTTGTGGATGTTAATAAGGTGTCTAGAGTCATGGAATATTTTTAGTACATGTAAAGATGTCAAAACACATTGGGCTTGAATTTGGAAGCTTACGAAGTTGGATTTTAGGCTTGGATGTGTGAAAATTCAGAGAAAAAGTGAAAATGTCCGTGTTACGTTGAAGAGTAAGGTGTTAAATAATGTCACACATTAAGCTTAAATTCATGTGTGGATGTTTTGAGTTGTCATCAAATGTCCAAGCGTTTCATGATGGGATTATTATTGGAATTACCTTGTCTCTATTCGTAAATTAGTAAGACCTATTTAAGTTGATTAGGCCATCGTATCATACATTCTATCTTAACAAATTGTGTTTTATAGATCACTTGGGATCAAACAAACATGTTCTTAAGACACTAAATGACTAATAGGAGTGAAAGATTCTTACAAAAACTAGATGCTATTAATTCTTGAATATGCTATTCGTAGGTCGCTGAGGCCCTGATAGAAATGGTGCTTTATTAACTTGGACACTATTTATAAAATGTTTTGCATAATGATTATCAAGTGTCGTTAGGAGATACGATGTCAAATAGATGGTACCAATATATTTAAAATATATGGAGCCTTCCACTAGAATTAGAATATGGTGTTTATTTGACTGCAATTGTTGTTTAAGTATTTAGGATCCTATGTACAAGGTGATGGGGAGATAGATAATGACGTTACACACCGAATTCAGGTAGGATAGTGTAGTTGGAAGGCAGCCTTAAGGGTACTGTGTAACAAGAACTTCGCGATTAGGTTAAAGGAAAATTTTATAGAGTCGCGGTACGACCGGCTATGCTATATGGAACGGAATGTTGGGCAATCAAGAAGACGCACACGCGTAACATGGAGGTAGCAGAAATGAGGATGTTGAGGTGGATGTGCGGGCACGAGGTTGGATCGAATAAGGAATGAGGTTTTTTTACCTAGGTTAGGGGTAGCTGGTATAACGAATAAGACAAAAGGGGAGATTAAAATGGTTTGGGCATGTTAAAAAGAGACAAATGACAGTACCGGTTATAGTAACAGAGAATTAATGCCTAGGGAAAGAAGGTTTGAGACAGGCCCAAACTGACCTGGGAAGAGAACATTAGAAAAAATTTGTTAGAGTTCACCTCTTTAAGGACATGGTCCAAGATAGGAGTATGTGGAGACATAGGATTAAGGCTAAGGGCGTCTAGATGAGGGTTTAAATGTGTCTTATATGGGTATCACCTAATAGCCCGTGCATGCTAGTATCTGATTGCTTATTGTCACTAGCTTAGTATCATTGGTTGCTCCTTTTTGAAAATAGTATATTTTTGTTCATTGTGTGCTTATTCTTTACATTTCTATAGTTTTCTAGTATTGATCCTTATTTATTGTTGATCACTTGTTGCCCCTTATTGATCTTGATATTTGTTGTCCATCTTGTGCTTGTTGAAATTTACATACAACCCGTCGCTGATTCTCATATGTTGTTGAGCATTTATGTCTTTGTTTATGTTTTACATGATAGAGTATTGCCCGTATGTGTTTTCTTGTGGTATATTGTATCTAGATTGCAAGGTTCAGTATCATGTATTCTTCTTTTTGGGTGTTTTCAGACTAGTGGGTACAATATAGTTGAGGGCCTCGCTAGAAGCAACCTCCCTATCATTAGTGATAGGGGTAAGGTTTGCCTACATCTCACCCTCCCTACACCCCATCAGTAGCTTTGCTATGGACGAAAAAAATATTGGGTGGTTATGGTTATGGTTATGTTGTTTAAAGTTAACATGTTTTAATGATTGATTATCTAGTTGTTTTTGTGCTACTTAAACTCTCACCCCACAAACTCACTAGTCACTAGGCATAAATTTAGTCATCAGATGTATATTCCTAGGCATAGCAAAAATGGCCTGAGTGGTACCCGTACCCATAAGGCCAAAATAGAGCTTAGATGTCGGGCATGAAGGCATGAAGATCTGTTTTGGAATGCATGATACTAAATTTTTGGGAAGGCCACAACTATTATTAGAGAACATTGAACATGTGATGATTCTAAAAGTATATTAAGGTACAAACTCGTGTCAGGATTCACTTTATATTATAGTATATTTTCATCAAAATTTCTGTTTCTAATTTCAAGAAAATCAAGGTATTACATTTGAATGTAATTTAACCCAGTTTTATGCTTGGCTAGGTAGATGTTTCTTGTCACAGAGAGTTGTTTGTCCCAATCAATCTGTAGCCCATATGACCTTTCATTCACATCTTTCTCCCCAAGAATGTTTTAGAAGCCATAAGCTAGTCTACCCAGTCATAAGTAACCACTATCATGTATTAAATCGAAATAATAGGTGGAAGACTTGAGTTGTGGCAGATAAACAGTATCATTCCTATTGACTACAAATCATGTACATAAAACCAACAATTTGACAAATTGATTTTCTGTTGTTACTACTTTAACATTCTGCAGAAAAATTTCTGAAACGCATAAACGCACATGCATCATTCGTTCCATACACCCACGTGTATCTTGAAGCGATAAGGTTAAAACTACAGTGAGCATCACCTTTAACACTAACAATCAGCTGCAAAATCTTTTTTGTAAATATGTTATCGATAGCTACCAATTCATGAAACCTAAAAACTGCGCTACTTTAGGATAATCAAACTAATAAATTCTTAATTGATACATAATTCAGAACAGAACTTGCCTTCTCTTTGACAGATTCTTCCCGTTCTAATATATATTGCTGCTTTTGCGTAAGAGCCAATGGCCTTGCTTCAACCTCATTTACAATGACTTGGTTCCACTCAAATTGAGAAGTGAACACTATTAACAATAGCACTGAAACCAATAGCAGTGGCCTTGACATCACCAAACCCGACTTCCTATTAAGAAAAGAGAGATTCAAGGTAGCTAACTAGAAAAATCCAAAATCTCAAAACAAAATATATATTTTACAAATTCTAGTTGCTGATTGATTTCAAATGGTAACTCACACGCCCTCTAATCCAACCACTAAATGTACACCTAATGTCAATCATGAGATTTGACCCTTCAATGTCCAACACACTTTGATACTGCTCGATCACAAACCTTTTAGATGAAATCATGATAATAATTTATCTAAATTCCTTTTTTCATACAAACCCTAACTTTTTCAGTTACAGCAACTGGATTGCACATGGTTTCTCCTCTTACACAAACAACCATTCAAAGTATAACGGTGGTGATTCTTTCCCTTAATTACTGTTCTACATATAATACATGAAACAATGAGAGGATAGAGATGAATTCATTTCATTTGCACGCATTGCGATGGATAATTTCAAAGTTAAAAGATATGAATCAGAAGCCCTAGGAAACTGATGACAACAAATTCATACAAAATCATGAGATTATAGCAAATAACTAGATCAAATAACAAATAAAAGCAAATTGTAACTGGAAGTGTGATGAACATCACCAAATAACAAATAAAAGCAAATTGTAACTGGAAGTGTGATGAACATCAGTGATCAATCCAAGGAGGTACACGCATAAAAACACGATTGAAGTAAAATTTGATTAAGAAGTAATAAGAGAATACCTCAGAGAACGATGACTGTGAGCTTGCTTTAATATTTTTTTTATTTCTTGGACATTAAGCGGAATGTGAACCGATGGTTAAGATAAATAGTTATGACATGTAAATAAAAGACAAAATAAAAGGCAGGCTATAAGTTTAAATTTTAATCTAAGCAAAAGTACATAAAGTTGAGTTAATGTATTTTCTCAACAATAAGTTTCTTTTTGAAAGAGTTAGGGTGCGGTTCCGGCTAGAAAATGAATAAGTAAACCCGATTAAGATAACACCTATTTTTGTGAAAAAGGGTTGTACATTTGTCGTTCAAAAAAAATTATAAAACCTGATTAAACTTTTTTTAATAAAAATGACAATTTATAAAAAAGGTCATATTCTAATTTAGTCTATTTCTTTAAAATCGGTTAACTATTATAATTATTTTATCAAACATCCAAATATGTAGAACATGACAAAAAAATAATAACTATCAATTTGTTTGACGTAATTTTTCTTAAAGATCATAACATTGTGTATATAACCAAGCTCATTTTTTTATCAGATGACATAGAATATTAGTTTTAATAGCCTGCTGATATTTTACTTACATTTTACATCTCTAAAAGTTATCAATGATGCAACAAAAAATTACAAATAGCGGTGAACCTAACAATTATTTACCCTCTTTATAACTTTATTTATAACTCCATCGCTGAAGCATGGGTTGTTTTGGTTTGAATATGGTTCAAAATCAAGCTTATTACTAATTAATATTTTGGTTTTAGATTTTCGTAAAAAATAAAATTCGGTTATAAACAGTCTTGTAAATTCTGCTATTAAAAAAAGTATCATTAATTGGTTAATAGGCAGCTTTGGAAGTGGGTCGATTTAACTAGTTCATTGAGTAATTTTAGTTATATACAGTTAAACAAAATGTTAGCAATCATTTTATCATTTTGATTATAAATAAAAACGCACGATAAGTCTACAGCTGATACGTTAATTACAAAAAATTAATAAAAATACTTTTTCAATATATAAAATATTATTTAGAGTTAATCTTGGTTTTCGTCTTTGAGTTTTGCAAATTGTCTCCACTTGAGTATCAACGTTTATTTTGTCTCTATTATTGATCTGAGTTTTTCAAATTGTTTCTATTTTCGTCATTTTAACTAACGGTGTTAACATTTTCTATTAGTTTATTTCAAAATGATCAAAATACTCATATTTTGTCTCTATCATAAACTCATTTTTCAATTTCATCTCTCTTATTTTTTTTCTTTCTCCACAACACCATGCACCACCCTCGCCACACACCACCACACAACATTGCATGCCCCATCAACTTCTACGTCACCACCTTCCCATGGGACACCTCCGACTACACCACCCCTAACGCCACCAACAACTGTTGCTCCACCCTCCGGAGCCTTTTCGACATCGGCCTCCCCCACCACCTCCACACCAACAAGACATTCTACTTCCCAACGCACCAACACCCGCATCTTGTCTCCACGACTTCCAGACCCACCTCTTGTCGTTCGCCCATGTTCGGCAAACGTTAGCCTACTGCCTCACCTCCCCCGGTGAGTTCGTTGCTGGCCCTACCAATTATGTCGGGATAGTCAAGGTCTCTGATTGGATTGATAAAGTCGGTCCTACCTCGGGCCCGAAGACATTCCCACGGTCGATTGCATACTCGATGTGTCTTTGTTCACTTCTAGTTCCAAGCCCAAATCAAAATTATCAAAATCAAACGAAAGCATTATTTTTGCCATCTCAAGAGCTTTGATTGGAACCCTGATCGTTCTGGGTGTGATTTTGATTCACAAGAGATTTATTAACAAGACAAAAGAAGCTCAGTTACATTTGGATTATGTTTGTAATGTCAAAGATCGAGTTTTGCCTAACGCTAGTGCCAAATGGTTCACTATACACGAGATTCTTGCTGCTACGAATTAGTTTTCGCAGTAGAACTTAATCGGTCAAGGTGGATTCGGGGTTGTTTACCCACACCACACACCACTGTTACCACACACCACTGTGGCGGTGATGTGCGGTGGCGGTGGTAACCGATGGCAGTGGTGTGCGATGGCAGTGGTGTGTGGTGCTGTGTAGAAAGAAAGAGAGAAAGTGAAAGAGATGGGTTGTTTTTATACCCCTTAGGGGTATTTTGGTCATTTTGAAATAATCTAACAGAAAATGTTAACACCATTAGCCAAAAGAACGAAAATAGAAACGATTTACAAAACTCAGGCCAATAATAGAGACAAAATAAACGTTGATACTCAAGTGAAGATAATTTGCAAAACTTAGGGATGAAAACCGAGATTAACTCTATTATTTATAATAAATAAGAATATAAAAATTTGTTTCGTTGTTGGTTCAGTTTGATTAATTTAATTTTATACACATAAAACAATGATGACTAAACCACAAAAACAGGTTATCAAAAACCAGTTAATCTTATTATAATTCAGTTTATATACCCATTTATCACTAGTCATGTCAAATTTACAAACAATCAAAGTCTGAAATGCGTCCAATAGTTAAAAATGTAAAAGTTCAGGTTGTATATCGGAGGTGTCACATTATCGATAGACTAATCCACAAATAGAAGATGATTTTATTGGGATGCGAGGTACTCATACCATATAAATATTGAAATTTCATGAGCTCAAGTACTACTTTAAGGAAAATGTTTAAAGTTGAACCAATAAATTTTATTATAAATGAGTTTTCTTTTGGAGGGTTAGAAATGCGAACCCAATTAAGATAACATATAGTTTACGAATTAGGCCAGAACATTTGCTGCTAAAAATAAAAGAAAAAAAATGATTTTATCCCGTGAAAAAGATTAACAAATCCAGAGCAAAGTATAGTTTCCAATGCATAGGATACAGTACATTAACACTAAATAATATTATACGTAGCAATTTCAGATCTGAAAAAGAACTCACCCCAAAAACACCTGTTCGTAACCCGATGAGCCAACGTCGATCCTATAAACACCTTCGGTAAATCGCCGATCGCCGCCGATCGCCGGAGCTATGGGAAACACTCAATCGCCTGCCGCCGATCATCGGTTTACTCCCGCCACAAGGTTCGTTATCACCTATCACATTCACCTTTGTTCGATCGTCATTCGCCAACCACAAATCACCGATTATTATTTCTTCTTGTGTTTTCAGACTCTTCTCTCAGAACGAGCTGGATGACCTAAAGTCGTTGTTCGGATCTCTCGCCGCACAGTCTCAAAGCGACGGGAGATTCATCTCGCTTTCGGTGTTTAAGGTTTGAATGTGTTCGATGATTTCGTTGGTGATGTTTGGTTGTTAGGTTCTGAGAGGTGGTATTCGATTAAGATGTGCGAATTGGTTGTGATTTGTTAGGTGTATATTGGAATTGAAGGTCCTCTTGGAGATAGACTGTATGATTTAGTTACGCAGAATCGGAAAGATCAGAAGCTCACGTTTGAAGACCTTGTAATTGCTAAAGTAAGTTGTTGTTGTGTATCGCTGTTTTTTGTGGCTTGAGATTTGTGTCGATTTTGCTTTTGATTAATCAACCAAAACAACGAATTAGGTTGTTATAATGTTATATGGTACTTATAATCACAGACTTGTGTGATCTCAGATTAGTGTATTAAAAGTAAGAAATCCGTGTCTACTTTTCTGTATCTCACTGCCTTTGTGACTTGAAATGTGTCTCGATCCTTCTTTTAGTTAGTTAACCGGAGTGATGATTTACGCGCTTTAAAGGAACTCATATTCACAGTCTAGTTTGATCTCAGATTAGTGTGTTTAAAGTATGAAAGCTGTATGTCTATTCAGGATCATTGTTTTATTCGTTTTAGAATTTAACTAATGTGGTATATTGGTATTGTATAATGCTATATTTTAGCTAAGTCACTTCTAATGGATTTGATGCCATGACTTTGGTAGTTAAAAAGAATTTTAGCACTTATTGATTGGTTGTTCAAGTTTACTTGTACTTACACATTGGTCTGTGATTCAGGGAACGTATGAAAAAGGAACTAGAGATGAGATTGATGAGTTTCTCTATCAATTATGCGACATTGATGGTGATGGCAATCTAGTGAGGTAAACATATTCAAGTCTTGTCCTTCTTTATGAATATTCTTGTGCAATGGTATAAACATGACCATTTATTAATCGTGACACAAAAATAGCTATTTTTCCGGATGTGATATATCTCTATAGAGATTTTAGAGATTAGTTACGTCTACAGCCATAAGTGACGTGAAACGTTGCATATCCGCTTTGGCTTGCATAGCAGACTAAAAAGGCATCAGATTGGCTGAAAATCATGTCATACACAATTCGTGTATGTGCTTGAGTGTTACACCCTTACCGGCTCCCCGCTCCCATGCAAGTCTAACCTGTTAAAAAAAACGCATTACATTTCTGCTTTGACTCGCAGGTCTGACTTGGAAGCTGTTATAAGTGAAATACTAGATAATATATATTCTCAGAAACAAGCTGAATCTTCATCAGCTTCCAATCATAAGCCGATTGGCATATTCCTTGATGCTGCCAATTTTTCAAAAGATAACAAAGGAAATTCTGAAAAAAGTATGTCTTTTGAGGATTTCAGAAGTTGGTGCCATCTAGTTCCATCTGCCAGAAAGTTTCTTGCAAGCTTGTTGAAGCCCTCTTCAAGTAATTGTTTTTTAACAACTGCACATTGTTTACTAATATATTATCGATGTCATGCTCAGTATTTCTGTTTATCAGGTTCTCAAGTTCCTAATCGGACCCACCAAGAGGACATTGATTCTAATATGCTGCTATTAAAAGAGGAATATGCTTGGCACATAGGAGGAGCTCTTTCACACCTAGAATTGAGTGAATGGAAACTTTTGTATCACAGCTCACTTAATGGATTAAGTTTCAACACATTTTTGGGCAATATTTCGTGGGTAGCTTACTTGCTTAAATTCATTTTTATTAACCTTTATAAAGTACTTCTTATGAATACAAGCTTTATGTTGATTGATTTACAGAAATGCTGAAGGGCCAACTGTGTTAATTATTAAGGACAAGGAAGGCTATATCTATGGCGGTTATGCTTCTCAGCCTTGGGAAAGACACGCTGACTTTTACGGTGACATGAAATCTTTCTTATTTCAGCTATACCCTAAAGCATCTATATATCGACCAACTGGTGCTAACAACAATATACAATGGGTAAGTATACATTCCTTGGTAATGTTACTTATAAAATGATCTATAACAATGGAGACAAATGTTATTTCAACAGAGGTGTAAACGGGCCGAGTTGAGCCAAGATCAAGTTTGAGGTCGCTTATGCTTGAGCTTGGCTTATTTAGCTTAACATAGCTGCTCACTTCCAACTCTATATACAAAGCTTGAGTTCTGGTCGTATATTATTACTAGTTATCTGATTGCTATACTTATATACATATATAACTATATCTATATATTTATGTAAATTTATTATAATTGTATGTATATAATAGTATATATCATTTAATTACTTTATCCTCATTATATATAAATGTTATATTATATAATAGATTTTATTGTATTAAATTAAAGTTAGTATAGTTATTTAAATAATAGGCTTGCTTAGGCTAGGCTCGAGTTTTCAGTGAACCTATCTTGAGTATCACACGAGTAACTCACTCGTTTACACTCTTTGCAAGTGAATGACAATGTTACAAAATCTTTGTTCCTATCTGCAGTGTGCGGTAAACTTTAGTTCAGACAGCATACCAAATGGCATTGGTTTTGGAGGCCGTGCAGGTCATTTCAACCTGTTTATCTCATCAAATTTTGATAACGGTCACACTTTCACGGGTCCCACATTCAATAACCCGTGCCTGTCAAAAAACAACCGTATATACCCGGAAGTGATTGAATGTTGGGGGATTGTACAAAAGGGAGCTCAACAAGAAAAGCAAGATGGTGTGAAAGGTACTGTGCTTGAAAGATTTAAAGAAGAGCGTAATATGCTTAATTTGGTCGGGATTGCAAATTCAAGCGACTGATCATTCTCAGAGGTAAGAAAACCTTAACTTGTGCCCAAATTTATCATGTGTAGTTTGCAAGGCTATGTTGAAAAGTTGTGAAACCCTTTTGATGTTGTGAATGTTCTTTTTAGATAAGTAAATTAATGTGATTCAAATAATATTATTTACAAAATTTAGAACTAGAAATGTAAAATTTTAAAAAGGTAAAATTGTTGTGTTGTTGTGTTCAAATAAAGAGCAAACAAATTATAGCTTACATACGTTTCCTCTAAATTTTATTACAAGATGGAACATATTTTATGCATGATATATGTCACTCTAAACACGTCTTAAAAAAACGAAACAAAACTTCTTGTTCAGTGGTGTAATCTAGTTGGTCAAGATCGTGATATTATATATATTGCATGGTGATGTGTTGGAAATTTATTAAAAAATGTGTTTTCATTGAATTAGGACATAAATAATTAATTGTATTTGTTGTTATAATAATTATTAATTACTGGGGTCGTGCTTTCCTTTGTGAGAGAATCACAACAAATCAAACCATATAGAAAATTATGCTTAGATGAATTAGATATCGATGTTTTAAGTTATGTGATTAAAACTTTAAAGCTATGAAAAATGAAAAAGTTTGTCACACATAAGTGGCGTGACAAAACTTGAAGAGACTAATAAGTCAGAGTTTCTATAGGAATGTGTTTTTATATAATAATAGACATCTAGTGGCAGCCAGAGTGAACGTAATTGAACGCCAGGCTCCTTATTGCTTTAATATTCACTAAAGTATTCGTCAGGAAAATAGTTGTTGTCCCAAACTGACATCGCTAACGAATACAATTGAATTAAAAGAAACTGAATATATATACTTGAGCGGACAGAATAAAAACATTTGTGTATTGACGAGCGGCTATCGATTAATGGAATCTTGCGTTGCATCAAATAATTCATAGGAAAAAACATTCTTTAAAATTCAAAGATATACGGGTCCTATGCGTCATGTATAGGGTCCCATGTATAGCCTGTATGTGATATATGAGTGATGAACATACATGACATATGACACTATATGCATCGTATAGTCGCCACTTGTACGACACATAGTTTTATAAGTCACGTATAGGTTGGCTGAATGACTGTTGTGACAACTAGTAATACATCATTGAAAAAGCTATATGCGGCCGTAACCTATAGATGACATATAAGACGATGCAAATGACTGATGCAACAACCAATAAGTTGTCTTGGAAATTGAAAAGCTATAAGCCACGTTAGCGTGTATCAACTTATTCACTGGAATGTCTTTGTATGAAGACCTTATTTATATTGCTCTTGTCGTGTCATTGATCTTCATCTCAAATCATAACCACCCTCAAATTTGTCATGCATGTTGACAAGTGTTGGTGTTAGACCTTAGCAATCTACATATTACAAGGTGTTTCATGTTTGGATGCGTTATTTTTATTTGAAGTTGCAATAATCAATAACAATTATTAACCATCAATAAACGTCACTTTAACCATCAAGTAATTTGTCACGGGTAATTGGCTAGTGAATACCATTAAATTACCATCCTTTATTTCAAAATTTTAATATTTATTGTGATATTTATGTGATATAAATCAAAAAACGAAACAAGCAAGTGGGAGCCAAAAACTTAAACACGTTCAAGTGGGAGCCAAAACTCATATTATGGCTTGTTTAATAAATTGCTCGAGCTATCTTGTGAACCTAAGCAAGCTTTTCAATTATAAATCGTTGCTCACATCTCATATCTGAGATTGTGATTGATGTGGTCAAATTTATACATATTCTATATAAATATTACCAACACTTTAAATAGTTTTTGCTTAGTTTTTAGTGAATATTGCACAGGATTGGTTCATATTTATATTATATTTATATCCATACTTGCTTGTTTCGTTTTTTGATTAAGATATTTCCCCTGCCCATTACTTTCGCTCGGATTTAAAACTTTCACTCGATTAAATTTTATCATTTTTATTCATAAAGAAGTTAAGAGTTCTATTGTGGTACATATTACGGTTCAATCAAGTTTGGATACTATAGTATTAAAGGTGCAAGTTTAAGCAAGGTCGTAGAGGTAATTGAGGTTTCATATTAAAATTGCATGTGAGTAATGTTCTCAAATGTTTCGAGTTCAGAATTCCCACGTCATCCCTCATGTATGGTAAGATTATGTTTTCGAACATTCTCTTCCATCTTTTGGAAAATTTAATTTGGCAGTTTTTTAGCGTTATTGAGAAAGCTGAAATAAAGTATGAAACACGTATTAACGTTATCTTGACTAAAAAAGTTTGTCAAATAATATCAAACTGAAACACAGAATAGTGTATGAAAGTTACAAAGACAAAAAAAAACATTTTCAAATGAAAATGACAAATATGACCAAACCACGAAGAGAAAAACGACAATTCACTCAAACTCAATTAAAAAAAGATTGTTTTCGGGGTAGAATATTACAAATCTTTAAAATTATTTTTTTGAATGAATGAGTTATGACAAGTAACATCAACGAATATACGTAGGGTAAACTTTTTTTTCTGATATAGGGCTAAAGTTCACAATATTCAAATTTGACTTGTGACAATACATCATAGAAGATAATTTATTAAATATTCCAAATATAGTACACCCAATTTTGAGATGTTACTTACTGTTTCTATTATTTCATAATCATAATATGCATTCGTTAATATCAAACTAGTATGACTTAAAGATTCGCGTGAAGTTTAAACATGTTGAGCTTAGAAGCAATAGAGAATCCACCGTCAACAAGCAAATTATGTCCACTAATGTATTTAGCATCGTCACTTGCCAAAAAAAGGACGACATTAGCGACATCATCAGTTGTGAGTGTTACACCCTCAAGATTCGCATATGAATTCGATATGGATTCAATGGTCGTTCTATCAATGATACCCGAGCTAGTCATTGGTGTGTACATCATATAAGGTGACAAACAATTAACACGAATGCCAAATGATCCAAGCTCTACTGCAAGATTCTTGGTGAGGCCAACTATAGCATGCTTTGAACAAGTGTAAGCATGTGAACTTAAACCACTCACAGATGAAGCAATGCTTGATGTTGATATTATTGACCCTGATTTTGCAGGAATCATAACCCTAGCAGCGTGCTTCATGCCTAGGAAAACTCCTGTGACGTTAACGCGAAGCACACGCTCAAAGTCTATTTTGTTGGTTTCAGTGATGTTTGGCTTCATAGGATCTAATATTGCAGCATTATTGAAAATAATGTCAAGTTTTCCATAAGTGGCAAGTGCAATATCTATAGCGTTCTTGACATCTTCTTCGTTGCTTACATCGCAATGAACATACGTTGCGTTTGTTGAGCCAATGGCCTCACAAACCACATGACCAAGTTCGTCTTGGATGTCTACGAGTATGATTTTTGCTCCATGTTCAGCAAAGAGTTTCGCAGTACGCTCTCCAACACCGCTTGCTGCTCCTGTTATTAATGCTACTTTTCCTGCTAACCTATACCAAAATATCCAAAACTTTCGTATTTATATTATGTGAAGGTGAAGAAAATAATTAGTAAATGTAAATCTACTTTTATACCTTTTATACACCATTATGAAAAATATTATAACAATTGAATAATAATAAAGTAGAGTGTTCTTTATACTTACAGAAAAGTGTGACTAGGTTTTTAATAAAAATACTAAAACTTGGTTATTAATATATGATTTTATCCCTTATATTATTTTGGAATACAGAATAACTGGAAACAAATACAATTTTAAGGTTAATCCTTCTAAGATAAATAAATCCAATATTATTAAATGACTTTTTAATAAACTTTAGATAATTGATTATTGCATTAAATACACATAGTTCGGTGTAGGTAAAGATCATCTTGAAATCGTTACGTTATATTTAATTCTGGAGCAAAGAGGGTAAAAGACTAAAAGTCGTATAATGGTTTGTTGGGTTAAATGGAATTTAGTATTGGATTAAAAAAGAATGGTGGCTTAGGTATTGGTAGCCTAGAAGACTTTAACTGCCTTGTTGAGAAAATAGGGTTGATGTGTCCCTTATCTGATAAGGGATGCGTGACGCATCGACCGGGCTAAGGAAGCCATAACATATTCGACAAGTGTATGCTGGCTGATGGGCAAGAATCTAACACGTGGACACCGATGCGGACCACATTGGCTATGGATGCGGGACGCAACACCGAAAGGGGCTCGAGGCAATGCATGTGTGACGTGTGCCATGCACTCAGAGGTACCGCTAAGTGGATGAGGTCGCATCGCCTAGTGGATGTGTACCGCATTAGCCAACGGACCCAAATATAAATAGGTGAGCAATACAACACAGTTCTCACTCACACCTCAATTTATAAATGCTTAACTTTGAATTGGGTGCCTTGCCACTTTCCCCAACTCGTTCATGAGCCTATAGTTGACACTCGACGACCCGAAGCACCCCAAAGATGGTAGAGTGCGCTTAGTATTATAGTAAGATATGATACTGCCTGAGCAACCTAGAACAACCTTATAACACCAAAGATATGTTCTACTTAACTCAAAGATAAATATATTTGTCTTCGAAAATTGAAATTTGTAAATCTTTAAGATTCACATTTATACTTGAAAATGACATGATTAATAGTTAATTTATCAACTTATATTCCTGAAATGTAAGACAAGCATCAAATTAAAATTATACGTACGGTCTGATAAAAAATGATGCACATGTGATGTATAGAATCCTGATTAAGAACTAAGATTAAGAACCTACATCTTAATAGTTCATAGTTTTTTAATAATTAAAATATTAATCTAAATGTTGAATGGTTAAAAGATAAGATAATGATAAATCTTAATGATTCAATATTAAGGTTATTTTTTAATTATTAAGAGATTATAAACCATTTAAAAGTAGTTTATTAATTACCATTAAAAGCTACCAAACATTGCACATTCAAAACGATTATCGCCCATTTCACTACTCATGATTTTAATTTGATGAAATTGAATATTTTTTTTAAATAGCTTTTAAATCGTCTGCATTTATACACAAATGATTCTACAATATTTTACACTACTAACAAACAATAAAAAGACTATTTACATTAAATAAACTATAGTTTACAATACGAGTTGCGTATGGAACGCATCAATAATAGAAAAAATCTAGCCCAAAATAATAGAACTAGATCTTGTCAAAAGTCCGTAAAACTTCTCTATTGTATATTTTGTTTGATATATTCTTTAGAAAATAACTTATTTTAAGTGGTGCTAGACTTCTAGTACAATATAATAGTTTGTTTATAATATAAAAAAAACATAAAATTATTTCAAAACTAATTACTATAAAGTAAAACTAACCTTTTAGTATTTGTAGCGGTTGTCATTGTTTGCCAAGAAAGGGATGGCTTAAAAAGGAATATGAAACTCAGGAGTTATATAGAAGAGTGAAAATTAATTGGACAAACTTCTTTTGTCTGTGTTTTAATGAGACAATTATTATCAGAGTTTGACATATTATATAAGAGGTAGAGGGTGTGATAATAGAAAAATTAGGCCAAGTTGCACATGGTTTTAAGAAGTATAAGTTATTGTTTCTATTTTAAAGGTGGAAATTATATTAAAAGAAAAGCAGAATACAATAATACAAAATTAACTAGACAGCTAGACAAAACAATACAACAAAGATAAATTTAGTCTCCCTCAAACTTTAAATTCCACCATACCATCCATTTCAGACGTTTTCTTAGTTTTCTCAAACCATTTGAGGTTGTTTTAATTTAAACTGATCATATTTTTTAATTTTCCTATAGTTTTCTCTATATCGATTTGTTTATAAAAGGTCATATTATAATTAAAGTCATTTCTTGATTTTCAACTCAAATACTAAAGAATATTAATAACTTTTTAAATGACAATTATATTACTAAGTAGATGTGGACAAATTGGGTATAAAACCTACCCAGTTTGTGTTGAACCCGGGTTAGTTTCATGTCGATATTTTTGGAACTGAGTTTGACTGGGTTTCAGGTCAGATTGAGGCTGTATAGAACCCTACCCGATAGGAACCGAGTAGGGTCGGGTTGGGTTCAAAACCTGGTCGGGTTATTTTCTTTATTTTTCTTTCATTTAATGTTTACTTTCTTAAAGTTATATATAAAGTTTAATCATTTAAAATTTTCTTTTACACAATTATTATTTATTAATATTTTTCTTCTTTGTATATTTTTTAGTTTTATTTTTATAATTATGAATATCAACCATGAATACATCATAAACATGAAAGTCGTGAAAATTCTACCACTTTTCACGAGACAATGTTGCTAATATCAATGTAAAACACACGTTGTGTTTTTGGGATGTTATCACCTTTTTCTTTTGATTACACGATGCATCATGCATCTATAGTGTGAATTAGTTTTTAGTATACCAATTTCTTGCTACAAATATCTTATTTTTAATAGCATATATAATATACTTTTACTTTTAAATTACTACAACCTAATCTATTTAACCACTAGATTTGAACTTAGGAACTAACCTTACATTAGATAAAAATATATATATTATTTTATAAATCAATTTAAAATAGAGTAAAGCCACTTTAGGTGAATTTTAAGGTATTCAATTCAGAAAACGGTTTTCATTTTCTTGTCTAGTTAAAGAACATTAATATAGTAGTTTGACAGAAGTTCGATGAGTAGTTAGAGCTTTAGCTGACCTTTTTTGGTGTTTGTCACATACTCAAATGATTTTTTTTTCATTTTATTTATTCAATTTAAAAAGTTATTATATCTTTGTATTTACTTTTTAAGTTCGTGTCAAAATATTTTTAAGGTAAATTTTTGTATCACCATTAAATTTTTTTGTTTTATATTTTTAAGTGTACGATATATAATTTTTTTTGCGATAGTATCATAACAGACAAATTAAAAGAATTTATATACTAATAAATAAAATATTGGGGACACTTCTCAATATTTTAGGCCATCCAATTTTTAAATTTTCCACATATCTCTCATATAAAATAATAAAAATGTATTTTTATATGTACTTAATATAAAATTTAACTATGGTTACGTATTATTTAATTATGGGTAGTTATTATAGCATTAATTGAATTAATTTAACACGAATTTAGTTATGAACTTTTAATTAACTTTTTTTCAAACTACTATTTGACGCTTTAATATCACCAAATTCAAAATTATGTTCGACATAAACGAAGAAAAAAAAATGATAATAGTTGTTTTTATGAGTTATTTCTAAAATTTTCAAATATGTCTTATATGAAGGTTTATTCAATCCATTCATAACAATGAGTTTTATGACAAAACTATTTTATTGTCTAAGTGTATAACATCACATTTATTCAATTGTGTAATGCGCGGAATTATAATCTACAAGCAAGTATATATTAGATCTTTGTAGAAATTTTAAAATTCTCATGATCGATTAAATAGGAACGACTTCAACGTAGTTTCTCATATTACTTTGTGTGTTAATTATATTTTTATGTTTGTATAAATAAAATTTTAGATCGATTAGTTTAACGATAGATTGTCACGCCTCTGTCCTAGGCATGGGTTATAACTTATAAGTGACTGAATGCCATCGAACGCAGCGAAAATTACCTAATCTTTATTAAACCTTAGTAATATATACAATTGTTTATGATATAACAAACAATTACATAAGTCTAGGCTGGATTAGAGATCTACAACCCAAGCTCGTATGATCTCTTTCTGCTCTAGCCTCAAAAGCTATCCCTTCCAAACGTACATCACATGGCACCTTGGTGTATGCCCAAAATTATTTTGACTTAGCTTACGTTAGTGAGTTCGTGGACACAACTTGAAACACATATTCATTTTGAGCGAAATTTTTAGAGTTGAACTAGTAAGTTTTTCCAACAATGGGTTTACTTTTGAAGGGGTTGAGGGTGCGCTCGTAGCTGAGAAACGAATATGTGGACCCGATTAAGATAACACCTATATTTTGAAGCATGGTCTCATATTTATCGTTAAATATTATACCAAAAATTACTAATTTTCTCTTTCTTTTTCAATTAAATAATATTTTTATACTTTTATTATTACTATTTATCTCTTCTCCACTCACAACCACTTTCAAAAATTAAAAAAAATTAAAAAGGTAAACAATGTTTCTTTAAATTTACGAATAAACAGTAACATTTTATTTCTCCTCCGCTCACGTCCACTCACAATCATTTCATATAATATAAAGATTATACTCACAACATTATAATAACTGGATTTGAATTGTGTAAGTGTTTTAGAGAGGGTTTTACACCAAATATTACCTCATAACCACTTCTACCTAAATAGATTGATAATGGGTTCCATTTTTATTAAAGGGTTGCTGTTAGAATTTCGAACACATTCAGACAAGAAACTAAGAGGTGTGTGATGTATGTAAAAGTGTGTGATGTATGTAAAAGTGTATATATAATATGATAGGATAGTCTTGTTTTACATTTAGAAAATAATATTTACTTCTATTAATTTAGCATGCAATAGGCAAATGTATTTATCAAATAGTGATAAACTGGTAAGAATCTGACATTGTCCTAAAGACATGATAACTACTAATACTAAAATTTTGTAATTGTTTAACCTATGAAAAGTTGATGTGGGTTAATTAAACTACTTTGGCTTGCAATTAAAGTGAATAAGCTACAACTTGAAGTGCAATTAAAGTATCGTAACACTATTAACCCTCAAAACAACATTTTTTATGACATTTTCGTCCGAAGTTCACAAAATTTAATTAGACTTCCATCAATACATCACGAAAGATAATTTTTTATTATTATTATTATTATTATTATTATTATTATTATTATTATATTATTATTATTATTATTATTATTATTATTATTATATTATGGAATAAAATATTAAAGATTCCACATATATTACACCGAAATTTGAGATTTCACTATTTCTTATTTATAATAATGATAACAAACATCCGTTCATATCAAACTTGTAATGACTTAAAGATTCGCTTGAAGTTTAAAAATGTTGAGCTTAGAAGCAATAGAGAATCCACCGTCAATAGGCAAATTGTGTCCACTAATATACTTGGCATCATCACTTGCTAGAAAAAGGGCGGCACTAGCGACATCATCGGTTGTGAGTGTTACACCTTCAAGATTTCCGTATGAATTTGATACGGTTTCAACGACCGCCCTATCAATGGTACCGGAACCGGTCATTGGTGTGAACATTGTATAAGGTGACAAACAATTGACGCGAATGCCAAATGGGCCAAGCTCTACTGCAAGATTCTTGGTGAGGCCAACTATAGCGTGCTTTGAACAAGTGTAAGCATGTGAACTTATACCACTCACACCTGAAGCAATGCTAGATGTTGATATTATTGATCCTGATCTCGTAGGAATCATAACCCTAGCAGCATGTTTCATGCCTAGAAAAACTCCTGTAACGTTTACACTAAGCACACGTTCAAAGTCTATTTTGTCGTTTTCGACAATGCTTGGCTTCATAGGATCTAATATCCCAGCATTATTAAAAATAATATCAAGTTTTCCATAAGTGATCAGTGCAGTATCTATAGCATTCTTGACATCTTCTTCGTTGCTTACATCACAATGAACATACTTTGAGTTTGTTGAGCCTATGGTCTCACAAACCACATGACCAAGTTCGTCTTGGATGTCTACCAGTATGATTTTCGCTCCATGTTCAGCAAAGAGCTTTGCGGTACGCTCTCCAACACCACTTGCTGCTCCTGTTATCAATGCTACCTTTCCAGCTAGCCTAAATCAATAATATCAAAAAATTCATAATATTACTAGCATTTTCGTACAAAAAGAAAGTTGTATCTGCATTTCAATCTCTCATTTACGTTTTATCTTTCAATTTATTACTTTTCATGTATGAAGACTGCCAAACTCGAATCCGGCTCTATCAATCGATTACCACAATTATTTCATGTTAATCTTATAGATCGAACTCCTCGGTTTTTCTGGAAAATTCATGACAACTGCCCTTCATGTTGTAAACAAACATGAATAATTCATCTTTTAGTTGTAGAATATATAATATATCAACAGACTTGGTAGAAAAGATGTTTAGAAGTCAAAAAAAAATCACTAGTTTCATACCATCACACTTTGATGTTTTTAACAGGGCAAACTTTATGAAAGAGTGCTGAACTTACATTTAATTCTCATTTAAGCACAACAAACATGTTATTATTTTTTTAGCATCAATTGGATTACTGACAAATCATTAGGACACACGATTATTTATGTTAAATAATTTTATGTCAATGAAGATTTAACAATTATGTAGTTAGCAAGTGTCACAAAAAGACATCGTAAGTTAAATAATATCTTCTTCAATTAGAAAATTGCAGGCTCATGGAATGTTATAGTAAACTTAATAAGTTAAGTACATTAGTTGCATTGTAACTGATATTACACTGCAATTTGCTTAATAGCTTGTATATACTACATAAGGTAGTTTGAAAACTAATTTCTACAAAGTGAAAACTAACCTTTTAGTAGTGGTTGTCATTGTTTCTCAAGAGGGATGGTATACATGAATATGAATAGGAGGAGTTATATAGGAGAGTGGAGTGGAGATTAATTGTACAAGCTTCTTTGGTCTAATTTCTTTTTATTTTTTTTGCAAAGAAAATGTTTTATTAATGATGGGACAACTAATAAAATAGAAAAAATTATCAAAATAAACATTTGGTTAAATTAAATTACCAATAACAATTAGAAAATAAATTTACAATAAAAAAAAACCCAATAAAACAAGCCACGTGGACGAGAATTATCCATAAGCCCTCGCTGAAAAGGTGTCTGGGCGAAAGATTTACATAATCCTCGCTGACGTATCAAAATTTTAGTGGTTCCTTATTGACTGGGCGAATTTTTAATGGTTCCTCAGAGATATATAATTACCAAAATGCCACTCATTGCTTAAAATTTTGATCTTTTTAAAACACAAAATTTTAGAAAAAGTATTTACCAAAAATTAAAAAAATCGTTAGTTTTATTAAATTTTTATTTTTTAAACACTTTTATTTGTTATTCAATAAGCACTGAAATTTCGTCATGTTAGCCAGTGATTATGTAAATTCCTCACCCAGTCATTTCTTCAACGCGAGATTATGGATTTTCCTCGCCAATGTGACGAGGAATGAACACCTGCCTTATTTTTATTGGTTGTTTGTTTTGTAAATTAATTTTTAATGATTATATTGATTAATTAATTTGTTCGAATGTTTATTTTAGTAATTTTTTCTAATAAAATTTGAGTGGAGGTAGATGAGAGATTGACACGTAATGATGTGACAACAGAAAAACTAGGCCAAGTTGCAACATTGTGTTCCACATGGTTCTAAACAGCAGAAGTTATTGTCCAGAAGATAAATAAGTGATAGACACGTGCATTGTACATTATGTATGTTGTAGGAAGTTGTATAGGAAGCATCGTAAGAACTAACAAAATATTGACATCGTATACGTACAAAAGTGATTATAAGCTTAACACGTATTGATCATCTACTTATTATATATTTTACTAATTTTTAAGAGTAAGGTTATATTAAAAATGATGTTAACATGTATCCTTTTATTACTTAAAAAATGAGTGTATTTCGATCGTCAGATACATCAGCTTATTAAAACATTATGTTACCTTTCATCCAATAAAACATTTTCTTTACTATCGCACGTGATCACACATCATACGTACATCAATGTAATAGTTATTATCTTCTTTCATCGTTCGTTTTGTACATTTCGCACGTTTCGCACGTTTCGTACTTATCGCACTTTTCGTACTTATCGCACTTTTCGTACATTTATTATCTTTTCACTTCAGTCTAGGTCCTGTCATGTACTTAACCCTTCTTTTGAGCACAAAGCTATATCATCAAGGGTTAAGCGACAAGAACCCCATATCGCACATATCGCACGTATCGCACGTATGGAGTGTCACATAGACTAACTCTCCCTGTGTGTGAACCCTTAAGGGTTAGCCAAGATCGCACGCTGTAAACACACAGTTGAGCTAACCACTCTTAATGAGTTGCGAACCTCCTTTCATTTGCTGTGCAATACTTTCATTCATTCATACATTATGTTCCACTTTCATTATCTTAAATCTTTCGCTTCGTTAAGGTAATACTTTACGTTCATTATCATAATCACACCACGTAAAGTCACATTATAATACGCAGTAAGGAACATAAGAAAACATAATATACATAAGCATAACATCATCATGCATCATCATACATAACATACACCATCACACATCATCATAAACATCATGCATCATACATTCACATACATATACATATGCACCACAAGCATAAGTTATTATAAAACATAACTGATCCTCCACGGGACAACAGTGGTTCGAGGGCGGCAACCCCTGACAGCGGGGTCCTAGGGCCAACAACCCCTAGTGGGGTCCAAGGGGCAACGCCCCTGGCTGGGGTCACGCTGCCAGGTCAGTGTGAAATTTTTTTATTTTCGAACATTTAGATAACACATTTTGTTATGGAAAAATCGATCTTCCTATTAAAACCTCTTAAAATCTTGGTCGTTTAAAACGTATATTTGGTATGCATTTCCAACCCCAAACTAGTTTAAAACCTTTAAAATAGGGGATCTAGAACTCACCTGGACTCGATGAGTAGCTTCTTAATCAAGCTTTCAAAGCAATGGTTGCACTACACAGCCTACAGATAAGTTAACACTCCAAGGAGTTAATTTCTGCCTAATTTCGCTGCAAGATCAGCAATTTTGCTGCTATCACCAGCAGTTTCGCTGCCACCTTCGCTGGCAGTTTCGCTATCATCTTTGCTGCCAGTTTCGCTGCCAGTTTCGCCCAACTTTCGTTGGATAACCATGTATGCGAAACTACCTGCGAAACTATAGTTTTGTAGGAAGTCTTCATAGTTTCGCTGGACGACTACGCAATTTTGCTGGATGAACCCTTAATTTTGTAGGACGGGCTGAAAATTACGAACCAACCCATTTTTGACCCAAAACTTCAATATTTTACCTAAAAAACCTTGGTTTATCACCCAATAAACTATATCTAAGCTTCTTACATGTTTTCTTACACAAAAATATGAGTTTTGAGTGAATCTTTGCCACTTTCAAAAACCTCAAGCCCTAAAATTCGGGTTTACATAAAAAATGATTAAATGATGTTTCTTACTGTATTCTTGTGTTTTCTTGTTGTTTGTATACCCACGAACACCGATCTTCAATCCTGTGATCAACCGAGCCTTGAATCTTCAATTCTCTCCGCTTTCTCTCTCTACACTCTCTCTCTAGAATTGGGGTGTTGAGTTGCAAATGAGAGTTGCTCAAGCTAATCCGTTTATATATACCAGACATTCCTGGGATCTTAAACTCGCCAATACATATCCCACGAGGTCTACTCGGTCCATACTCCATTACCCGCTTATTTTCTTTAAATAATCTTGTCTAAGCCCATTATTATTATTTGGCTCGATTAGACTTTATTCGGGACGTTACATTAACGGCATAAATTCGTTGGTTGATACTTAACAAAAATATTATAGGAACAATTATAATAGTTTGACTAAACCTAAAAGTTTGATGAGCAGTTAAAGTTGCCCGTAGTTTTCATTTTCAGCTAACGAACTTTGAAGGGCAGGTAATAATATTTTAAAAAACTTTTTATAAACAATGTCAGAAAGTTATATATATACACACACATTAGAAGGGTGCCCACGCAATGCAAATATGTGTTATTTTACATCCGGCACGTACATTTAATATTTTATTATTTTTGTAGTAACTTTACAAAAGTCTATTATGATTTTTTAAAATTAAAATTTAAAACACCAAATAGATGGATTATGCATTACTATTTGTACATATATGCATTAACTTGTTGTATCATACAAAATACAAATCTGTTTAGCAAATAAATTATACCGAAACGTTTAAAAAAATACAGGTTAAGTTATAGTCTCAAAACATTTTTAAATGTGATAGATTAAAAGATACACTTGAAATCTTAAAATATATTATGTTTTTTTGGTTTATGGGTAGATAATATAAAATTTTATGCAAGTGCTAGTAATGTAAGATTATTATTTAACTAATTATAAAAGATAATTTATAAGTAGTGTTAAAAATATTATTTTACCCTTAAAAGCGATTGTATATTATGCATTGAATATAGTAAGTGTTTTTAATTTTATTATATCTTACAATACTCATCTTATATGCTTTATATATATATATATGTATATATATATAATTACCTTTTAAGTCGTCAAAAAACTTATAATACTAGTATCAAGTTGTCAAATAAAAACTATAATACTTGTAATATAAATTCATGGGATGGTTCTTAAGGAAACCAATAGATTTATGAAAACCAAAGGAAACCATGAAGACTAATAATAATTTTTAATTTTTTTGTTATCTTAATTGTTAAAAGATTATTTAAGTTTTTGTTACTTATATGTTGAACATGAATACAAGAATAAAGAGTTTTACATATACGTAACACTATGTAGAATGAAAATGGTTGCGTATACGTAACCTATATGTGACATATATATAAAATTATGCTATTATTATTAGTGATAAAAGGCAGTGATAAAAAAAATTGTAAATTATATGAACAGTTTTATTTGTTTTCTTTAACTTTCACATAACATTGTCATTTTATTAGGATCCATTCTCTATAAATATAATACATATACACACATACACACACTTACTTTAAGTTGTACAAAAATTATAGTACTAGTATTTTATATCTATTGCGTCTTCAACAAACTAAAGAAAGAACGCTAAACACTACGATGAAGTGAATTTTTAACAATCTGAATGTTTAGAGCATACACAACCCATTTATTTTATTTATTCATACAATTATACTAAAAATCACTATTATTTTTTTTTCTTTTCAACTCTATCATAATTACTTTTCATCTTTTCTTTCTTCACAACCATTTAAAATATATTAAAATATTATAGGATTTTACATGGTGTTTTACAAATGTATAGATTGAATAGTAATTTTTTATTTTATTCACTCACAACTGCTTATAACCATACTATATAATATAAAAATTACACTCATATAAAGAAATAAATTATGAATGCAATTAAAAAAATGTATTCAATAAATTATAAACAAAAAGGAGATATATTGATTTTTTAATTACAAATGATACAAATAAAAACAAAAAGGACAATTTTACTATGCAACATGGTACGTATAAACAAAAAAGAAGAAAGTGACAGTGAGAAAGGTATCAGATTTAGTACAATGATTACACTGAAAGAAAGAAAATGTTAAATACGAAAATTACCCTTCAATGATCAATAAATGAAAAGAGTCGTGGACTAGTTATTCCCCGTAAAACAGTTAACAATTGAATTATCCAATCAGGGGCAGGTTACAATAATATTAACATGTGAGACATGTCGTTGTGGGGGATGAGTAATTTATTCCGTATCATAATTACACGTATAAAATAGATAATTACGCAAGTTATATTTATTATTACGTAATTTATATTCTTAATTACGTAATTTTAAATTACTTAACTTATAAATAATAATTACGTAAAATTATATTAATAACTACGTAAAATTATATGATAATTACGCAAGTTATTTTCATAATTACACAAGTAATAATCACATAAGTTATACGCATAACAAATATAAGTTATTTAAAATTATTATTTTAAAATAAATATATAACAATATTATACTCAATTAAAGAGAATAAAATGATTGATTTTATGATGTATTTTTTAAAAAATAATGTTGTATAAAAAGTTAAATACGTTTAAAAAAATTAAGTGGATTTGAAAAATCAATAATTACAAACTATTTACAAATCTACCCCTCCCAAGTCCTATCCCTTTCTTGCTCATTTTTTTAAATAGTATTTTTTTTATGGAAAATAGGGTTAATATGGGAGGTTTTTCTTGTTTGATTTTGACAATAAATGTACCCATCTTTGGTAAGGGCGAGTTCTCATAATTTGTTTCATGTGCACTAACAAGATTAAAAGATATTTGTCTTTTGTCAAGAACGTATTCATGGCAGGGGCGAGTTTTCAAAAACCAAGTATTTATTCGTATGCTTTAAAACAAAGGCTAAAAGCCTTAAAACTTAAACATGAGGTCCCTCGGATTCGAACCGGGGACCTCTTGTTTAACATGCTCCCTTTTTACCAATGAACCAAGGCTATCAGCCGCAACAGAGTTTGGTTCTTAATTTACTTAAACACTTTTTAAAGAAACCCCCAAATCCTTAGAACCCTAAAATCGATTAGCGCTTAATTGAAGATGAATTCGCAGTTGTTGATCCCGATTACCATGGGGCTTTTATTCCCCATGTAAAATTGAGCAACAACATAGTTTCAATTACCCGAATTGAAGTACGGAGCACAAGATTAGATGAAGAACAGGTCGCGGCTAAATCTGATTTCCTTTGATGTGCTACAACTGATAATAATCCAATCGATTATGCAGAAAGCTTCTAGCAACCTACGAGATCAAAAGCCCTCGTTCAATTTTGGTTTATGATGATTAGGTGATGGAGTTTGAATAATGGTCAGTTCGCGATGATTATGCGTGATCAAAGGTGATGTTTGTGTTGATTCCGGGTGAAATTGTAGGTTGTTAACGTTTAGGAACACTTAGATGATTGATTAGATGAGTTTAATAAGGTTATTATTATGATTTAAGGGTCGATCGGTTATGGAGTTGAAGGCGTCGGTTACATGTACGATTAAGCTCATTAACTGACGTTTAATTGCGTTTAATTGTTGCCTTTGGGTTCGAATCGTGTTCTAGAGGGGTTCGAAACGGTTTCGGGATCAAGAAACGACCAAATTTGACGTTTATGAGGCGGCTGCCGGAGCTTGGCCGGAAAAAGCCGCCGGAAAAACGGGGTAAGGGGGGCGGGTGGTTTGGGTTTTTTAATTAATTACAAAATTACCCCTGTAGTTTCAAAAGTTATCATTTTATGCATAAAACCTTTATTTTAAGTTTTAAATTTATCATATCAACCCCTTGGACTTAAATATACTTTAATTTTATTAACTTTCCAAATTATTTTTATTTGTAACAAGATTATTTTTAGTTTTAGTTTTATTATTATTATTATTATTATTATTATTATTATTATTATTATTATTATCAATTTTGTTATTATTATTATTGTTATTATTATGATTATACAATTTAGTATTTTAATTACTAACTTACATAATTAAATGATAACTAAGAAATAAACATGAATAACCCATAAGTTTTAAAAATATCAACAATAGCCCACACAAAAATTAACCACGTTAACTTCTAACTAACTCAAAAATACAAGATGTTACAGTTTCCCCTACTTGAAAGAATTTCGTCCCGAAATTAAGAATGAAACTATACGAATAAGAACGTGTATCTCTTTTTCATGTGCTCCTCGCGTTCCCAAGTAAATTCGGCGCCATGTTTATTCTCCCAACGAACCTTGACAATTGGGGTGGTTGTGGTTCTAGTCTTTTTCATAATGCGGTCCATGATCTCAACAGGTTTCTCGACAAAATGCAATGACTCGTCGATCTGAATGTCTTCCAGCGAACATGCAGACTTTCGTCGGCCAAGCACTTCTTCAAGTTTGAAACGTGAAACACAGGATGAACTCCACTAAGGTCGGATGGTAACTCCAGTTAGTAAGCCACCTTTCCAACCCTTTTCAGGAATTTAAAAGGTCCTACAAATCTCAGAGCCAGTTTACCCTTCTTTCCAAAGCGAACAACACCTTTCCACTATGAAACCTTAAGAAGAACCATCTCCCCAACTTGGAATTCCAATGGCTTACGTCTTGTCGACTTCTTGCCACTATAAGGTTCTTGCGGATGATAGAAACTTTATCGGTCGTCTCTTGTATAAGTTCAGGACCAGTAATGAAGTTTTCACCAATGTCGGTCCGACAAATCGGTGAACGACACTTACGACCATAAAGTGCTTCAAATGGTGCCATCTTGATACTTGAGTGATAACTATTGTTATACGAAAATTCGGCGAGCGGTAGATGCGTATCCCAATCACCACCAAAGTCAAGAACACACAAGCGTAGCAAATCCTCTAAGGTTTAGATGGTTCGCTCGATTTGACTATCAGTTTGAGAATGGTAAGCCGTGCTTAGATCCAATTGAGTACCTAAAAGTTCTTGCATAGACGACCAAAAGTGTGAGGTGAAACGAGCGTCTTGGTCGGATATGATGTGTAGAGGTACCCCATGACGATTTACATTCTCATCAACGTATATACGAGCCAACCTTGATGTCTTGTAAGTGTCACGTATGGGTATAAAATGTGCCGATTTGGTCAATCGGTCAACGATTACCCATACGCTATCGTGACCATGAGAGGTTTGGGATAACTTAGTTATGAAGTCCATGGATATGTGCTCCCACTTCCACATAGGAATCTCGGGTTGCTCAAGTAATCCACTCAGACGTTGATGTTTGGCTTTAACCTTTGTACACGCAAGGCACTTAGCTACATACGTCACTATATCTTTCTTCATTCCAGGCCACCAATATTGACCACGCAGGTCCATGTACATCTTATCAGAACTAGGATGAATAGAATAACGAGTTTGATGAGCCTCATTCATGATAAAGGTACGAAGATGATCGTGCTTTGGAACCCAAATTCGATTCGCAAAGTACAACAATCGTTGGGTTTCGTTTCTAATTGGATTATAAGATTATGTTCCAGCTCATCCTTCATTCTTCCTTCTTGTTGCACCATTTGTTGAGCCTCCAAGATACTAGACTCGATGTCACTCTCTATTCTCAAATTTTGCAGCAGTACAGTAGTCTCGTTGACATCTAGTCGAATCTCAGTATCAAATTCTCCCAATGTGTCAAACCATTATCGATGATCGCGAAATTCTTGAAACGAGATTGTCTTGTTATGACTCTTTCGGCTTAGAGCATCGGCTACAACATTCGCTTTACCAGGATCGTATTGAATGTCACAATCGTAGTCACTAATCAACTCCACCCAATGACATTTTCTCATATTGAGGTCTTTTTGATTAAAGACGTGTTGAAGGCTTTTGTGATCGGTGTAGACAATGCATTGAGTACCATACAAGAAATGTCTCCAAATCTTCAAGGCAAACATGACAGCTCCAAGCTCGAGATCATGTGTTGCGTAATTCACCTCATGGACATTCAATTGTCTAGATGCATAAGCTATGACTTTTCCTCGTTGCATGAGAACATAACCAAGGCCTTGTTTTGATGCATCACAATACACGGTGTAATCATCGTTTCCATCGGGTAGGGTCAAGATAGGAGCATTGCACAGTTTGTGCTTTAACGCTTCAAATGCTTCTTCTTTTTCAAAACCCCACTTGAATGGTTTATTCTTTTGGGTCAAAGACGTGAGCGGCTTCGCGATCCTCGAGAAGTTGGCAATGAATCGTCGATAGTAACCAGCAAGACCAAGTAAAGAACGAACTTCGGTAGGAGTTGTAGGAACACACTAATTCTTCACAGCTTCCACCTTTGCAGGATCAACGTGAATTCCTTGGCTATTCACCACGTGTCCTAGAAATTGAACTTCCTCGAGCTAGAAGTCACACTTCAAGAACTTTGCGTACAATTGCTCTTTCTTCAACAATTCAAGAACCAATCTCAAATGGAGTTCATGATCGGTGTTGGACTTGGAGTAGATAAGTATGCCATCAGTAAAGACGATCACAAACTTGTCTAGATAAGGTTTGCATACTCGGTTCATGAGATCCATGAAGACAGCAGGAGCATTGGTTAAACCAAAAGTCGCCACCATAAACTCATAGTGCCCATAACAAGTGCGGAACACGGTCTTTGGGATGTCATCATCATGAACTCATAATTGATGATATCCAGAACGTAGATCAATCTTCGAGAATATAGCAGCTCCTTGAAGTTGATCAAACAAGTCATTGATACGAGGAAGAGGATAACGATTTTTGATGGTAAGCTTGTAAAGTTCACGATAGTCGATGCACATGTGAAACAATCCATCTTTCTTCTTCACGAAAAGAACAGGTGCACCCCACGGTGAGGAACTAGGACGAATGAATCCCTTATCGGTCAACTCTTGCATTTGACTAGCTAGTTCTTGCGTTTTAGATGGTGCGAGACGATTAGGTGATTTAGCCATAGGGTATGTATCAGGGATCAAGTCAATCTTGAATTCAACTTCTCGAAGCATAGAATTTCCATGTGTTGCTTAGCTAACCAATCCATGTCAATAATAACATCAAACTTCCCAGTTGCATAATAGTAAGGTCGATGAGGAATTCGTGTTCGTTAAGGCTCAAAGTACAATCGTGTATTACGACGTCAACGACGATCGATTTTTCCATTGGCAACTTCGATCGTGAAGGATCTTTCCAGATTAACACACGGCTTAGAAATTATAGGCTCAAACTCCAAGAAAACAAGAATGAGGATAACAAAAGGATAGTAATTTTAACAAGAATACGCTAAGAGTTGTAAGGTACATGGAATTATTCCATTTGGTAACACATTACCATTAGGAAACGTTGACACGTCAAGGTAAATTGACCCATTCGCCTTAGAAACTTGTGTATGTTGACCATAGTTTATCACTCATCCCAGAAATACCCAGGTTAGCATAACTAGTCCCGTAGGATTTATACGATATGCTTGCCTTAGCCCGATGGTCTTTTGCCAGGAAAACCAGGATACAAGTGTCTATGAGTCACACAAATTTCTTAGGTTCATGAAATCAAAACCTTGATGAGATTTTTCATAGATTAGACATAAGTCTAAAGATCCAAGTCATAAGCATAAGTATACGATTTCACGTGTCGTCGAGAATAAGATTAAGAAGTTTCATTTGTCGGGGAGAGTCAAAGGGTCAAGGATAAGTTTAGGGAGACAAGTAACAAAGTTTTAACACTATAAGACAATCTTATGCTAAGGCATCAAGTTGCACATAAGTATGGTATAGCATTATGTAGCATGAAAACAATATACTTTTACAAGAATAATAAAATTATTCTATAAGGTTCATGCATAAACTATAGTCTAGGTCATAATTTCTAATAACCTAAATCCCTATAGTTATGGGCTCTGAAACCAATCTGTCACACCCCAACCCTGACGGCGGAATCATCGAGATGTGAGGGTTAAGATTGTTCACAGCCACATAACGCTATATTTAAATGTAAATATTAAAATTATAAGTTTCAAAATAAAGTACAATCATAAGTCTCAAAACATGAAATAGTTTCAGATAAAACATAACAAAACATAATCCTTTTATTCCGTTAACTAGGTCCAAGTCCTAAATTATTGCAAGCTTCATTTGATCACTTTAAACTTGGGCATTTTCTGAAACATGATAAAAATAAGGGTTCAACTAAAAAGTTGGTGAGTTTCCAAGGTTTTCATATATAACATGATAAGGTTACAAGTAGCAATTCATGTCATAGGTTATAAGTTAACAAGGTTATAGAACACATATCGTTACAACCAAACCTCGACTTGATTACAAGTATATATGATCAGGAGACGGAGTTCGAATAATGGTCAGTTCGCGATGATTATGCGTGATCGAAGGTGATGTTTGTGTTGATTCCATGTGAAATTATAGGTTGTTAACGTTTAGGAACACTTAGATGATTGATTAAATGAGTTTAATTAGGTTATTATTATGATTTAAGGGTCGATCGGTTATGGAGTTGAAGGCGTCGGTTACATGTTCGATTAAGCTCATTAACCGATGTTTAATTGTTGCCTTTGGGTTCGAATCGTGTTCTAGAGGGGTTCGGAATGGTTTCGGGATCAAGAAACGGCCAAATTTGACTTTTATGAGGTGGTCGGAGCGGCCGTAGCTTGGCCAGAAAAAGGCGCCGGAAAAACGGGGTAAGAGGGGCGGGAGGTTTGGGTTTTTAATTAGTTACAAAATTACTCCCTGTAGTTTCAAAAGTTATCATTTTATGCATAAAACCTTTATTTTAAGTTTTAAATTTATCATATCAACCCCTTGGACTTAAATATACTTTAAGTTTATTAACTTTCCAAAATATTTTTATTTGTAACAACATTATTTTTTAGTTTTATTATTATTATTATTATATATTATTATTATTATCAGTTTGTTATTATTATTATTGCCATTATTATGATTATATAATTTAGTATTTTAATTACTAACTTACATAATTTAAATGATAACTAAGAAATAAACATGAATAACTCATAAGTTTTAAAAATATCAACAATAGCCCACACAAAAATTAACCACGTTAACTTCTAATTAACTCAAAAATACAAGATGTTACAATATATATATATATATATATAATATATATATATATATATATATATATATATATATATATATATATGTATAAGTTTTAAAAATATCAACAATAGCCCACACAAAAATTAACCACGTTAACTTCTAATTAACTCAAAAATACAAGATGTTACAATATATATATATATATATATATATAATATATATATATATATATTCTCACTAAATATATAAGGTAAAACCATATTGAAGCAAATATCTTATAAAATTGATGATATATGATGTTTAAATCAATCGTAGTTACAAAAATGATAATATCAGTGGTGGAACTAGTACTTTTCATTTGATGAGTCATAATATATACTTTTGCAAAATTATTAAGCGCGTCAATTAGGTTTAATATCGATAATATTTAATATTTTTTAAAACAATGTCAGGCGTTAAATATAGCATTTGATCTTTAATATGTTCGAAACAATATAAATTTAGTATGTTTTATTGTCAAACATTTATCTCAATATAAATTTTGCAATCGTGCCCTCTTCCCTTTTTACTATCTTGATATAACTTCTTTATTATTTGAGGACAAATATACTAAAAATATCGTAATTAGTGATAAAATGTTGTTCGTCGGACTGTTGGAGGATAATAGGACCCTATTGTAGTTTTTGCCCAGACAATGTGTTTGAGTCAATTTTGAGCTTTTTTCATTTTCAAAAGTTTAAGGCATGGTTGTGAAAATCGGACCGTCTGGTCTGACCGGTTGGATCGGGAACCGGACTCCAATTCGGTTTGGTTCGGTGCTTAAAACCGTTTTATTATTGAACTAGTGATCGGACTCGTTGAACCGGCGGTCGGACTGGGAACCGGACTGGTTGAACCAGGTTTTTCTATACTTTTTTATTTTTTTGTAATTTTTACATATATTTATGAAAAATAATTATAATTTTATCTGGTTCTTATATACGGTCCGACCAGTTGAACTAGTCCGACCATCGGACCGGTAAGACATCCAGTTCACTGTCCTGTCTGGTTTTAAAAACATTGGTTTAAAGGGGTGATTGTAAAATTTTACGAGCGACGGTTGGAATTTTCACACATATAACAGTAGAAAAAAAAAATTGGGTTAACAACCGCCCCCTCCTCATGCCTTAGGTTCGCCCTCGTGTTTATGTAATTAAAAGTTTTCAATAATTAAAATGTATGTGGATTAAATTGTTATACTTCTTTTTTTTTTGGGGGGTGGTGTTGGGTGACGAGTTAGTGGTGATGCTCTTCTTGAGATTAGAGGTTCAAACCCCGTATCTAGATAATTAATGTAAATTATTTTTAATATTAAAAAAAGATACCTAAAATTTATGTCTATTACTTCACATCAAATTTTTTTTTAAATAAAATATTTACAAATTGAAACAAAAGAAAAACATGTTAAAACCTATAGTTTAATTAAAACGTGAAAGATTAATGATATAATTAGAAGACTTTTTAAATTTTAATAAAACACTTTCAAAACTAATTACATGTGCATAGTTAATGATATTTATTGTGAGGTGCATTGAAGATGTTTAAAAAAGTAACTAGTTCAAATTGAATTAAAAGAAATAATTATATATATCTACATTTACCAACTTGATGTACATTGAATTACAACTATTGAAGCAAGTTGCACAAAAGGTTAATACATATACAACTTCTTACTTCTTCTCTTTCGTAATGTACAAGCCATTTAATGCATGATATGTCTTACACATCAATCCCCAAGTGTGGCTTTCTTTGTGGTTTTCTATAAACCCATTTGTTTTTCGAAACAAATCAAACACATTAGTTTCATTTGAAATGAATCAAACACATCAGGTGCGAATGAAATTAATCGAACACTAACATAACCCAAATTGAACAAATAGACTATGATGATCTTGAATAGAAGAAGATGTTGAACAAATAAAAATTTGTAGGCGAAACTATAATTAATCTATTACCTATAATCATATCATTCGTTGATTAGGATCTATCATCTCTTTGTGCAACACAAACACAAACACAAATAGAGAAATCGATGGAGATGATGACGAACAAATAATGTTGTAATCATTCATCGTCAACTAAAATGAAGAATATAGCAATTAGCAAATGAAGATGATAAAGAATTGAAGATGCATAAGAGAATAAAAAGAACTGGTGAAGATGTAAAAGTTTGAAAATGAAATTGAGTTTAATGATTTTCAAGTCCGTAGATATTTTTTTAATATTTCAATTTACCCCATAAAACATTTAATTCTTTCATTATTCATCCTTTATAATATTTTTATTAATATATTATTATATATGGTATTAGTTTTGTAACCTTTACTGCATAAATAATTTTGTATTTGTGGTACAATTAACAAAAATAATGTGTTTGTGTATATTATGTAATATGAGGGATAGTTACATAAATAACAAAAGAATTTCAATTGTTATTTACGTATTAAAACATATACATATAAATGTTAATTTTATTAAAAAAATAACCATCCACTAAATTTAAATGTTGAAAATGATATAATCTTGCCTTATGCTACATTTTTATAAGATTAACAAAGTCTTTTTTATTGGTTTGTCACCTTTAAAGTTTAGGGTTTAAATTTTGAGATACATTCATGTTACACAATGTTAACAGTGTTTCTTTCAAGGATAAACTTCTTGATTCCAATGAAGAAATGCACTTTAGAGGTGTTGATGTTTTGCAACCAAATTGAATTTGTACCCGTTTGAAGGAAAGTTCTTCTATTACACCTCCATCCAAGATATTTAAATTTCTCACTTATGTGTTAATTAGGTATTGGATCACATTTTTGTATAGAACTTGTGTTTTCGCTGATGTTATGCTAAATCTTTGTTTATCAATAGCACCTAGTATTAACATATTAAAAAGTAATCGTTGTATGTTGTAGGAAACATTTTCACGTAATCAAGTTCTAGGGTAATTGAAGTTTAATGATTACAATTACGTTATTTATAACTCAAGTGATGCCATTAATAACAATTATCTGCATTTCAAAACAATTCCACATATCTTTTTTTTATAACTGAAGTATAAATTTACAGAACTTGAAACAATATTGAACGTTTATATTCTCTTACTAAGATTGTATCTTTAAAAGTTACTCAATTGATTTTTATAATTTTTTTTCTTTTGTTAGTCAATTTTGATTCATTAACTCATTTTGCAAATGTTACAATTCCCTTTTTGCGGTCCATATTAGTAGTCACTATTGTTTTAAATGTTTGAAGGTTTTGAAGGAGTTAATATTATTTCACATCTTTGAAAGCGATCCAAATTTCTTTTTGCAGTCCGCCGTTTACATTTTTAACACTCACACCATATCCATGTTGTCATTTCAAGACATACCACTGCAAATTACGACACCGCCGCGACGGGGTATCGTACTAGTTAAGAACATGAGGTAAGTTCAGTTTCGGTATATGGGGTTTGACAAAATAATAATTTTCCTTCAAAACATTAAAAAACATTATTTATTTCTAAAAGTTTTTAACTTGTTTCAATTTAATCCAAAAGTTTTATTTGTTGTTTCAATTTGATCCATATAATAAAATTTTTGGATTGAAATTAAAAAACAACTCATGAAACTTCTAGAGGTAAATTGATATTTTAATATTTTGAAGAAAAATTATTACTTTTTTCAAATGTTAAGAAAAAAATTGCAATTAACGGGGGGTGGGTGGGGGCATTGTCGTTGCGGCCTCACGGCGGGGGTGGTGCTGCTTGGCAACGACGCCAGTCCCCCACGTCGTGATGTTCCAACGCCGGGCTACGTAGTCGCGCCGTGCCACACCATCACACCCACTTTTTGACCGTTTGAGATGCCACCCCCCACAACAACTATATGCTATATTAAAAAAATTACACTATAAATACAATCTAAACTCACCAAAATATACACACACATTAAAAAAATATCCTCTACTCTACTTGCTAACAATTTTTTAAAAAATGTCCCGTGATATTTATAATGTTTCATTCTCATCCTTTTCCGATGGTTCCAAAACTAACGGGCTTTCGGTGTTTTAAAAAAAAATAAATTTAAAAAGATGCAATAGTCTGCAAGAAAAGACATCAAATGAGCTTTCAGTTTTTTAAAAGCACAATGGCAAACAATTGCTCAACCGACCATGAAAATCGAGATGATAAGAAGTCAAATGTACGCCTGCATTATACTTCACAATATGATTGTAAAGAATGACGACAATGCTATTTTTCCTAGGCACATTTGAGATTCACGGACGAATCCAGTTGAGAACGAAAATACCAACTTTGGAGTTGTGTGTTGAGAACACATATTTTAGACTTAAATTCGTTCTTGTGCAACATGTTACGGATAATGTTGATATCACGGAACACGTTATGGATAATGTTGATATTACGGTTTTGGATGACGAATAATAATTTGTATTACTATTATTGTTATTGTTTTGTTTATTTTAAACTAGTTTTTTATGTTAATGTAATTTTTAATTTTATTGAAGCAATTTAAAAAAAAACTAATATGGTTTATATGATGTGAGTGCCTCTCTTAAATTAGTATGATGCGACATGTGTTGATTGGTGTAGTGTGGTGGGTGTGGCAAGAGCACCCCCACCCTCTTAACTCTAAGAAAATTAATGGAGATGTTCTTTTTGTTGAATATCATTTAATATAATACACAACTTAAGTTTTTGATTGATTTCACACCAGTGACTTCAATCAATACTGCAGCTGCCCTAAAGATCTTTTATCTCAGGTGCCAATTCTGTGCTCCTCCTGTCTCATGTCTTTATCTACGATTTACTATTGTGATGCAAGTAATCAGAGTTCATATACATATCTGAATGCATATGCATTTCGGATGTTTTCTTAATTTGGCATTGTATTTTGGTAGTGAGATAACCGACTATGGTCAACATTGATATACTAACTAAATGATGTTACTCCATCAATTCTGGAAGTAATGGTGTTAAATAAATTCTTTTGAAAGTTTGATTCATTTCTAAAAATTTTATTTTGGTGTTTTCTTCTTAGCTTTAACAGATTACAATGATGCATATGACATATTGCAGAAGCTTCAAACGTATTGATGTATGAAGAACTTTGAATCTTTAAAGAGGTTTAAGAGCAGGTGAATTCTTCGTCTACAAATCTATATATATTTGATGTATTTAATGTTTAAGACAAAATTGCATTTCTTTATATGGATTTGCCTGTTTACCTGTTTCGACCCATTCTACTTATTTTTTTAAGCTATCTTTATGCTACATATGATTGACCGGCTAGATAACCATATTCCACTATTCATAACTAATTTTCTCATATTTTATAGTGAACTCCTGTCATATTTATTCTTAATTTTTCTTGTTATAATAGTTCATAGAGGAGAAAAATTAGATAATATCAAGACATCCAGTAAGAATACTAGACAATGGCAAATGCTTTCAGCTTTTCTATGCAGAGGAAGATATATATTTAAGTGTATATTTTATATATTCTTTCTAGGGGCTTCTTGAGTCATTATTTGGAACTATATGCATTTAAGTTTGTATTCAAGTGACACTTTATATATGCAATCTTTTGTAACCTCAAGTTAGTTATTTATGTTTTGTCTATATGATTGATTTATAATGAAATATTTGGAGTTTGCCTTTAAGCAAATGGCATGTTACAGCATTAGTCGATGAGAACCATAATATTTTAGGAAGTAGTCCAAAGTGGGCGGTTTGTTGAGGTTCGAAACAATGAAGTCTTCATGGTTTGACCTATTTCTTATCCTTTAAATATGTGTTATACCGCTAATCCTTCCATGATCTTTGACTATTTTTAGTGAATTTCATATAAGGTGTGGCCGTTTGGGCATAAGTGACATTTTAAAACAAGCTATACATGACAAAGATATAAAGGCTTCTATTGACTATGTACTGTGTGTTGGTCATTTCCTTACAAAGGTGAAACTTGCAAAATGGACTTAAATGGACCAGTCAACTTTTGTAAGTTGTTTTACCAAACGTGTTGAATACACAGTCGAATCAAATATCTGAGTTGGAGACTTGAATATGTTGTCAAGGATACCATCGGATCCACTTACATCAAAAAGTGTAAGCATATTTGGCTTTGGAATTCATTATGTAGGTAAATAAAATAAATTACAGGATCCAATAGTTTGATCCAAAGTGCCATCTCAAAAAGGTTATATATACATATTAATGTCACTGAATAGGTAATATGAATGATTACGATGGAAACTAATTAAAGCTATTATACACAAGAGCATTATAGTTTATTATATCTAAATTGGTCAAACTACATGAACAAGATATGAAATTTACACTTTTTATCTGTTTCTTATTTCAAACTATGGTCATCTTGAATTTTTTAGAACTATATCTTGCTATCTTGTTTAATTAGATATCAATCAGTTTATTCCAAACTACTATCATCTTGAATTCTTGAGAATGATATCTTGCTGCTTTTTTAATTATTATAGCAGTTTGAATGATCTACATGGATTATCATTTCTTATCAAGTATGATTAATATGTAGCTTTATGATGAAATACGACATTGACACCATTCTTGATTTCGCTTGTTGGTGTCTATTATTTGGGTCATTTTCAGGATCCAATTCAAGCTGAAGGCCACCTACAGTGAAAATCTAGATGACATGCCCAAATATTTGGTAAGGACAACCCCTGCCTTAAACTATAACCGATATATTACTATTAAATGTGTGACACTTTATTCAAACAAATGTACACTTTAGTTATTTGTTACAGAAAGTTACATGTTTTGACTTGTTACTCAACCCGGCCAAGTAGCCACCTTGAGAATATGGTTTCATCATTATTCTAATGGTTGATTTCCATCCTTTTAATTTTCGTTGCAGGCGGTTCTATGTATGCTCCTTGCTATGCTCATACACCCCATACTTATCATTATCATTTGAGAAAAGTTATGGCTACTTTTGGTTGCCAACAATCATGATAGCAGAGGCCATTCAAACATGTCTATTTTTGAAGATTTAGTGTGGTTGAAAAGCACCATGTCTATCATGGGTTCTAACATTTAGTTCTTAAACATGAGTTTTTGATGAAACCTTGTAGAGAACACATATACATACACTGATACACATGAACTCAAGCACTCATGATTATATGGGTTTATGTTCTTAACTGGTCGAACATGTAGTTGCTTATGATATGATATGCTCATGGTTAATAAGGTTTTTGTAACATTCTGTATTTTTACGTAATTAAAAGTTAACGTCGTTTAATCCTGTAAGGACTATTATTGCCTAATTTGGAACTCGTGGGTTACTTATGCTCATTACTTTAACTTGTTTTAATCCTTAAACTCGAAAGATTATAATGATAATTGTCATATAATAAATAATAATAATGATAAATATAATACTAATAATAACAACATTAACAAAATTAATTATAATAATAATGTTAATAACTAATTAAAGGCATAACACTAATAATACTAATTTATTAAACTTGTAAAAGTTAAAAACATAAAGTAATAAAGTTAAGGGGTTATGTTTGCCACTTTTAAAACTCCAAATGAAAGCTTTGGGCATAAATAATAACAAACTAAACCACAAGGACCGAAGGTGTAACTTTAAAAGTTACATCCCAACCCCCTGCCCATTTTCCTTTCACGCAAATCCGGCCACAAATTCCGGCCAATCTCCGGCACGCTCCGGTGAGCCCCACACACAACAAATTTCGTTGATTCATGACTTAAAAACATCACCGAACCATTTTGGAACATGATTCGAACCGTTGTACAACATTTAATCGAATTAAAACCTCCGTTATCAGTCGAATTGATTGAATAACCGTAGCCTTAAACACCATAGTCGTTCGGGCATTAATACTCCTTAATAACCTAATTAAACTAACCCAAGCAATGCTATACCGTTTGTTAATCGAGCACCGCACTCAATTGAATCTAAAACAATCAAAATCTTCGAAATTGAGCTTCATCTTCGTCGGGAACCTGCAACTTAGTCGAGGCCACTGTCCGAACGAATTTGGCTTAAATTGACAAGGGGCTTCGCATCTGGATCACCTTTCGAAGCTTCCCTCGAGTTTAATTGGATTATCATCATCATTTGAGCATCAAACCAGTGCTACGTGGTCGCGAATTGTTCTTCGTCGGGTTCATCTCGAATTCATCATCAATCGGGTAAATAAAAACAATTATATACGCGTAATCGCATGGGGAATCAAAGCCCCATGTTCTTTCTCATAAACATCATCGAATTGATCTTCAATTTCGATTCAAATCAAACTAGGGTTCTTATGAAATTGGGGCTATTCTGAAACGAGTGTTCTTAAGATTTGAGAACCAAGTAAAACCGCGGCTAAGGCCTTGGTTCACTGGTTCCCCACTCACATTCTGAATTAGAGGTCCCGGGTTCGAACCCGGCGACCTCCAATTTAATTGTTTTTGGCTTTTCAGCCTTTAAAAAATATATATAATTTTCTGAAAATTATAAAAAAAATTTTTGTAAATTTTGGTTATTTTAAAGCTATCCTATTATTTTCTACAAATTTATCACTTTAAACACCTTAACAATTTTCTTATAAAATAAAATTTAACAAAGTATTTTTATAAAAATAGACTTTATATAATATTGGTAAATCATTTAATTATTATTTAGATACTATACAATTATGGATTAATTATGATAATTATAGAATTTATATATTTTATAATTAACCTTCACAATTGTTATAAAGGATTTAATTTCCTTAAAATTTGATACATGACATTTCTCTTGGACTAAGCATATATATGATATCTCTAACCAACGTCATTTAAAACCCTCAAATACCAATTTGAAACCCTAGTCTCGTTTAACCATTAATTATATTATTAAATTGTAACCTTGTAAATATATACTTGTTTTAGGTGCGTTGTGAAGGTCTACGTTGAAACGTTGCTTGTTATTATTCATATTAATCATCAAATATATATATTATTGGATCAAGTGAGTATTCTATACCCCTTTTTCCTATTTTCACACTTTGGGGTGAAACATGCTAACTTATACTTTTGCACTTGTAAACTTATTTGAGACTTGTAAACCTATGGCGATTCATCTTGTAAAGTTGTGGTTAGTTGAACTTTGGTGATTACCATGTTATGGCGTTATATGTACAATCATTAACTATTGCTAGCCCAGCGAAGTCATAGATCTATGGGCAAGACAAGCCTGCTTTGGTTGATCCAAGTACACTTAGCTGATCGTATAATCTTGTAAACGTTTGAGACTTGTAAAACTTTGTCGAGGTTTGATTGTTGCATTGATCATAACATCCCTAATCACTTTATTCACTGATTTATGTCTTGAATTGCCATCTTTTATATAATCTATGTATTTAAAACTATTGAATGCTCACCAACTTTGTTGTTTACCCTTTATTTTTAATATGTTTCAGGAAACGCCCAAGTTTGATTATCTACACATTGAAGCTTGCACATCTAGGAATGGACCTAGATTAATAAATAAAATAGAATGAATTGTTACATTTTATGTTATGCTTTTATATCCTTTGAGACTTATATTTGTAATGTGACAAATGAAACTTATGTGTAAAATATATTTGGATTAATAATAGCGTTATGTGGCTATGAACGATCTTAACTCTCACTCCTCGACGTTTCCGCCGTCAAGGTTGGGGTGTGACAGTTTTGACTGTGTTCAAGCAAGGATAGGTCATGAAAAGGTGCAAAGCAAGAAGGGAATGTCAGCTGGGTTGTTATGATTAAAGTAGAATAAAAGGAAGGGTAATGTCAATTGTTGAAATTAGATAGGGTTGAATGTAAACGTGTGAGCTAAATACACAGATTAGTGGAAAGTTGTTAATGCCAGTTAATGACCTACACTTAGGCATATATTCACTTACAAGTTACGGACAAGGTTATGCTAATATTGAGTTTTAGCCGCCTTTTGAGTCAACATCAAAGGTTCTCATTATAACAAAGGCTGTAAAGCTAACGGGTCAAAATGATAGTAGATGAGATGTACATCATATTAAGCATCGCATCATATGTAAGTGAAATCTTTTATAATTCACATTCTTTTATGTATTTTGTTTGATTATAAGCTTGCATTATGCAAATTAATCATTGCCGACTATTTTATTTTGCTTCTTCACTAAGTTTGCGTAATCTTTCTAAGGACAAAAACGTAAATTAAGGCTTGTCAAAAAAGAGCCATGGTGGAACCCGCACCATCGCGCGGGCCAACCCACTAGTGAAGTTTAATAAAACACCCATGGGCAGCAAAATTTTAGTAAACAAAGAGGGAGAGAATCGTCTTGTTTACTCGGGTTTTTCCCACATGACACATTGGTAACAAATTAATATTGATCCTAGAAATAGCTATTTAAGCATATTTATACATTAACTTATTATACCTTACAAAATAAATATCGGTTCAGCAAATTTTTTATATTATAACGTGTAAACAATACACATTTACGATTATAGTATCAAAATATTTTTAAACATGATAGATTGATATAACAGATATCTTAAAATAAATTAAGTTTTTTGGTTTATGAGTAGATAATGTAAAATTTTATGTAATTTATAGTAATTATAAGGTTATTATGTAACTAATTGTAAGGGGTAATTTGTAAATAATGTTAAAAAAATATAGTTTTACTCTTAAAAATATTTGTACCTTATGTATTATGTGAGGTAAGTGTTTTTAATTTATTAATATTTTAAAATAACATTCTTATATGCTTTATATATAGTATAAATATATATATATATATACTACTAAATGTCAATTAATGGCAGGTAAAAAACACGACGGCGGCTAACGACGAAGGACTGTTGTTAGGACGGCGAAGCGGTGGTTTTTGATAACAGAACCAAGAGCATCCAAATAACCTGTCTTTGGAGCTGATTATTTTGTATGCATGAGTAATGTCATTAACTTGAATTAAGAATGCAAACACAATCTGCCTTTTTAACAACCAATATTCTTTTTCAAGGGGTCGAGTCGGCATCGCCTAATCGAAAGAAGACGCTTACGTTAGTTGTATTCCATTTTGATTCTGGTTTTTTTGGTTTTCAAGGGTTGATGGCGACAGTTTATTCTCAAGCGTGGTTTTCCGGTGATCTCTAATGCAGTTGTCCGGTTAATATCCTTCATTTACCGAAGAAAAACTTTTATAGTTTATGCAAAATGAATATCTTACGAGTCTTCAGCTAGCTAAGATTGTTACCATCGTTTTCTGTGGATCGAACAAAAAAGGCCTGCTTTTTGTAAATTGGTCTTTTTTCAAATTTTAAATCTTTTTGTTCTATGTATTCCAAACAAAAGAATGTGTTTTGTTTTATTTGTGAATGTATGTTGTAATCTATGAAGTTGAGATGAAAACTATATATCAGAAATGCTTGGCTTATGTAAAAAGGTTTGAGGTTAGAGGTGTACGAACCGGGTTTCGGGCCCAAACCGGTTCGGGTTGGATACCGAAACCAGTTTGATCAAACTTGATCAAAATCGGGTTGGCCCTAAACCGGTTCGGGTTGGAACCGGTTTCTAACCCATAATTCCCAACCCTATCAAACCGGTTCGGGCCAAAACCGGTTTTTTTTGTTGAGAAATTTGGATTTTTTATTATATTCAAAGAAAATTTAAAACTTTTTATTTAAACATTTAAAACAAAAATACAATTTATACAATTTAAAACAAGTAAAACAATTACACAATTTAAAACATTTATACAAGTAAAATAATTATACAATTTAAACATTTATAAACATATATATACAATTTTAAATAAAAGTAAAGTATATGAAACATTTATAAAATTTAAACAATATACAAGGGTAAATAATATTTTTTAAACTAAACATTTGGCATATGCCGCTTATACTTGTATGTCTAATCTTCGCCACCAGAACCGGAACTGTTACAAAGTTAGTCATCATATGCCGCTTCATCATCGGTCATTTCTGGTGTCAATCCACTCTCTACCTCGTCATCGTATAATTCTGCTTCGTATTCCAGTTCTCCTTTAAGTGAACGTTTGTCTTGTACTCTTTCCGCTGCATCCAAATAATCTTTCAAGCAAATTGACATTTCAACCGTTTGTGGAGTGAGTCGAGTTCGTCTTATTGATATAACCCTGCCACTAACAGAAAAAGCAGATTCCGAAGCTACTGTGGAAGCTTGGACGGTTAGTAAATCTCGGGCCATGGTGGATAGGATGGGAAATTGATCTTCCTTATCTTTCCACCAAACCAACAAATCAAAAATTTTAAAATCTTGTGGAGTCATGGTGGATAAAAAATTTATAAGACCATACCTCCCGAGTTCACTACTCGGAGTGTTACCATATTGACGTTTATTACATTCATCCCTTAAAGTATTATATAAATCAACATTGGATCATTCGAACTTTCGGCATTTGCCGTATGCCTTAAAACCTCATGGCTTTGTGATGTTTTCCCGTATTTTAATAAATAAACATCATAAATGTTTTCTAATTGTTTGTTAAAAGTAGCTTTTAAAGTTTTACTATACATTGGGTTACCAACTTCTAAATCCAAATTTAAAGTAATTTTATCAAGTAAAGTTTTAACCCTCAACAAATTTAAACAAGGATTTAAAGCAGTAGCACATGTAATAACCGGAGGCATTTATTTAAAATACTTTATAAGTTTTTCTTTCATTGGGGGTATCATATCGGAATAAGGTCTATCCCTACATGACATTTCATTTAATTTTGAAGTCATTAAATAAATCTGGTGAAGTACTAACGGACTCGTTGGGTAATAAACTCCGGAAATACACGTAGTTGCATTTTTAAAATTTTGAAGCATTTTTGTTACTTCTTCAATAATGGCTCAACCTGATGAATGGTAAGAATTTGTCTTTCCATGACTTACCAAATTATTATGAAAGGCTATTAAACTTTCTTTTTGTTCAATAGCCTTTTCAAATATGTTACAAATGGAATTCCATCGTGTTGGTACGTCCCAATTCAGGCCTAAACATTGGTATTTGCATCTTTACAAAATTTGTGATATCTAGTATATCTTTGGTTATTCCTAAAAATGTCATGTAACATTCTTTTAAATCAATCTTTCAATGTTTCAATTGTTTTTAAACTGTCTTAAACGACTACGTTTATAATGTGCGCAACACATCGACTATGAAAAAACACACCCTCACAAATTGGTTTATATTTTAATTTCAAATGATCTATCTCAAGAGTGTTATTTGACGCGTTATCAAAAGATATAGAAAATATTTGTTTTCTAATTTATACGTTTGAATAACTTTATTCATTTGAATAACGTGGTTGGAGAGTTCGTTAAATGAGTCGAGTCAAACGTTTGTTGTCGAAATGTTTGAATTGCAAGCTCTCTTGAATTACAAAATGCCATTTGCTCCATAACCGCCTCAATGTTATAAGCCTAAATATTTCATTCGTTTATCATCAAAGCTTGACCTTGAGAAGGTTCACCTTTCAACGATTTACAATATTTATTTGAGATATGATTTTTCAACGTTGCGTTTGCATCTGATTTGAAAAACTTATGACAATACTTGCAACGAGCCTTGTTTGGACCGCTAGCCATTTGACATAAATCGAAATTGCACCATATTTCACGGTTTCTATTTGTAGGAAGGATTGCTACCACTACGTTGCTTGAAGAAGCATCACAACCAACAGATGATTGAGCACTTGATGAAGGCATTTGAGAAATTTTTGATTAGAGCGTTTAAAGCAAAAGTATTTGTGACTTTGTGAGAGCGTTTTTAGAGCGTTTTTTAGATGTTTGAGAATAGAGAGTGTTATAAGTTATTGTGATTCAACCAAAACATCAAATACATATATATACTAACCTAGTGGGGGTAAAATGGTAAAACAACATAAAAACGGTCAAAAAACACCTCAAACGGCTATATACCCGTTACCAAACGGGAACCGGGTTGAAACTGGGTTTAAAACTGGTTTGAGGACGGGGTTGTGAACCGGTTTGAAAACTGGGTTGGAACCGGTTTGAAAATCGGGTTGAAACCGGGTCGGTTCCAAAACTGATTTCAGAAACAAAAATGTAAAACCGGGGATGAACCGGTTGACTGGGTCGGGTCTGAACCGTTGACTAGGTCGGGTCTGAACCGGTTGACTAGGTCGGGTCTGAACCGGTTGACTGGGTCGGGTCTGAACCGGTTTGGGCCTCAAACCGGTTTCGAGTTTTCCTGCCAAACCGGTTCCCGAACCGGTTTTTTTGGCCACCTCTATTTGAGGTACTAATAGTTGGATTCTTTTCTTTTTATTTTCTATATTGTAGGTTACTATATCTCGAGACAACTAAGGGGTTGTTTGTCAAATTCGGAATAAGTGTTAAACCAATAAGAGGTCTTAATCATTAAATGTTGAACCATTAAAATGTTTAAACCATTAAAAGCTAGTAGATCGCTTAACAAAAGGCGGGTGATACAGAACACTGAAGTGTTTACTTGGGAGTTATATTCACCAAAATGATACTTGGGGTGGCAGCGACCAATTTTCAATAGTTTGAAGTATTTAAATCCATTAATCCTTTTTATAATTGGAAGATATGTTGACTTTACAATCTGTTTATAAGCCTATGCGTATATGAATAGACTTATTCCATTAGCATAATAATATGTAACAAAATGAAACAAAAAGCTAGATACATCACATATCGTCTTCAAAGAGACATGTTGAAAGTAAAGTAACGTGTCCACAATCTAAATGTTAAATGGGTTTAGATTCTATAGGGTGTAATTTATGATGTGCGTATTATAGAAAATAAAAAAAACTCATTGGAAAAACAAACACAAGTTTTACTTGATAATAGTAGTATATTTTTCATAATAAAAAGTTTGACCGAGTTAAAAATTCTTTTCATGTTTAAACACCTTGAAAGTAGAAGCAACACTAAAGCCGCCATCAATAAGCAAATTGTGTCCACTAATGTACTTAGCATCATCACTAGCTAGAAAAAGAGCAGCATTAGCCACATCATCGGTTGTGAGTGTTACACCCTTAAGATTCCCGTATAAGTTTGTTATCGTTTCAAAAGTCTTTTGGTCAGTCATACCAGAACTAGTCACCATTGGCGTGAACATTCCATAAGGTGACAAACAATTAACACGAATGCCAAATTCTCCTAGCTCTATTGCTAGATTCTTTGTAAGGCCAACTATAGCATGTTTTGAACATGTGTAAGCATGTGTGGCGATACCACCTACTTCTGAAGCAATGCTAGATGTTGATATTATTGATCCTGATCTTGCTAGAATCATAACCCTTGCAGCATGTTTCATGCCTAGAAAAACGCCCGTGACGTTAACACTAAGGACACGCTCAAAGTCTATTTTGTTGTTGGCAGTGATGCTTCCCTTAATAGGATCTATTATCCCAGCATTATTGGAAAAAATATCAAGTTTTCCATATGTGGCAAGTGTAGTATCTACCGCATTCTTAACGTCTTCTTCCTTGCTCACATCACAATGAATATACCTTGAGTTTTGAGAGCCTATGGCCTCAGAAACCATTTGACCAAGTTCAGCTTGAACATCTGCGATTACAACTTTTGCTCCATGTTTAGCAAAGAGTTTTGCGGTACACTCTCCAAGACCACTTGCTCCTCCTGTTATTAATGCTACCTTTCCTGCTAGCCTACACAATATTATGTGAGGCTTTCATGTTTATATGATTTTGAAATGCAAACTTAAAACCTAAGAGCATTCACAATCTATTCCCCATATTTTTTCATATAATTACATTAAAATTTATTTTTTTCCTCGTCTTTTCAATTTTATTATTACTTTTTATCTTTTCTCCACTCATAACCACTTAAAATATATTAAAAATATTATAGGGTTTTGAACCTTGTTTTCCAAAATACAGAATGGATAATAAATTTTATATATCCTTCACTCGCAACCACTTATAACCATACCATATGATATAGGAAACATACTCACATAAAATATAGAGAACGGGTTGTGAATGCTCTCAAAGATAATTAAGGTGAGTTATTTCCAAGCATATGGATTAAAAAATCTAAAAGAAACTTTTTTAAATGAACTTTAGATCGTTTTATAAATTAGTATAAACATAGATAAATTAAATCTCAAAATAACTTTTTTCTGTAATGTTACTACTTAGTAAAATATAATAGTTTACCTATAACTGAAAAAGCACATATAATGTTTTGAAACTAGCCACTAAAAATTTTGAAACTAGCCACTAAAAATCTGAAATACTAACCTTTTAATAGCAGTTGTCATTGTTTTTAACTGAGGGAGAGGAGAGGAGTGGGTTATGGGTTCAATCAAATATGAAATGAGGAGTTATATAGTGAAGCTATCGGCCTTTGTTAACTTTTTTTAAAATAATGGTCTATTCTCTTCTAAACAAGAAACATATTTAAAAGAAGACGTAATATAAACTTTTCGCGTGTAACATGACACTTAAGTTTATTGATATATACGTTTATAAGAGTCAAACTTCATATTAATCATAAAGATAGTAAATTAACTACTATAGATGCTTTTGACTTTAATTTGTTTTTCTTATACATACGTACATACATACAACTTGATGTTTAATATATGTCAAATTATTACATAATATTAATTTTGTAAGTGAAATGAGTAATGGTTATCCCATGTTCTAATTTTACTCATAAAGCCTTTGTATTATTAGTTTTACCCTTGCTCAAGTTATAAGGAAGGAGACTCGGGAGATATGGTGTTTGTGAGGGTTTGGTTGGTGTAGGCAGTCGCCTCTGGTAATGTAAGTTGTGTTAGTAGTAATAGTTGGCATCAACCATCAACAGGCAGTTACATTGAATAAAGATGTTGTGTTTAACGGTATGACAAACGACTATCTACAACCGCAAACAGTTGTTTTGACCGGGTATACGAATGTTTGCAGCCACGACGACTCTCTATTTCTAAGCCCTCTAATATAGAAATATATCGTTTCGAAACCCCGCCACGAAAAGTGGGTATATACTTCCCTAGTTTGGTCAGGGGCTCTCAATTCTCACCGGAGGTGGGTAGACTTTTTTTAAAGTGATCTTACATTCATAACTAATAAAAACGAACTGATTTTAAAACTTTCATTCGGGGACATGATAACCTAGTGACAATGTTTTATACTCGAGTAATAAAAATGATTTGATGACCAGTGAACTGTCAGTGATTCAGTGAGACATTAAACATGTAAGAAATTAGAAAAAAGTGTATAGTGTTATAAGATTATTATATAGATACCTATAGACATTTGATCACAAGAAACATTTCATCCCATCAATAGGTGCTACTTCTATTACACTTGCGAGAGTTAAGATCGTACGATAAGCAAGTTTTGTGGATTTAGGGGTTAACTAGGAGCTGTTCCAAAAGAATAATTACGTAGGTACTCTCTTAGATATGGAATATCTTTTAGTTGAATTTTAAAAATATGAATGATTTTAATAACCAAAAATATTATAAAGCATGCCCGATTTTGTAAGGAAATTGATTGATTTATAAATAATTAGGAAAACGTGTGGTTTCATACTTCCGTAATGTTGATCACTTGGACAATATTGTTATTCATTTAAAAACTGAATGATTTTAGATAAGGAAACATAAGACGTTTGAAAACTAGTATGAGGTTAAAGTTATTTACAGAGTTATTGAATTTTAATAATCTTAAGTTTTATTATTGTTCGAGATTAATTCTAATTCAAGAAATATTTACAGATACTTCTAACTATGAATTTATTTTTCTCCAATAATCTCCTACTAAGTGAAAGTTAACTCACGTTAGTTTTTTTGATGAAATAAGACCAACTTTGAGTCATTTTCAACTCTAGCACCGCCTAGTCTTAATTAGGTCCGTTTTTCATTGTCTAACCTCCATCATCACATGAATATACCTTCAACAAGTTTATCAGAAGGTGGAGATTGACGGATATTTGGGTGCACAAGTTTCAAATTGACGGATCTGATAATAAATTTCAACTTTCTGTTTAGTGTTTTGGTTAGAAAAACAGTCCACGTCATCACAACAACTCTCAGTTCGTAAGGGATCATTGGTGGAAACTAAACTCAAAGTTGAAAGTATTCGTAAACATTTACCGAGTTATGATTAATTCCGGCTAATAAATTAAACCTTGGATTATTAAAGTCCAATAACCCAATTAAAAACGAAGAAACCTTGAGAGACTGAATGTATTCTGTCTAATTGATTTGTAGGAGTGGATGGATGAGAGTGTCATGACATAGATATTATTAAAATGAAAGGATATGATACAAGTAACATGTTATTTCTCGTATTTATTTTCATGCTTGTAACACGTCTGTTGTCTTTTAAAAGTTTGTATACATATTAAGTAACATATTAAGTGGTTTTTATCTTTAATATTAGTATAGTTTTGCCATATATTCATGAGAGAAACGTTTTTTAGAGACTTGAATTAAACATTTTGTATCATCTATTTTTTTGTATAAAATGACCACTAACTCTGTTATTTATTTCTGTTAAAATTAAAAGTATTTTGATAAATGTTATAGTAACCATACCATAACTCTAACCCACTTCTCCGTTAAATGTTTATCGTTAAAATCAAGGGCATTTTGGTGAATGTTGTAGTAACCATACCATAAAACCTTTGAGTATTTTTTTTATTTAATTATTGGTTGTTCCAGACACAAAAAAGAACAAGGTTTATGATTTTAAAATTTTTAAAACTAAAAGTATCATAGAAGTGTTTTATGGAATGTGAGTTGTGGCATATATCTTTGTTAAAAACTAGAGTAAACCAGGATTAAACTGCCTATATTGTAGTGCTGCCAATAAAAACCAATTACATACCACCATCAATGATTACTAACATCTAAAAATTTGTATTAAAAAAACATAAAAATGAAATAAAAATAAAACCGAAGGAAAAGTATACATAAAAAATTTTCACCACACATACAAAACGTAAATATATAAAACAATAAGTCAACCTAGGACCAACGCGCTACAACCGAGCCGTTAAATGAGAAAAAAATAACGTGAAAACGTTAAACCATACAAACTAAATTGAGATTAAAATAGATACAAATCGAGTGTAAAATTTTGAAAATTATATCATTAGCATTATTGTTGGTTATAAAAGTGAAAGTTAAATGTATTATCGGCCAAATTAATAGTATATTTTATTATCAATTAATATGTAATAGTTTATATTATTAAAATCCAGTTTACCTAAAAACGTACATTATGAAAAACGAAAAATAAAGGTCGGCTCCACTTAAATATTAAAATATAAAAAACCAAAAACTTAAAACTTAATATTCGTTTTCAACGCACCCCACAAACACAAAATTCTTTTTTGATGAATGGAAAACAGATATTTACTAATTGTGATTCAATGAGATAATGACTTGATAAGGATGGTTGCAAACTTAAAAGACAAGAAAAGTTGTAGCTCATCTTTTACATTTTTTTAACGTCCTATGAATAATTTTTAAACCCGGTCACCCGGGTAAATTTATTGGTGAAAATTCACTCAGGCCCGCGAACACAGATATCGCTGGTAATCCGGCTCGCCCACCATTCCAATAGAAACCCATCACCCAAAGACCCACTGTGATAAAACCCTTAACCCATTTAAAACATATTACACCTAATGAGACTTCAACATATAACATTTACTTTGAAAAGTCATAAGATGTTTCCTAATAAACTAGTTGATCTTTTATATACAATCCTCCTAGTTCAATTGGTTTTCAACTCCTTTTTTTATTTTAATATTTAAAGGGGACTCACGTTTTACTTTAGGTTTTGTTTTATTATTGGTTTTATTCTAATTTTTGTTTTTTTAAGTATGACAAAATCGGCAACGAGTGTTTGATTTGATTTCTAATTTTATTTTAAATAAGGGCATAAAGGTAGGGGTGAGCAAAAAACCAAAATAACCGAACCGTAACCAAAATAACCGACGCAACCGAACCGATAAAACCGAAACCGCTAGAAAACCGACGGTTTGGTTTGATGATTTTTTAGAAAATTGATTTTTTCGGTTCGGTTTTGGTTTTGCTTGTAACAAAAACCGAAAAAACCGAACCGGAACCATATAATCAAATTTGTAAATTTAGAGGTTTAATCATATACTTAAAAAATTATTAGTCTATTAGTTACTTATTTAAATTGTCTTATCTAAAAGAGATTAAATATTTAAGCTTTAAGAATAATATTTATTTTTTTAATTTGAATTGATAGATTAAAATGTTTTATTGAATATATTATTATTATATTTTATGTATTGCATTTAAGTTAATGTCAACTAAATTATAAAAATATATAGATTATATTTAGAGATCAACAAAATAATTAATACCAAAGTTTTTGGCTTAAATTCATTACTTTAAAACAATTTTTTCTAAAACTTGAAGCACAAATGGTATAACCGAAAAAAACCAAAAACCAAACCGAAACCTAAGTTAAAACCGAAAACCAAAAACCGAAAAAACAAAACCGAACGGTTTTAAAAACCTAGAAACTGAAATATCGATTTTTGGTTTCGGTTTTAGGCCAAAACCGAACCAAACTGACCATGCACACCCCTACATAAAGGTAGATGCATATGGATTTAACAAAGAAACTAACTTGAATTAATTATTTAAAAACCATATTATATATGAAAACCATATAAACCAAAGGTTAGATATATGTAATTACGTGTTACAAAATGGACAACTAATAGTTATATACATGTATGAGTTATGTATATGCAAATACGTGTTAGCAAGTGTATAATTATAAATTACGTATATGTAACTCTTACAAATTACGTATATGTAAGTCGTTTCGTAATAATCGATGTTTCTTGGAGTTTTATATCAAAAAAATATAATGGCCATGAAAAATAAGATTAAAATTTACTCAAATATATTTTAAATAATTAAAAAGTAAAATTATATATAAATTATGTGATTAGGTAGTGGTAATTTTCATAATTTTTAACTATAAACATAATTTTCATTTGATTCATCTCCAAACAAACATAAAACTTGGGAACTATAGTTATAATTTTTAAAGTTTAAGGACTAAAACCAAAATTTAACTAAAAAGCATAAGGACCATCCTTGTAATTCACTCTAAAAACTTGCTACCTTTATGATCATTGGTAATAACTTACATGAAACAATTAAGAGGTCATTCGGGTTTTTTAACCGGGTTTTAAGTTTCTCGGTTTTAAGATGTAGGAAATCAACCTGAAAACTAAACCAAATAAGTAATATTTAATAAGTTTTTAAGCTTCAATTTTGGGTTTATTTGGGCCGGCTTAATCAGTAATCATGTTTATACTAAACAATTAAACTTTAAATTATTTGTTATATCATGTTTGTGTAGGCACTTGTATACAATCAAAATACATGTAAGAGATTTAACATATGCTATCAATATAGAATCATCATCATTATCTTGATCTAAAAGCTTCTTACATTTATATTCATTTTCATATGCATATTTAAACGTTCATGACATTTAAATATTACTAATTATCAACCTAAATTTGCATTAATTGTTATACATTAAACATTAAAGGTTGTATATGTCTTTTGTTCTTTTAATTTTGTATTTTAAACCCAATACATTTATTTTTTTACTATTTAACCCCTAAAACTTTTTCACTTTTAACTTTCATCCTCTATGCTTTTCATCTTATATAGTTTTTTCGTTTTACGTTCTTGTATAAATTTTAAAAGTGATAAGTAGTAACGTGTACGTGTGGTTCAACGTTTTTATGCTTATTTTTTTTCATTTAACAACTCTGTCGTAACATTGGAGTCCTAGATCCACTTAGTTATTGTTTTTAATGTTTTACGTTTGTGTGTGTGGTTCAACGTTTGTCTACTTTTCGTTTGATTTTATTTCTTTTTTTAGTGCAAGTTTTTCCCATGTTGGTAGTTGACGAGAGTGGTATGACATTAATGCAAATTTTTTTCTTACGCCTCCTCACAACATGTGAGCCTTAATACTAATTATATTTTAAATATCATCAAAGTTTACAACAATAAAATACATAGTTTAAAAACCATAGTTCTAAATGTTATAAACGGTAGCATAACACTTAACGAGCACATATAAATATACACATGTACATATAAAACCTAAGGTTCAGGTTAATCAAGTTGGCAACCCGAATACCGAACCATTTAAAAACTCAGATTCGGTTTAATGTATTTATCAGCTAGGGTTGTCGATTAGTTAGGTACGAGTTGCTTTCGATCAGGTTCGGTAAAAAAACACACCCCTACAAAGTAACCCTAATTTGAAATCAACTAAGGTCCTGTTTGAGTGGTCTGACCACACATCTCACCACTGACGGCCAGTCAGTGCGTTTGTTGCAACTGACCGGGACATCTGACCCGGAAAATTGGCCTGACCGAGTCCTCTATTTAACATATCCGACTCAGAAAATTGGTCTGACCCGGACATCTCTTCTCCACAATCGGCCGCCTCCCCCCTCCCCCCGACACACTCCCAATCAACAAAGTTAGGGTAGAAGTTATTAGTGGTGATATGATCTTATGATTAATTCCTAATTTGCTCAATTTTTAGTTATTACTTGTATACTTGAGGTGGTGTTTAGATGTGTGTATTAGTTTTTCATGATTGGGTAAGAAGTTTGATTCTGTTCGGTTTGACATTGGTTAAATGATTTATTGATTTCATATGGTATTGCTTATATGGGTTCTTGTAGACATTTTGAATTTTAAGTTATTATGTTATTTTGAAAGTTCGGTAATTTTTATTGATTACACAACAGGTTAAAGTACAAAGGCAAGTTTCAGTCAGTGGAGTCAGTCAGATACATAATCAAACAGCTAAATTTCAATCAGATGTAAACTCTATCAAAACTTCTGACTAAGTCAGCTCATACGAGGTCACAATCAAACAGCCTCTAATTAATTTCATAACTGTAGAACACGATCCAAAACCATAACAAAACTTGATTCAATCCAAAATTGACATCCATAACGCAATCTATTTCATCTTCAAACCAATAACTCAAACAAATCGACCTGAAAAAAAGCTTCAAAAATCAGTACCTTCGTCCGCCGCGACCACCGCCGTACGCCGTCGAGACCACCGGAGTCTCCTCCTTCAGCACAACACCAGGAAGCTCACTCATTCCAAGAGACGCAAGCAACTGAATCGTCTCCTTATCAACTTCAATGTGATCGATTTTGATAGCGGATTCATCAGGAACAAAGTCCATACGTCGTTCTCTCTCTTCCTCTTGAAGCTTGAGCGAGATGCCTCTCACAGGCCCCTTCTGGATGCGTTTCATCAGGTGCGTTGAGAATCCGGCGATCTTGTTGCGGAGGCGCTTTGAGGGGATGATTGCGACTTCTTCTAGAATCTTCTTGTTGGTGTGGAAATCGAGTGTCATTTTGGAGTAGTATCGCTCGATTACTTGACGTGATGATTTCTTCACGGTTTTGGTGCGGACTCGACCCATTTTCCGGTGAGTAGAGGCGGAGGAACGGTGGTTGTCGTGGTGGTGGTTGTCGTGGTGGTGGTGGTTGTCGTGGTGATCTGGTGGTGATGTGGTGGTAACGATGAATGGCGATTAGGGTTTGCAAGTGGAGGTTAATGGTTATAGTATAGATCTATGATATTGGGCCTGTTGGACTAAAGGTGGGCCTAGTGTTGAAAATTGAAACATAACTTTTATCTTTTCAAAGTGTTTTTAGTAAAACTTAGTGGCTGACAGTCTTTTAAACATATTTTTAATGATTTAAATGTTTGAATGTTTATTATTTAATGATGCAGATTGTTTGTTTCGCGAGCAAATATTTGATTGATTCAAATATTTATTTCTGAATGGTTATGCATTATACTATGTTGAATGGTTAAAAGATCTAGTGTTAAATGGTTGAGACACCCTATCTGAATTGATCAGACATTTGTATTTAAGTAGTTAAACGCTATACTAGCTTTTAATGGTTCAGACCTCTTAATGGTTCGCCACTTAATGGTTCAGCACTTTATCATTCAGAAATTGTCAAACAACTCCTTAATTACACGAGTGGTCTCTATAGTTAGGTTTGATTTTATTTCATATATATATAATATTAAGGTCGGATGCTTAAGAGTTACAATTAAATTAAGATTAACAGGTAATTATGCCTCTTAATCATTATTTAATTATGATATATATGAAAACTTATGAGTTTTTAGTGGAAACGCCTCCACCTATAACACCCATACTACGCACATTTCTTATTATTAAATATCTTAGTTTTTATTGACATATATCTATATATATATGTATATATGTATATATGTATATATGTATATATGTAATATGTATATATGTATATATGTATATATGTATATATGTATATATGTATATATGTATATATGTATATATGTATATATGTATATATTGACCTGACCTTGAAAGCTCCTCTTCATAGAAATTGGAAAATTGAAATATTATGACACGAGCAACAACATCAAGTCTAGTAAATTGAGTACTTTGAGTTTTAAACACTAATTATCCTCATAATTAAACAAGCCAAATGATGGATTAACAATACCTAATCCACCATCAATATGCAGATTTTGACCACTAATGTACTTAGCCTCGTCACTCACAAGAAAAAGGGCGGCATTTGCTACATCATCGGTAGTGAGGTGCACCCCCTTAAGGTTTGCACGTGAGCTCACTAGGTTCACAAATGCTTTATCTTCAAGCCCAACAAAACTCGTGGATAATGGTGTGATCATTGCATAAGGTGACAAACAATTGACTCGAATGCCAAATTGTCCAAGCTCCACCGCGAGATTCTTGGTCAAGCCAGCTACAGCGTGCTTTGAACTACAATAGGCATGTGAGGCCGCACCACCGATATTTGAAGCAAGGCTACCCATTGATATGATCGAGCCAGCTCGCGCTGGAACCATAACTCTAGCAGCATGTTTCATGCTAAAAAAGACACCTAAAACGTTCACATTGAGTAGGCGTTGGAAATCTTCTTTCTTAACGTCGATAATTCGTGCCTTGTTAGGATCTACTATCCCTGCATTACAAAACATTATGTCAAGTTTCCCATAAGCAGTGAGTGCAGTATCTACAGCATTTTTCACGTCTTCTTCATTGGTTACATCGCAGTGGACATATTTTGAGTGTGATGAGCCTATGGCATCACAAACACCTTGTCCGAGTCGGTCTTGGACGTCGGCTACAACTATTTTCGCTCCATGTTTAGCAAATAATTTGGCTGTACATTCTCCAATACCGCTTGCTGCTCCGGTTATCAATGCTATTTTTCCTTTTAACCTGTAAAAATGATATCAATATCGTATGCAACTCTATTGTAAACATAAGCAAACAAATGTATAATCGACAAAATTCAGGTATTTTAACTTTCTACAATATTCTAAAGTGATATGTTGATAATTCATTGAAATTCCAAAACCAAAGTGTTTAATATATGAGTGTATTATTTTATGAGAATGGTCACTACTAGAAACACAACTTGTTTTAGAAATGGGAATAGAGAAAACATGAAAAACAATTTGTGACCTTCAAAACAGCTGAAATTAGAAAACAAACACCTTTTTACAAGCTGTTTCAACATTCGTTTAAACTCTAGTCGCAACTGACTTTTGTGACCTCATTTTGCAATAGACTACAGCAAGAGGAGTTCCCTCTCAACACTAAAAATTAATGTTAACCTCAAATCAACACTACTCATAAATTGCATTTTATTGGGATTTGAATACAAAGACCTTTTAAAGTTTCCTTTAAAAAACAAAAGTTCTACCAAGTGAGCTAGCCTCATTATTCTATAATCAAAGTTTTTAGGTAGCTATTTCAACAACCCTAATCAATAAGTCAATCACTACTTTTACACCGTTTTATCTCGTGAATGTTGATCGCTTCTGCCTGTTTTCTAGTAGTGACCGTGGATGGATCTAAAACAACCGAAATGAACATCCGTACAAAGATTCTTCTCTCTTGATTAATGAATGGTAACATATTTTCTGCTACAACATAAGTACTAGAGCGTAATGTGTGAGTAGTTTAAAAGAAAAGAGAGACGCTCGGGAATCCTTCTAAAAAGCAGGTACCTTAAGGAGGATGTAATAAGAGCGGAGAAAGAGAGAGTGAGTGTCGACAGTGAAACAAACCTTTTCGTAATGGTCGCCATTGTGATTCGACACGCAAAGAAGATGGTGCACAAAAGGGGAAGGTTAAGTAGAGCGTAATGTGTGAGTAGTTTTCTTTTGAGATAGACAAATTGCAAATAGAGTGGTGAATGTTGAATGGTACAATAGATGGCATATCTATAGAAGATACTTTTGGGACCCATATTTGGATGATTGTGAGGTCCAAATATAGAAAACAAAATGGAGTAGTTATCTAAACATGCAGGAGTAATTCCAAAAGACATGACATGTGGAATATGTCTACATTAGAGCACTTGCAAGCAGCAAGCGTAAGGATAAACTAAAAATCATTCTTTATGCTAAATGGGTACAAACTACCCTCCTAACCTAAAATTAAAAGCAAATAAAGAAAAACAAAGAATACTACCTAATGCTCACCCACCCCTTATTAGGGAAATTTCTTAGGATTTCATTTGATTATGGTTTTGGGGATGTTGCCAAAAGTGGTTAGAGGTTGCCAGATATCTCATGTTGGAGTTAGACAAGAGGTTTGGTGGTTTTGTCGACCATAGTGTAGGAATTTTACCAGAAATATGTGAGTAGCAGATGACCAAAAAACAAGGGGTGATGAATGACTAGGAAATAGGGTTGTTCATGAACCGATCTAGGTTTGGTTCGGCTCAACTTGGTTTTGTAAACGATTTGAGCCGAGCCGACTCATGAGTTTCTTCCAAACAAAATTCTTTTTGAGCTTCTTTCAAACGAGAATCAACTACGAGTTATATAAACATTCATATTTTTACTTTTGACAAGTAGACAACATATAATATTGCGTATTTAAACTAAATTAAGATATAAACTAAAATTTATATATTTATTGTTATTACACAGTAACTTGTTTATACATTTGCGCGTGTAAGATAATGAGATGGCCAATATCTAAAACCCACATAAATGAGCCAAATAATGAGATGGTGATAAAAAAGCCATAGGGTTGTACCAAATGCATCACCAGTGGAGCATACAGGGACCAAATATGAATCTTTAAAAGGACCCATGGCCAATACCTAAAACCCCCATAAAATCCTATTCCTCCCCTGGTGTTTTCATATTGTGTAATAAGTGCACTAACTAATATCATTCAGCATTCACAAACAAAGACACACACATTTATATAATTTAAAATAAATCATTCGTGCCAATTCAATCGAGTCAGCTCAAATTTAAACAGATCAAAACGCACAGACTTGGTTTTGTAAACGTTTCGAGCCGAACTGATTGAATTTGTAAACGAATTGTTTTAGAACAAGTTTTCTATGTTCTTTGCGTGCAAGGTTTGAAGTTTTAACTACTTGAGCAATCCTACTTCGTAATTATGTAAAAGAAAAGTGGTGCAGGGGAGGGGTGTTTTGGTTTTGTTTGTGTTCTAATGTTTTGATATTTTTTCATTTTCTTGTTGGCTGAAGAGTAATTTTCTACACATTTAACAAAATTTTTATGTCCATCCATCCTAAGAATGAAATCGTGACGTTTTGAGTGAACATGTGAGATACTGTATCGGTGATTTCTTATACTTTAACATGAAAGATGATTTTTTTTTCGTAGTATATATATACAAGCCATGTAACTTACTCTATTAAATTATTAATATTAATTATGGTTTGTTCCTTTTTATACAGTCACTCCTGTAGTTTCCTGTGAGAGGCATTTTTGCAACAGTAATTTACTTCCTAAGATCATTAAAGTTTAATGTCCTAAAAGAATTGCAAACTCGTCTAGTCATGTTACATCAAATTTTCAATTATCTTTTAAAAATACTTATTTCTCCTTCCAACTCTACAAAAATCTTACAAATCCTAACATTTCCACACTATCAGTACTTGTACGTTTAGTTTTCATAAGAATTATTTTTTACCACAAAACAATTAATTTATTATTAGAGATCTATGTAACTTAATATAAAACACAAATAATTTGTTTGTATAATAAATTATATCGATTGAATATTGTGTAAAAAAGAAAAATGATGTCAAAAATTTTATATAATGATTTTAATACAAACATTATATATTTATGCTATTTTACATGATTACTACATGCAAATTAATCATTTAAAAAATAAATACGATGTATAAAATAATTAAATATAAATATGACGCATGAAATCGTATACAACTCATTGACACACTTTAAATTAAATTTAATAAATATCTCTATACTAATAAATAAAAATAAATTTAAACATTTGTTACTATTCTAAGTCATCTAATAATTGATTTTCTTTCTTCTCTATTTTATTAATTATAAATGCTACAATAGTTATTTATTAATTAAAAACTATCTATAATTAAAATTTCAAATATGTTAAATTCAAATTTTTAAATGTGTAATACATGGGTTTATTCATTCATAATACATAATATTTAAGATATAATATTTATATTATAAACCATATAACAATAAATTTATTTAGCCCGTGTATTACATAAGATTGTAACCTAGTTTACTAATATATCAAAATTTCTAGAATGCATATGATACTTTTTTACGTCATTCACATCGACGCCACTTAAACTTTTGATACGTGTCGGTACTAGAATAAAAGTTAACAATTTAATAATATATTAAATGCTAATGATTTTTATATATTTCTCAAGTTATAAAATAGATATATTAATAGTTTTTTATTAAAATAGGGTTTTTTAACAAACAAAAATCTATGAAACATGAAGTTTTTTAATACAAATAAATTAAAAATCACATCGTTTAGAAAAGGTATCTCTAAAAAATTTGGATTGTTTAAAAAACAATTTTTAAAAGCAAATGTTTTTAAAAGGCAAAGTTTGAAAAAATATTGTTATAGTATTATAACCTAAAGTAGTTAATTATACATAACTTCAATCATTTTTAAATATTATTAAATAGCTATTAATTTAATATTTTCATTCAACATGATATGTGTTTCTAAACTACTAATAGTAATAAACATTCACATAAACCACGACCTACCCTTGCCTATCTTCGAATGAACACATACTATTGAGAATGTCCAAACCATTATTACTTGGGTTCTCCTTCGTAGGAAGACGTTTCAGAAGAAGATGCAAAATTATAACATTAAATTTTTAGGGACCCCATTTGTTCCATCGAGTGGAAAGATTTGCATCGAGTACAATTAACCTATCAATATTTTCTAATAAGACTTATCCGCCTATGATAAATTCCAATTAAGGGAGTACGCCTCTCTTTGATTTTAATAAGACGTTTGGTAGTGGACCAATGGTTGGGACCTTTTCATTTATGACCATTTTAGACCAGTTGCTGAAACATTGGTTTGTTTTGTCGTTAATTTCCGACTTTGGTTATTTTAGTGAATGTCAATATGTCATGTATATCATTTGTCATATCTATTCTCACATATGTGATATAAGATTGAACCAAATAAATATAATTGAATATTATATAGGATAAAATCATAGTAAAAAAAGTATATAATCTAAAAATACCAAAAAAGATTATGTGTTTGACATGTCCTTTAATAGTTTTTAAAGGGATGACGATTTGGTCATTGTGTAAAGTAATCAGGTTATTGTGTCTAATAAGTTAGATTATTAGGGTAGATATCAGGTCATTATATCAATTTTTTTTATTATTTGTTATATGTATTAATTGTTGTATTTTACATTTTAGATCATTATATATTGTTTTTATAATTTTTTATATATTATGTCATTTTGTTCTTATTTTATTATTGTGTTTTACAATTAGAAATACACAATGATATTATTTTAATGAGTTTTTTAAAACTCATAGCGTTTAGGAAAACATAATGTCAAGCAAAAAAGAAGATAATGAGATATCTATCCTTATATATTATGTTTTGAATTATTTTGTGTTATATTATTATTGGTTTATACTAAAAGTATACAACAATGTTGTTTTTTCATAATATGTTTTTTTTTAATTTATCATATTTGAAAAACACAATAGTGTTAATAAAAACACAATAACAAATAAAAATACATAACAAACTGTATTAAAAACATAATGACAAGCAGAAATAATATATGCTGAAAAACATAAATAAATTATCTTTTTATATAACATTATTGTAATCGTTTTAAATATTAAAAAAACTAATTTTTATGGTGAATTTTCTATAAGAAATGTCACACAATTAAATCGTAGTAAAATCTTTGGATACATAATCCGTAACAAATGTGCAACCAATTTTTCCCTAGCAAAAAACCATAACACATACATGTTATTGCAGCAATGTTAAAGGATAACTAACATTGCATCTTGTTTACATCATTTAGAATGTGACATTTTTAGCAAGCCGATAAACATCTATACATAAGGATCCGTCCCTAGTCATGAATCAACAAGGATAATTCTTACTAGGGTCACACTCCCCATCAATATGCAAAAATTGATATTGATAACTGAATGAACAAATGAATTATAAGAATTTCTTCATAAAAATAGTAATATTTAAAAGTTAACGTGACGTTATGGTGTGTTATTATCATAAACAAAGTTTTGTCGATAGCGCACTACTACTACAAATTCGTGAACCTTATTTAATTTTGTTCAAAATTTTTCACTAATTGTTTCTTTTAGAAGGAAATCTTTCTTTTATGATCTTCCCATGACCATTCACACATCTAACATATGGATTATTCTTTCGGACATTGAGTTCAATGACAATGTGTTACTATACCTTTAATTTTCTATCTTACTAAGTGTTGGTCCTTTTCTTGACCCATAATTGACGTTGGATAGGATACCTTCAATAGTTGGTATAATTGCATCACACAAAAGTTGTCTGTAATGACACACAAAATATTTGTATATAGAAGTAGATAACACCACTTAGGTATGTAAAGTCAAATCCTAATAATACTTGTAAATTTTCACGATACACAAACATACTTGGAGAAAATTCGTAAAATATTATTTTGACCGATATTTTCCCTTAAGATATCTTTTCAATCGTACCTTTTATAAAATGTCCACATCTAACATAACAGTCTCCGCAATTTAAATAAAATTGCCCGAACTTTCATTTGACGAACATGATTTATTCACGAGCCCGAAGTGCAATCGATCAAACCTATTTAGAGTTCAACTGAATATATCTTAACTTCGAACGAACCTATTTACACATAAGTCTTATCGAACTTAAAACACAGTCAAATGACCCTATTTAAAGTTTGAACGACTAAATTTATGTTAAAAAACCCTCTATTTAATGTTCAGACGACCCTAAACCTTATACAGTGAGCTCTATTTAAAGTGGACGTATTTTTTAGAATATGTCACTTAAAGAGACATTTTAAAAGACAAAAGGGATCAAATTAAGTTACATTTTAAGAATTTTTGTAACATACAAACACAAAAGAAACACTTCCATCACTTGTTCCTCACAATATGACTTGAACCCCGACCACCGGGAACACATCATTTCAACATATTGGTACCATTGCGCTACAGACTCACTCCGCTGCCCCTTCGGATCCAGGAATCTCCGGGAGCTGATTGAACACTCGTGCGCACGTATACACCGAGCAGATTGCTTGTACAGTGGTCAAGACAATAGAAACAAAGCAGCCAACAAAGTTAAAAGCTTCCAAGATGCAAACACATGTCTTCATGAAATTTGACAACTTCACTCTCCATGTTCTACCATACCTCTTGTTCACATCTTCAATCACTTTACCCATCTTCGCCACTTTCGTCATTTTCACAGATTTACTCATCCCATTCCACAAATCCGCAACCTCTTCATCGCTCTTCAAATGGTTCAAAACGATCCCTCTTTCGCGCAAATACTTCGCGTCTTCTTCTGTGTCGATTATCCATTCATTAACTCCGTGTAACGAGCCACCACCAACGGTCCGGCTGCAACACATGCTTCGTACGCTACAAGGTTTCTTAAGTAAACCTCGGTGTTCACGTCGTCTTCAAAATCTTATTTAAAGTCGTGTGTGTATAAAGTGACCAACAGTTAAAGAAATAATAACTTCTATACATAGGTGTGTATTTCTAAGTCGTGTGTGTGTTTTGAGGCCTTAACCAACAATACCTTCATGTTCGATCTGAATCGCGTTGTAGATATGGTGTTCTTTATTATTCGGCACCGCCATGTGGTAAAGAAAGTCGAGAATATGATCACAATCATCGATAGAAACATCAGCCAACTCTTGTTCGTGAAACGGAGAAAACACATGATACAACCCTAACAACATCGTCTTCAAAGTCTCACCAGCAGACTTACTTTCATCGTCTCGGTGCTGATGCTCCAACATCGTCCTGATCAAGAACAACGGGATCTGATTCTCCACCATCACCAAATCACGAAGAATCGACATATGCGACAGCTTTTTTCCCGTAACATCCACCAAATGCGACATTGAGAATGTAACATGACTATTCTTCTTATGTGTATACACCACAAGAAACTCTAGCAAAAACGCCATATCAACTGCCATCATCCAGATAAGCGCGTCACTCGACATGTCAATAAACTTATGGTAGCAAGCGCGAATTCTAGCCTCGTCGTTTTTCTTCACTATCTCAACGATACGTTCGAAGCTGACATTCATGTATTTTGGGTTCTTCGTGCCGCGGCTAGCTTGTACCTTTGCATGTCGTAGACCTCGGGTCGCCAATGGTGGAACGGGCCTAAGGCTACTTGTTGTGGGATGTAGGAGTTTGGATCAGTGGCTAGAAGTACTTGAGGGACAGTGAAGATACTAACGGGGATTTTGCTGATTTCTTCGTCGTCGTGTTCTACGATCGACTTACGCATGCTTTCGACCCATTCGTCTTGGTTGATGTTTGGCTTGTTGAAGGTGTGAGAATTGGAGATGCTTAATGAAGCATTCATGTTGATGGTGTTTATTGTTGGTGATTATAAGGTGGTGTATGAATTATGATATGCCCATAGTAACATATATATAGTAGCAAAGTTAGTGGTGGTTACACATTTATAACACAATGTGATATATAGCTAGGTGTGTTGGAAGTTTGTAGAATGGGTAATTAGGTAAAGTTCAATGACCATCGAATTTGTTTCTTTTATTTTTAAAGTATTGTTCACACCTTTAACCAAGCATATTTTATGTTAAAGTCAATAAAAATCATTTTTTAATTTATCCATCATTTTTAAAAAATCTCTAACATCTACGGCTTACACATGTAGTTAGACAAAATACTAAGAAAGTTACTTAAGGGGTGAATACTAAAACCATTCACAATAGCCTTTTTCATCTCCATACCTCATAATTAACAAAAAAAATACCATCATGTATATAAAAGTTATGTTTCTCATATATCCTTATTTCAATTTACATACTTAACTATTTATTTTTATTATTTTATCTTTTTCTTCACTAACAATCATTTTTTATAAATAAAATATAATATATTTAAAGAATAGATGGTAACCCTTAAATATAGAAAATCACGATAATTTTTATTAAAATTAAAGGGGATGGAGATGAGAATGCATGAAAAACCTGATGTAGGTTTATTACATATTTTTTCATGTTTCCATTACATTAGAGCATTTATATTCCGTAGATTATTTTATATGAGTGTATATCTTATATTATTAATAGTGGTTGCGAGTGAAAAAATAGAAAAATATTGTTGTTCATAATCAAATTTCAGAATACACAATGTAACCCCTATATATTTTTCAATATATTTTAAAATAATTGTAAGTAGAGCAGAGAGAAAAATAAAATGATAAATGTATATTATTTAATTAAAAATAAAAAAGAAGTAATAATAATGTTTAGTATAATTATAAAGATGATATTACGAGAAATGAAATGTGAATGCTTTGAATGGAGATGCGGATCCTATTTCATATTCTCATCATTATAATTACCAAAAGAAAAAAAACTCTATTTGGTAAATCAACTTATCATTTTTTAAAACCTCTTACATCTCATTTCACATATTAATTTTTTTCTATCTCAATTAAATAATACATACTTATTCTTTTTATAATAGTATTTCTTTTCTTTTTCCACTTATATTTATTAGTAAAATATATTAACAAGATATGAGTGATGAATAGTAACCTCGATATTTAAGGAAAAATATATTATTTTCTCTTAATATTTAAGGATAGAGATAGAAATAGAGAAATGAAAGGCTTTATTGTTGAGTTTTGTTAAATATGAGGATGAGGTTAGGAATAAAGAATGAAATATGAATGTTCTAAGCTTCATATTTATAAAATAAATAATGAAATAAGACGAAACTAAAACGAAAAATTTATAAAATATAAAAATTATAAGAGAACAAAGTTGAAAGTAAACAAAATCTGAAATATGAATGCTCTAAGCTTCAAAGTTTTTTTTAGTATTGTAAAATTGCGGCAACGTGCGTGTGGTTCAATGTTTTTTGGCTTATTTTTTCTTCGCTTAACGGCCCGTCACAATCGATGGTCTTAGATCGATTTACTTATTGTTTTATATGCTTTATGTTCCGCTTGCGTCACTGCGCGGTTAAACGTTTACTTTTCATTAGATTTTTTATTTTTTATGATTTTTTCAGTGTTGGTGTTCACTAGCGGTTGTGTGCCATTAGTGTTACTTAGCACAGATTTACGTCTCCCGCCGCAACATAGGGTTTTAATACTAGTTAATTATATAATTATCATAAAAGATAATTAAGATAAACAAATGCATTAAAGAAAAATTTTAAATTCTTAATAATTAATATAAATATACAATCTCGTCATATGCAAATGTATTATAATATACTATATATAGATAAAATTTATTAAGCCTATTGTACTTCATTAATTAATCTTTTAAGCGCTTTACCAGTGTCTACGTATTAATGTGTTGTGTTTCTCGTTGTATTGTAAGAGCACCTCTCTTGTTGAGAATTATAGATTTAGTCTTAAATAATTATGTAATACATGCTAACAACTCTAATAAATATTAAAGTTATTGTCTCTATTATAAATAAATAATTATTTATACTTCTATGATTAAAAAAATAGGTATGGTACGAATTAATTTCATTAATTAGGGCATTCCAAACAATAAACTAGTTTTGGGAGAGACTCGGTGTATAGTGCTCTAACCCAACGCACTATACTAGGTTTCCTAATAAGCCCTTAATTTTTTAAAAATTTATGCATTATTTAAGTATAATTTTAGGGTTTCGAAACTAACTCCCCACCTGCATATTTTGGTTGATTTTAAAACGATTTTGAGCGACATTTTCACCACGAAATCACCCGGATCAAGCTCCACAACATCCATTCAACCATAAGATTGAATCATGTTGATGAGCGGCTAATACTTTGGTAATCATTTTCAGTAGGATAGTTCTTGTAACTGAAGCACTAGAGTGTGTTTGAATTGATATATGGGTTATTTTCTTTTGACACGATAAATTATTATGAATTTGTTTAAAGTTAAAGATTTGTTTATATTATGTATTTATATGTTTTCATTTGCATTTTTTCTTGCATCCTGATAGTTGTTTTGTATGTGAATTTTTTAACATATATGAGTGGATAATTATGTGAACGAGTGAATCTTACAAGATTTTTTCATAAGTACCATTTAATCAAATGATTTCGCAAAGTTATCTCCCTGTGATTCATAATCAATTCCTTCGAAACCAATAGTGGGTTTTTGAACTTGAATATTGAAAGTGATTGTCTTGTTCTTATAAGTTTTAAACCCATAATCAATATTATTGCTTTCTTAATTGACCTAGTTTAATTTAAACTTGCACTTTAAATTAAAACCTTAAAATATTTGCTTTTAGTAGTTTAGTTTCACGTTTCAAGTTGTTAGGTATAAAAGCTTACACTTTCCACTCGTGCTAGTTATAAGTAGCTAAGTATTTCAATCTAATTTATTTTTTTTATCAAACTACGACAACTCGATCATGTGTTATCTGGAACTCATGTTCGTTTTGCACTTTTATGTGTTAAGAATGAGTCATCCAACTGTTGTATGAGTTGTTTATCTAAATGTTGTTTATCTAAATTTTGTTTTTTTTTGCTCGTACGTCACGATAGTTGTAACATCCTGTATTTTTACGTTAATTAAATGTTAACATCGTTAATCCTTGTATGGACCATTGTGCCTAATATGGAACTTATGGATTGCTTTTGCATATAGCTTTAATTTGTCTCTTAATCTTTTAAGATTATAATGATTATTATTATATAAATAATAATAATAATAATAGTAATAATATTAATAATAACATTAACAATAATAGATTATAATATTGAAGTTAATAATAATAATAATAATACTAGTAATGATAATAACTTATAAACAAATTATTAACTTAAAAATGTTTAAAACCTAAATTAATAAGTTAAGGGGTTGTTTTGTCACTTTATAAACTTTAAAAGAAAGTTTTACATAAAATGATAACAACTCAAATCTTAAGGGGGCCAATGTGTAAGTTTTAAAATTACAACCCAAACCCCCCGCCCATCCCGTTTTTCCAGCCGAGAGTCCGGCCACTCTCTGGCTGACTCCGGCAAACTTAAAAACCCCAAAAACACATTGGATTTCCACCCAAAACCGTTTCCAATCGCTTCGTGAGGAGATTTCGACCCGTTAGGTGTACAATAATCGAGTTAAGGCGACGGTTACGGGCTTGAAACACCTGATTGAACAATGCCTTAAATCACATAACCGTTCGACAATGAAGGCACCTTAATAATCAAATTAATCAAGAATAAACAATCATTAACTATCTTTAATCAATTACAATTTACAATTTCACCTGAAACACACATAATCATCTCCTTTGATTTGTTCGTTAACCGCGACCTGTAACTTTTACAAAACTAACCTTATGAGCTATTTTAATCCAATTTTGTTGAGAGGAAATCATCTTTAGCACAAGAAGAAGCTCCCATCCAAGCTAATTTGGCTATATCGTTCATTTAAACACCCATTGAACCCCACGTTGGTCGCGGCTGTTCATCGTATCGTGAACTCGAATTCGAGCAAGTTATAAGGTAATCAAACACACCTAGGCACTCGTTTTTACTTAGGGAATGAAAGCCCTAAGCTTAATTCCTTTAACATACACGAATCGAGGAGTAATTGGATTCAAGTTGTATTTAGGGTTCTTGAGAATGGAGGAAACTCTTTTATTTGGATTTATAAAACATCAAAACCAACTTTAACCATGGCTACGGCCCTGGTCTATTGGTAATGTCACTTGCCTCCTAAACATGAGGTCCCGTGTTCGAACCCGGGCAACCTCATGTATTTTTTTAAAAGGTTTTTAGCCTAAATAAAATTCTGAAATATTTTTAATAAATATAAAAATGGATTTTGTAAACTCTAAATACTTTTAAAAGCATCAAACCATTTTTCTGTATTTAAACAATTAATTTTTTTAACAAAGGTTAATTTTGGTTATTTTTTTATGAATTTTAAATAGTAATTAGTATATAATTATTTTAAACGTTGCTTTTAAATTATTGTTTGAAGCGTGTTAATTTTATTTAGTTATAAAACTTTATTTTAACTTTATATCTAAATTCTTCAAATTATTATAAATATTTTCTCCTTCATATCTTTATATAAAATATAAATATATTTCTTTTCATTTATTCCAAGAAAATATATTCGGTTTCCATTTGTTAAAAATAATTGACAAAGCCCCAAACATCAAATTGAACTTTAGTTCACGTTAAAACGTTTATCATATTATCAAACTTAAACCTTGTAAATATATTTATATTCTTAGGTTTATTGTGAAGGCTTTGCATCAGAGCGTTATTTTATATTTTTCTTATTAATCGTCAAACTATACGTATTTGATCAAGTGAGTATTTCTATACCCCCTTTTTATACTTTCACACTTTTGGGTGAAACATGTTACATTATAAACTTTGCACTTGTAAACACGTTTGACTCTTGTAAACTTATGGCAATTTACTTGCGTGTTGTGGTTAGTTGAACTTTGTAGCTACCATGTAATGTCGAATATATGTACAATCATTAACTATTGCTAGCCTAGCGAAGTCATAGATCTATGGGCCAGACAAGCCTGCTTGGTTGATCCAAGTACACTTAGCTAATCGTATATACTTTTAAACGTTTGAGACTTGTAAAATTTTGTCGAGGTTTGATTATGCATTCTGTCTTACACCCCTAGTCACTTTGTTCTCTAACTTACAACATGAATTTCCATCTTTTATATACTTATGTATCGAAAACTATGGAAATCTCACCAACATTATGTTGACCTTTTATTTTTAACATGTTTCAGGAAATACTCAAGCTTGATCGCCACTTTTGAAGTTGTTCACACCTAGAAATGGACCTAGTTAAATAAATGAATAAGCTTGTTATGTTTTTTTATTTGAGACTTAAGTTTGTAATATTACATTTGAAACTTATGAATAATATTATTGGATTTAATAATAGCGTTATGTGGTTGTGAACGATCTTAACTCTCACTCCTCGACGTTTCCGCCGTCAAGGTTGGGGTGTGACAATAGTGATATTGACGTAGTTAAGTACGTGAGGAGAAACGTATTAACTTATGGTAGTTCAGCTTTGAATATAAAAACGTAGACATGTAAAAGGCATGAGAAGGAATATGTTGTTAAGTACACCAACAATGTATAAAGTTATAACGAGTCTATTTTAGGTATTGGAACATGGATAAAAAACTATCACGTCAATATATGCTAATATCATTAAAAAATGAGAGTTAACAAACACAAAAACAAACTAAAAAAATCATATAACCAAGTTTTACATCAGTGGAAAGCCTGATTGATTTAATTATAACAACTAAAGAAACAAAATAGTATATGTGTGCGTTTGAGGTTTGAGGAGCGTGTGATGTGTATAAAATAAAAGTTTGTAGGTGTGTGATGTGTATATAATAGCGGCGTACTAGCATGCATTTACATTTGCTTTGCGACAGGTTGATTTTACATAAAATAAGCATGTTGTAACGACATGATTAAAATTTTAGGGAATATTATGTTGTAGTTAAACCGAGCATTCGAAAACACCAAAGCTCGAAGATAAATAAACATGCTGCAAGTGAAAATCAAGCATTCAAGAACACGTAAGCTCATGGTTAAAAATAAACAATGCTAAAAAATCTACTTGAGTATGAGTATCCGGTAAAAAAAAGTACAACATACTTAAAACCAAATCGAAAAGATATTAGTAACTAGAAATTAAAAAAAATACATTAAATGTAAGGCCCCGTTTCCGGGACGCTTACAGTTGGATCCTCATCGCACATAAAACATATAATTACATTTGCCTTATGAAAATTTTGCAACGGAAACATAAAAATAACTTTTCATACCATTACAAATGTTTTTGCAAGTTAACACAAGCGTTCATTTCAAAACATCATTCTTTCGCATTACAATGCAAAAATATTAACAAAAGAATGTCATCCAAAAGAGTTGAGTAGCCGCCTCGTGTCATCCTCAGTAACGTTTACCTGCCAACTGAAAATGTATAAAAGTCAGCGTTGCTGAGTGAGTTCTAGTTTTATAATAAAACAGACATTCCATCGATAAAATCGTTCTTAATCTTCTTTCAGAATCATACTATACTTTTCACTCGTTCATGATCATACATCATACGTACATACAGATAATATCATTATTATCTTCAATTACATTCATTAACTTCGTTCATTTTATACGTTCGTCCTTTCGAGTCTGTTGCAACAACAGGGTCGGTCACCTCATTAACAATCACAACTATTTGCACGCTATCTGAGTCTGTTGCAACCATAGGGTTGCTCACCCCAATTGCCAATTTCAACGATAGCACGCTATCCGAGTCTGTTGCAACCATAGGGTTGCTCACCTCATGGCAACTTCACGATAGCACGCTATCCAAGTCTGTTGCAACCATAGGGTTGCTCACCCCAATTGTCAATTTCAACGATAGCACGCTATCCGAGTCTTTTGCAACCATAGGGTTGCTCACCTCATGGCAACTTCACGATAGCACGCTATCCGAGTCTGTTGCAACCACATGGTTGCTCACCTCATAGGCAATCTCAACGATTGCACGCTATCCGAGTCTGTTGCAACAACAGGGTTGCTCACCTCATATATGTGCTTGCAAGCCCTTCCTTCGTTCATTCATCATTCAATAATGCATGCATTCTTACTTCGTATTCCTCTTTCATTATCTTTCACTTTACGTTACATAATACTTCATTCATTCATTAACATGACACGTAAAGCCATAAGAAAGATAAACATACATCATCATAAAGAACATATCATACAATCATACATAATCATCAACATCACCAATCACACAACATCATACCTAATCACCCATCTTACATCTCATCATACATCACCCATCACAACAGTTATGACTTTAAAAAGTCAACTTACATAACCCCCGGGAACCTCCCAAGTCAAAGCCTACATTACACTTTTTCCCCAAAAATCAGAAAATATTCTAAGTCCTTAGGCGCATGGGCACTATGCAGGCGCATGGGGAACACTTAGGCGCATAGGCAACTTTCAGGCGCACGAGGAACACTTAGGCGCATGGGCAACTTTCAGGCACACGGACACTATGCAGACACATGAGTGCGTAGGCGCATGGGAATCCTAGACGTCTAGACACTTAGTCAATTCCAGCCTAATTCTAGGCGCATGGGTACAATTTGGGCGCATGAGTTTTGGGCGCTTGGGAACACTTAGGCCGTTATTTCTATTGGGCGCATGGGCCACTCGAACGCATGGGCACTTAGGCGCATGGCCACTATTGGGGCGCATGGCCCTACACTTAATTGTCCGATTGTAAATTCTAGGCGCATGGACCACTGTTCAGGCGCATGGGATACACTTAAATACTTTTAGGCATTTCCAGACGCATGAGCCTTATCTAGGCGCATGAACCTTCTGTACAACATGTTTTTAGGATGCTTTCGAACCCAATCATCAAACCTATCTGTTCTAAGCTTACCAAGGCTATTCTAAACATGAACAACCTATAAGCATCTAAGAATCATCATCCAACATGCATAATACATACGAGTATACATACATAAACATTGTAAAATCATTTTAATACAGTTTCAGCCCTAAGAGAGTTTAAAACAAGTAAAAACCGGGGTCTAGAACTCACCTGGTGCAACTTTTGGCGTATCTTCCTTCTAACCCGTATGCGAATGAGTTCAAACACCTAAAAAACCACAACACACACACACACGAACACACACAAGCACATAAGCGTACACCCGAGACCAAAACCCAACACAAACACTTAAAAATCCATGAATTCTTACCTTGAATTCAGCCTCTTTTTCTTCTTCTCCTTCAAACCGTAGTTTTGCTCTCTCTCTCTCTCTAACCGAAGTAAAAAGGTGATGAGAAGTAAGGGTGGGCGACCATGCCCACCTTTACATCAACTTTTGTACTTTTATCATTCTTTTACATTTTTAACCTCTCAACTTGGGTTTAATTGCATTACCTTCTTTTATTCTTTATTTCTTATCTTTCTTTAAAAAAAAATAACCGGGTGTTACACTAAAAGAGAAAAACGACTAAAAGGGGTGATTAAAGAAGTAAAATTTGCGCTAAGAGGGTTTAATACTTTAATACCCACATCCGCTACGTGGAAGAGAGCACAAAGAACCACTTAACTATAATTATTATTTATCATAATCACTACTAAATTGTTAGATATAAAAAGTAATAGGTTATTGTGTGGCATCTTTTAGTGGCTATTGGCTTAGCTTATTGAAATCACTCACACACTGCATGTCTTTCCTTTTTGGTAGAATTAATCATACCAGTAATAACTACCAAGTTAAAACTTAATGATAAAAATACAAATATGGGTTTAGAAATGATTTTTATTCACGTGGGATTACTACCCTAGTTTGTTGTCTAGAAGATAAACGAATTGATTTAAATAATAAAAAGGTGAAGAATTTAGTGGACTACAACTTTACACCTATCAAATGTTACTATCCTTTTTGATAACGTATCGCACACATTTTAACTTTATATGATTACATCGCGTTTGGTATTTTAATTCCTTCATCCAAAAAAGAATTGGTGTATCATGTATGGTATATTGTTTTTTCCTTGCTTTTGGTTTGTAACATTATGTTTGGTTTTATTAGGTTCTATTTTATGTGTTTTTATTATTATGTTAAACGAATATAATGAACATAAATGAAATTAAGATAAAAGGCCATTAATATCTTTAAATATAGTGTAGAAAGAAGTGTTAACATCATTATACAATCTGATGATGCAAAATAAACGTCAAAATTTACATCATTATCAAAAAGTCTTCCCACGAAAATTAATACAGGCTTTAAATGAACATCAATTTGATAGTTCACAATCCATGATATTGACAAACAATCTAACATTTATATTTTATTATGTAATGATAAACTGTTAGAAAACGTTTGTAAATTTTTACTTAAAGAGTTAGAGAAATTAAATTAGAGAAAATCATATAAAAAGATGAAATCAGATTATAGTGCGTAGCGTTTTATAGTTTTATAAAAAAGGTTTAATAGTTTAATTTAAGGATGATACATAATGTTTAATCATAGATAACACATAAATATAATCCTGGTGAAGGATTTATATTTCGTTTTCTATCAAATAAAACACCACACAAATTGATGATAGGATTTCACTTGGCGTTACAACTACCGGTGTTTTTACCACAAAATTACTCACTATTACAGAATTTTTAACATGTCTTCCTAACTTAAGCTTTGGTTTTGATTCAATGTATAACTTAAAATAAATAATAAAATTTTGTGTTTTGTTATCCTTTATAAAGACAAGCTAAATGCATATGTGTATAAATGATAAACATCAAACTACCTGCTATTATTATTGCATAAAATTCTTATTTAAAGCATTCACAGTGGATTCCTTAAAAGTATGTGAGTGTGTTTGGTATATTATATGGAATGGTTTTTGGTGGTTGTGAGTGAATGAGAGAGAAAATGTTATTATGGATTGGTATATTTAAAGAATCACTGTTTAATCTTTATAAATTTTTTTAATATCTTTTAAAGTGTTTGTGAGTGAATGAGAAAGAAAAAAATAATGATAAGGATATAAAAAGTATTATTTAATTGAAAAGGAAAAAGAAAATATAGTCATTTTTAGTGTAATTATATGGATAAAAATAAAGAAACTACTGTGATTTATCTTTAAAGTTAGCTAAATTTCACCTATATCTATTAATCTTATGTGTCTTTTAAGTATTTGTGCATTTTACTTTTCATCTTTGTCTCTATTTGATTAGATACTTCTACGTCTCATTTTCCATGTCTTTCATATATCAAAACCACTCATAAAAATATAAAGGATAAATATAAGTAATGAATACTGAATCTCTAAAAATAAAAATAAAAATTATAAGTATGACAAGATCAAACTGATTCTTTAAGTTGAGGTTCGGTTCTTGATGTGCCCCAATTGTCTTGGAAGCAAAACTGCCGAAATGGTGAAATCAAATGGTTTACATATATGTAAACTTGTAGTTTACATATAACATGTAAATTCGTATATTATAGGTATAGAAACATAGAGAAAGACGACGAATTGAAGAACACTATGATGAATTCGAAGGACACATACATGTAAACATAGGCTTACCTAAACCTATGTAAACATGTGTTTACATTTATCTAAATATAGATTTCATGTTTGCAATTGTATTTTCATTAATACGAATTTTTTTTTATAAATATATAATCATGCATCAACAAACATAACTCTAATGAACTGAAGCACATCAATTGACATATCTTAGAATTCTAAACATGTCACCGGTGTTAGTTACATGTGAAATGAATTAAAGGAATGAGTTATTTGGTACGTGCTTTCCCGCATGGCATATTAATTTAAGTGGAAATAGATGAAAAATAATAAGAAGTTACCTTTTCTAGAGTGCACTAATATTTTTATATGTGCCACAGTTTAACTAACATGTGTGTATTTAAGATAAAATCTTTTTTTTGTGAGGTTATTATATGGTTTTTTGAATATAATTCAGATAATGTACATGATTTAGGATTTGTAACTTTTTGCTTTATAAAATATAGTATTAGATTAGATGAGGAATTTTTTGTTTTGCTAAAAGTAACTAATAAAATATTCGGTTGTAGTGTTTAGACCGAAATCATGACAATACACGCTATAGATTATTTATTACTAAAATATCATAACACTCTACTTATTTTAAAAGATTTTTGAATTAAGTAAAGTTTGTTGCATATTTACAGGGGCTATGAAGGGTGTGGTTGGGCGATCATTTAAGGCCCAAGGGCTAAAAATTTTAAAAAAATCTATAATATATGTATGTATGATTTTAGAAAAAAAATTATAGGTTTTTAACATACCTAATAATAATTTAATTATTTTAGTCTATTATACTTTAGCGTCCATTAATATTTTAATTAGTATAATAATTAATATCGTATTAGAAACTTATTATTGACTTTATGTTAAAGGGGTTGATTTTTGTCTTCTCGTCCATGGCCCATAATTTTTTTAGGACTTTAGTGGACGGCCTCGCATATTCGAATTACATATAAAGACGAGGGGCTTGTGTGTAACAATGGTGTAAGGTTAAAAGGTTGGAGGGTAAAACAAATTTGAAAGCATGCAAGAAGTTGTGGATTATCCTTACGCTAACTAGATCTCAGCCAATGTCGATGCAACTAGCATAAACTGATAAGAACCCTTTTGAGTTTGTAGAAACACAAATATATGGGATATACACTAACCACCTAAGACTACGAAGCAAACTCTAATCAAATCAACTTATGACTTGGAACCAACATAAACAAAAAGATGCATTAACCAACATTGATTAAAAATGACAAAAGAAAAACTTCTCCCATCGCATCATCAACCGGTGTAGGATTATCGATTAGGGTATCCTCGTATCATCCCTTGATTTCATCGCCGATGATGCGGAAGGATTCTACAATCAACTTAACTACCAAATATGGAAGATCCTAATAAGATCAGTGATCATCTATTCAAACCTAATCCTAAGGTAATACGCTTATTCAACCAATTTAGAGTAAATTACCATTTGCATCAGTGATGTTTTTCCATTTAGAAGTTAGTCATTTGGATTTTAATGTAGACAAAAATAAAACGTTAGAAGGCAAATCAAAATTCTAAAGCTACAAGAATACAAGTGGTTAAAACAAATAACATCGGATACGTACAAATAGTAATTTATTCACCAATTTATATCATTAGACTTAATTGGGCTAATCAAAACTACTAGTGGACCAAAATGGAATTAAAGGAAATCAATGTGGGCTCAATAAAAAATCTAAGAACAATCGAACAAGCCCATAAGAATTAAAATACAATATAGTGTAAACGTGGGAATTAAAAAGATGAGGTTTTACGTTTACAATTACGATAGTTTTGTTTCCCGTGATCACTACGGTAACTACAGTTTGGTTATCTTGTTGAAATTTGATGAATTGTTTCTTTATTCGTCGTTTCAATATTTACTGAAATATGACGATTGGCTTCCTATTTATTCTTGTAAAAGTTTTGGTTGTGTTAATAAAGCTGGTCAATTTAAACATGTGTCATGTGTCATACACACCAATAACATTCACAATAGATTTTTTTTTTTATTTATATAATTATATTAAAAATCATTACATTTTATCTTTTCTTTTCAATTAAATAATATTTTCTATACATTATCATTACTTTTTTTCATCTTTTCCACTCACGACCATTTTAAAAATTATTAAAAAATTTATAAGGATTGAACAATGATTTTTCAAATATATCAATCCATAATAATATTTTCTCTCTCATTCACTTACAACCACACAAACCATTCCATATAATATACCAAACACACTCACATATTTTTAAAAACTCTACTGTGAATGCTCTAATTTGGTGTTCTATTCATTCTTCAATTTATTTCCCTTCCAACTTTACAAACATTTTTATAGATCTTAACATTTTCATATCATAATTACTTTTATATGTATCTTTTATTTATTATCAAATTATATATATATATATAGGGGAGAGATCAATGAAAATCACAATCTTAAGAGAAAACCAAAAAAACCAATTTACACCAATCGTATAATTTCTAATATATTTTTTACTTTTATTGTTAAAAGGGTATACTTGTAAAATTGACACTTATTATTTTTTGTAACTATTTATATTAATTAAAATCTTTTAATTTCTTTTTAAATCAATATACATATATCAAATCTAAATTTATATAAAATCTCTATTTATATAAATTTCTAGTTTCCAACTGGTCATCATCTTCATCTTCACCTTCATCATCGTCGTCATCATCACCACCACCACCACCATCATCATCATCCAAGTAGAGCTTAACACCAAAGTGCTTAATCAAAACCATATTTAATTTCTTCACTGTAATCTAACTTGTTTGATTTCAATCGACATCACAACCAAGGAATATGAAATAATAGGTCGAGCAATTAGCAGAAAATCCGGTCAAGAACATGAAGAACATGGCAAACACAAAGAACAAAATAACAAGACGTAAACCTGTTCTTACGTACAAGTAACAGTAGTATTACATATACGTAACAATGCTACGAAACTGATGTTTCATTTAAGTAGGAAAACCGTTACATATACGTAACACTATTGTGTAACACTGTTCTTATGTATACATAATGAATTGTTACATATACGTACCGCAATTACAAATATGTAACGTAGTTGTTACATATGCGTAACACTGTTAACACAATGATTTTGTGCACGCTTATATATGTATCAAATATGTTGATCAATTACATGTGGCTGTTAGCTGGTGATTTTATTAGTATTATTTCTTCTTTAATAATTTTAAATTATACCAATAAAAGATGCAATTAGTTTTGTATTAATTAGATTATGTGAGAAATGAAAGAATAATGAGGTAAGAGAGAGATTATGGGAAGTTTATGGGATTTGTTTAATGATGTTAGGGGTTTTTAAAATTAATATATCTAGTTTTCCCATTATGCCCCTATTTATTAAAACATATGCAATTTTAATAATCAAAATTCACAAAACTATCATTGTTAATCTTAACCATTGAATAAGATTGATCAATGGTTAAGATGTGGTTTTCTTGGTTTTCTCTTAAATAAGGTATTCTCTTGAACCCTCCCCTAATATATATATATATATATAAGGGATCAAATAAGAATTCATTTTTTTGTGAGAACGCTTAAACCAATCTTAACTACTAGTTTCAATGGAAGAATTGTAATTAACAAACACATGTTAAAAAATTATAAATTGGAATTTAACATAAAAATAAAAAATAATAAAACCACAAAAATGTTTCTTCCGTTTCCCTCGTTCATAAAAAAAATATAAAAAATAAAAAAATCCCGTTTTTGTACGAAAATTATTTTACATGTGTAATAATAGATTTACACATGTGTAAATCGGTAAATCCTGTATAACATATGTGTATAACCAGATTTACACATGTGTAAATAACAATTGGATAACTTTTTTAAAAATAAGAGTTTTTCCGAAACATTAAGCATTTTTAAAAATATGAAATATCTTAATATTGATGTTTTTAAAAAGTAATTTTTTATAAACTAAAAATAATTAAAATTAGAAGTTATAATAAGGAACTTTTAAAAATGATATTTTTAATATGATTTGTTTTGATAAAAATTTGGTTAAATTTTTTGGAAAAAAAATTAAAAACTAAAGTTTAAAACTTAGTATTATTATTTTATTAATTGTAGTTATCACTTATACTTATTATTCATATGTAATTTTAATAATATCTTATCCAAAATATCATTTTATACTTCATAACTTTAATTATAATTAATATTTTATTTTTTAACTTATGTAATACACGGGCTTTACTAATGTTAGTACTATATAAGTAACAATAAATAAGTAATCAATTTTATTTTTCAATCCATGTAATACATTTAGTTTTATTTATGTTTTTGTATTATTTTAATAATTAACTCTTCACTTCTCATGTAATACACATGTAACTAAAGCTACTATCTATACTTATTAATAAAATAATAACTTTAGTTTCACATGACATTCTTTTAAACCTCTGTTTTTTTTAATTCCCACCTAAATATGTATATTGTAGAGATTAATAAAGAGACTGATGCAACCCAAACATCTTTAGTCTTTCTTGCATGCTGCAAAAGTGCATTGAAGTGGAATGCTTCGGAAGTTTCACATGTGAAACAGAAATACTATAAGTGTGAAATCTTCCGAAGCCAAGACCAACATCTTCCGAAGCCAAAGATGAAGTCTTCCGAAGCCTCAGAGACAAAGTCTTCCGAAGCCTCAGAGACAAAGTCTTCCGAAGCTTCAAGTTCATGAAGACAGATTTCTTCCGAAGACTTTTAAGATATGCTTTATCTGATGTACTGTTTCATAAAGCTGGACACATTTCCGCTGCAACTCTACAAGTCACCAACTAACATGGTTTAGTGAAAAGGTCCATGCTTTTGGTAACTGTACATTGAGGTCTTGAGTCTGTGTATTACACAGGTAACTAAAGCTAGTATATATATATATATATCAAATCAAATTATTTGTAGAATCTTATATAACTTACTACGAATATAAACTATTTGTTAGTAAAATAAGTTATGTAAATTAAATATTGTGTAATAGAAAGAAAAATAGAGTAAAAAACATATAAGTAATGACTTTAAACTAAGGCATTATATATTTTGGAGTAAATTACTGTTTTCGTCCCTGGGGTTTGACGAAAATCATGAGTTCAGTCCAATAGTTCATTTATTACATTTACGGTCCAATAGTTTTAGTTTTGTTTCAATTTCACCCAAGGCGTTAACACCGTTAGTACTTGGTCTGTTAAATCATGTAAAAAGACTTTTGTGCCCCTGAATATTTAAAACTCATCCCTATCCTCACCCCTATCACCACTCATATCCACACAATCATACTCTCTCTCTCTCTCTTATCTTCTCATCTCCTCTTTCTTTCTCTCTCTCTCTCTCTCTCTCTCTCTCTCTCTCTCTCTTACTCACACTCCCTCTCTTGACCACAACCACCACCATTGCTCACCACCACCACCTAAAACCCTTCGGCCACACCACCACCACCTAGACCCGTCGACCACAACCACCACCATCGCTCACCACCACCACCACCTAAAACCCGTTGGCCACACCACCACCACCTAGACCCGTCGACCAAAACCACCACCATCGCTCACCACCACCACTCAAAATCCGTCAGCCACACCACCACCACCTAGACCCGTCAACCTCGACCACCACCATCGCTCACCACTACCACCTAGACCCCGCCGCCATTTGAAGTCATCCCCTTTTACCACCACCACCTATCACATTTAAGACCTGAATCCAGATTCAAGATAACCCACCAACACCATAATCGTCTTTCTCTTTGTTTTAGTCATATTCTTCCACCACCAACACTATATTTCACCTTGTCCTCCATCACTACCACCATCATTATAACCCTCCACCTTGATTTAGGGTTTCATCTTCATCTTTTATGTTTAATTTAAATTGGGGATGTGGTTGATGATATCATTAAGCAGGGTGCAAGTCAAGAGGGTGGCGACAATGACGATGGCCGGAGAGGGCGGTGGTGGTGGCGGTAGATTGGGGTTGAAGGTGAGTGTGGGTATTCTGATGATGAAGAAGATGAGAGAGAGTGAGAAGGGGATAGGAGAGAGAGAGAGAGAGAGAGAGAGAGAGACAAAGCAGATTGGGGTGGGATGGGTTTTTATTTTTTTAGTTTGTATTTTTAATCTTAAAGGTAAATTTGTCTTTTCATATTAAAATAACAGAATATTTCTAACGGTGTTAACACGTTGGGTGAAATTGAAACAAACTTTAAAATTATTGGACCGTCAATGTAATAAATGAATATTGGACTGAACCCGTGATTTTCGTCAAACCTCAGGGACGAAAACAATAATTTACTCTATATTTTGTGATTATTATTTGACTCAATTTTTACATTTAATATAATGAATCAAGAAAAATATAATATACAAGCCCTCTTAAGTATGTAATGTATACCTCATATTAATTGTTGGATATAATCAAACATATAGGTTAAAAAAAGTATAAAAGAAAAGCAGTTTTTAATTTGAAAAAAAAAAGAAAAAAAGAAAATACTCCTAAACACCATCTAACAATTAACTTGCACAAAAAGAATATATACGATACTGTCAGGACCAATCATAAACGTCATTAAATTATAAGGTCATGAATAGAAAATCAAAATACTTGATCAATTAAAATAAATAGTCTGCTTGGTTTAATCGGTTGTGCTTATGTGATTGCACTTGTAATTTAAAGTATTATGCTGTTATTGGTTAGTCAACAATGGCATTAGACTAAAATGTCATGAAAGATTATTGCTTATAAAAAATTAAGCTAGACATTTATACACTAGGATCTTCGCGGCATAACTTCATATTTATATGTAAGAAAATAGTTAGTAGAAGGTTTTCTATTAGACTATCACATGATAAGTAACATATCTATTTATTGTAAAATATGGTTCTATTTTACAATATTTTCGTCACTATTGGTACTGTCGTGAATATCTAGTTTAATATATACACATACACATATGTATGTATATGTATATGTTTATGTTTAAATATATCAACTCAAAAACTTTCTGGGCATCGGAATATGTTGCGATGGATTAACAATACTAAACCCACCATCGATAAACAAGTTTTGTCCCCTAATATACTTAGCCTCATCACTTGCCTAGAAAAGAGCCGCATTGGCAACATCATCTGCTCTAAGTGTCATGCCTTTAAGGTTTGCAAGTAAGCATACCTTCTTCTCTAAACTTTCGCTATCAAGCCCAAGAAAACTTGTGGCCTGGGGTGTCGCTATAGCGTAAGGTGACAAACAATTGACGCGAATGCCGAACTGTCCAAGCTCAACCGCTAAATTCTTGGTCAAACCAGTTACAGCATGCTTTGCACAAGTGTAAGCATGTGTGGTAACACCACCAATATTTGAAGAAAGACTCGCCATTGATATAATTGACCCTGATCTTGTAGGAACCATAACCTAGCAGCATGTTTCATGCCTAGAAAGACGCCAGTGACATTAACACTAAGCACACGTTCAAAGTCTGTTTTTTCATTGTCGATGACACGTTCCTTGTATGGATCCATTATCCCTGCGTTATTGAACATGATGTCGAGTTTTCCATACGTGCTAACTGCAATATCAATGGCGTTTTTAATATCTTCTTCGTTGGTTACATCGCAATGAACATATATAGAGTTTGATGAACCTATGGCTTTGCAAACGGCTCGACCAAGTTGGTCTTGAATGTCTGCGATGATGATTTTTGCACCATGTTTAGCAAAGAGTTTTGCAGAATACTCTCCAATGCCACTTGCGGCTCTGGTTATCAAAGCTACATTTCCCTCTAGTCTACAACAATTATATAAAAAAAACACTTCACAATTATAAAATTTAAACAATCATACATTCATTCAAACATTAATTACACTCAGACAAAAGTGTTGTAGATTATTTTAATTTTCACATATTAAATATAATATGTGATTATAATCAAGAACACAATTATCATATTTAAAATTTTATAGGACTAAAAAGATAACCTTGGCTTCGAAAAATTGATGATATAAGCGGCTCTAAATGGGAATCATAGACTAAAAATCTAATAATATATGATTGAAGTGAAGTAAAACTTTAGATAAACTAATCTTCTTCTAGTGGTTGTTGTCATTGGTTTGAAAATGACCAATCTTCTGCTAGTGGTCGTCATTGGTTTGGAAATGAAAAAGGATATGAGGCTTCAAATGAAACTTTGTCTAACACAAATAAAATTTATATAATTTTAATTATCAACTTATATGAAAAAGGATATGTGGCTTCAAATGAAACTTTGAATAATTTTCTTGAGAAATAATTTACTCATGTAATACCGGCTGACTTTATCATACTAATATATTTTAATTTTCGGGTCTAGGCTCTAGCTATTTCTTTTGTATATGGTTCCGATAGATTGTTTAGGCTGAATAAAATTTTTTTTATTTTGATCACATGCTTTATACTTTGCAGGCATCAATACAAAACACATACAAGTTGTTTTCGTTTAACTGTTTGCTAAACACTTCTTGTTGTATATATTTGTTTTGCCCCATAACACGTAACTGACTTGCCTATTCGAAAGTTATTGAATATCCCATAATATCCGTCGCATTGAACGGGTACTTTAACTAGTTTGAGTAAATTTCATATTTTTATAAAGCATAATAGAGGAAAGTTACTCTTCTAGTTTAATAAAACTTTTTTATAAAATATCACCTAATCAAGGGTGGAATGAGTGCTCATACCATAATGTGTTCTCATCGTGAAACTCCAAAATTATATTTCCGTTCTCAACCGGAGTGGTCGGTGGATCTCGAATGTGCACCTGCGAAATAACATTGTCATCATTTTTTATAATAATATTGTGGAGTATAATGCACGCGTAAATTTGACTTTTCATTTATTTAATCTTCATACATCACTCTAATTATTTGTCATTTTATTTTTAAAACATCAAAAGCTTGTTCCACGCTTTTACTTGCAGACTCTTTCACTTTTTAACTTTCTTTTCTTTGTTCTCAACAGGATAAAAATAAGATTTTACTAAATTGATTAGGAAGGGTATATACCATCTGCTAGATAGTAATCACGTTTATATTTCTATTTGTTAACATGAAACATACATATGTGGGTGGTTCCATTCAATTCTGGTGTAAAGAGTGGGGATTGATTAAGAACATTAATGTCGTTGTTAGAACCGGCTACACACAAATAAGCATCCCAAAAACCATAATGTTTTGATGCTAGCGCTTCTAAAATCACTAGCGGATGATTTCAAGTAGGAAAATTTCTCCATTCCCAGTAAGTGCAATCAACGCTACCGAACATTCCCGAAATATCATGCCTATGTTGATGTGTATCGTATAATAATGCAATGTCATGGCTAGTGGGCCTCCATAAAAATTCATCACCGTACATAATAATAATAGCGTTGCAAAAATTTATTAAGGTATTCATATGAAGTTTTAGCAGACATAGCTACATATTCATCATATGTGTTAGGTGAATTACCTATTCGGAGTTGATGGATTGTTGAAGTGCATTTTTATATTGGCGTGAAACTTTCTTTTCACCTTCTATAGAACCATTTTCTAAACCATGAAAAGTTATTGCGTATATCTTTAATAACACGTAGAAATAAATCTTGTGGTAACCGAAACTTATTTCTAAACATCTCGCATGCGTATTTTGAGTTCTCTACAAATTAATGCCCCCTACCCCCACCCTAGCCTAAGATGTGATGTTGATGATGAACATGAAATCATTATTCGTTTTTCACGACATTGAAGGATAAAAAATTATAAACTTCAAAAAGAAAAAAATAATCAAACTCTCCCATCTCATATTGATCAAAACTAATAAAAAGAAGAAAAAAAAACCCACTTTCTAAATAACAAATGTATGTTAGTTAAAAAAACTCCATCCGACATTGATAGAGGAAGAAAATGGTTTTAAGAAAATGCCTTAAACGACACCCGTTGTTGCAGGAAAATAAAAGATGATAACAAAGAAATTGCATTTATGATGACTCGGGATCTCGTCTATTTTTGCCTTCTCATGCGGGACTTGATTGAGGTTCGCAAATCGGTCTTGGGTGATTATTGCAAAATGTAAACGGTCCAAGTCATCATGTTAATATCGTGTTGATGCATCTGGAAAGCGCATATTAAGGTTATACTTCATGATAAAACTATAATAGGACTTCTGCCACTGTGAATGTTGTTGATATCAAACTCCATGGTAAACTTCGGGTGAAAAGCAGGATGCGAGAAAATAGAAAGAATTGGCCCTTTGGGAGCACCTCGACTCGGATCTAAAGAAAATCTATTTGGCGATTGTTCAATTGTACCTTGTTGTTCTTTTATTTAAATAAATTATCTTTTTTGTATGTTTGGCATTCTTAGCCTCTTGTTAGCCCTCATTTTGAAATAATATTTTAACCGTTAAAAAAAGCATTTATGAAGTTATTCGAATTTAAGAAGCCCAAGCATAGTGTCAACTTGTCCAACCCTGCTAACACACCATTTTCGAGTAACATATTACACATCGATCAATCTTACATAGTACCGATGGTTTTAATTATGTCAAACTAGGTTCGCGGTTAAGTTATATTTGGTTCCAGTGCTGATTTTGTTTAGTCGAATTACCCGTTTGAACTAAAGTTGAGCCTTCACAAACTTTTGACTCTTTGACGACCAAGTATTATTAACTAGAGTTGCTATCCGTGACTGACTTAAAAGAATAATAGGCGTAAGTTAAAATAATTGAAACGAGTTACACAATAGACTAGTGAAAACTAAATAAAAAAGAAAATACAAGTACCTTTAACCCAGGTGGTATGGGCATAGGCGAAGCTTGGTATGGGCCAACGGACCCCGAACTCCCTCTTTTTTCATCAGTAGCGTTATTTTTCGGTTCGATAGTGTAAATTTTTGACAGGTTAGTATATATTTTAGGTATGTATAGAGTTAGCCCTCTTTAAAAAGGTTTACTTTCACTCCGTCATCTTATGATGTGGCTCAAGCTCCGCAACTGATGGGGAGGTTTTAGGTTTGAGTCTCACTCAGAGTACAAAATAATCAGGGTTGATCCAAATGATTTTTTTAGTTATGGGTTTTTTTCCGGAGGGTTGAGAATGCGGTCCTGACTAAGAATTATATAAGCGATCTAAATAAGATAAAACATATAAACCGAATCATGATTGTAAATTCGTCGTTATAAAAACCTATATACACTAAATATGTGTACTGTGCTACTCGAAACTAGAGGTGACTTTGTGTGCTTAGGGTCCTTAAATTCAAATAACTTAATAAAATTAGTCGTAAGTTTAAGTTGAAAAGCCTATTTAAAAAGCAATTTCTTTGTCTATCACTATTTTTCCTTTTAACAAATAACAACGTGCGTTCACTTTTAGCTTTACATCACTTTCTTTTTTTATTAGACTTTTGCGTTGATTCAGGAGCCTTCTTTTTTCTAAAAATAAAAAATTTGGTTACGGGAACCAATGGTGACTGATTATTTAGTTAAAATATCACATGTCATGTAGATAAAAAGTATTTTACTAAATTCATTTTAAATCAAGTGTAGTGGTTAACTAATGTTTAAACTCTTATTAATACAATAATTCAGGAAAAGTTGTGTTTGGCGTCTAGTTAAGAGTTTGAAGCTCTATGAATATAAAGTTATTTTTAATTAGCTTGTAATAGTATTTGAAGCTTCATTTTCTGTTAAGTTTATCTTTATAAAATTTATACTTTCTATTAACTAACGTGGGATGATAAATTTGTATTATTACTAAATATTTATTATTTTATTTATTCAACTTGTGTAATACACTAGATACTAACCTAGTTATAATATAAATATATATTGTTTATCATGGAAGGACAAAAACACGAGGATTCAAATCTTGTAATAAATAGTTTGATGTATCTAAAAGTAAATCTATAGATACTAATAAAAGATATTTTTTGTCACTTTTTATCTTCTTAAACTATATTTTTTATACTTGTCATTCTTAAAAACATTCTTACTTTATTTTCCCTCCAAAAAGATATTAAAATAATTTAAACACTCAAACAATCTTTCTCTTATCATAAAAATTAATTTAATCAAATGATACATTTTTCTCTCTCATCTACATTGTTTTAAAATCAAACTATGTTTTCAAAAATAAATTTTATTAAGAAAATTAAAATTTATATATTTTCTAAAACATTAAACCTTTTGAAACAAAATAGTTTAAATCAGTCTTTCTTAAAGTTAGTTACAAAAAATATGAAATTTTCAAAAAGCAGTTTCATTAAAACAACCAGAATAATTAGAAACTTAAGTTTTTAATAAACACGATTTTTATAAACAATAATTTTTTATAAAAAAATCTTAAAACAAATATTAAAAAATGAAACTATATAGATAAGAGAGTTAAAATAATATAATTGTTTTATTTCTTGAACAAGTACGTAATATAATTTTATACATATTTTATATTAAAATATCGTACTGTAATTTTTTATGTTTATTACTAACTATAATCCATTAATAAATGAGTTTCTATATTATATATTTATCTATATATCGATCTATATATAACTTATCTATTATTTATTTACTTGAAGTAGTTAGTCATATGCAATTATAATCGTATTTTATCTTCAAACATGGTTTTATAATTCATAAATTTTTATTACTAATTATTTATTATTTTATTTATTAAACTTGTGTAATATACGGGATACTAATCTAGTTGTATATAAATATATGTTGTTTATCATGGAAGGACAAAAACACGAGGATTCAGATCTTGTAATAAATAGTTTGATGTTTTTAAATGTAAATTAGAAAATATTACAAAACCAAAAGGTAACAGAAATGGTATGATAATACATTAGAATAATTCTTACATGCTTTTGTAATAAAACTTCCAAAATAATTCTTAATGCTTTTGTAATAAAACTTCCAAAGTTACATCCAAGACGTTGTAGAGAACTTAAGACAACATAATTGGAGACATTTTTTCAAATAAAAACACACATACTGATCAATCTGTCTTATTAAAAAACATGCAATAAGATGAATCGTTTGACTTAAAATTCTCTAGATATTAAGTTCTGGGTATCGGAACATATTGAACGATGGATTAACAATACTAAAGCCACCATCGATGAACAAGTTTTGTCCACTAATGTATTTAGCCTCATCGCTCGCCAAGAAAAGAGCCGAGTTGGCAACATCATCTGTTTTAAGTGTCACGCCTTTGAGGTTTGCAAGTAAACATGCCTTGTTCTCTACACTTTCGCTATCAAGCCCAAGAAAACTTGTGGCCTGGGGTGTCGCTATAGCGTAAGGTGACAAACAATTGACGCGAATGCCGAACTGTCCAAGTTCAACCGCTAAATTCTTGGTCAAACCAGTTACAGCATGCTTTGCACAAGTGTAAGCATGTGTGGTCACACCACCAATATTTGAAGAAATACTCGCCATTGATATAATTGACCCTGATCTTGTAGGAACCATAACCCTAGCAGCATGTTTCATGCCTAGAAAGACGCCAGTGACATTAACACTAAGCACACGTTCAAAGTCTGTTTTTTCATTGTCGATGACACGTTCCTTGTATGGATCCATTATCCCTGCGTTATTGAACATGATGTCGAGTTTTCCATAAGTGGAAACTGCAATATCTACGGCATTTTTAACATCTTCCTCATTGGTTACATCACAATGAACATATATAGAGTTTGATGAACCTATAGCTTCGCAAACTGCTCGACCAAGTTGGTCTTGTATGTCTGCAATAATGATTTTTGCACCATGTTCAGCAAAGATTTTTGCAGAACACTCTCCAATCCCGCTTGCTGCGCCGGTAATTAAAGCTACCTTTCCTTCTAGTCTACAAGAATTATATAAAAAAAACACTTCACAATCATAAAATATTGATATTCATACAAACATTAGTTACACTCAAACCAAAGCATGGTTGATTATTTCAATTTTCACTTGCAAAATGTAATTATAATCAAGAACACAATTATTATATAAAAATTTGTATGACTAAAAAGATAACCTTCTTGAAGCGGGTGCCATCGGGTTCGAAAAATAGATCCTTTAAGCGGCTTTAAATGGAAATCAAGGACCAAAGATCTAATAATATATGATAAAAACTTTAGATAAACCTTTCTAGTGGTTGTCATTGGTTTGAAAAATAGAAAATAATATGTGGCTGCAAATGAGACATTGACTTAAACGTAATTTAAATAATTTTAATTATCAATTTATTTGTTGTACGTTATGATTTGTGTTTTTCTTGTTTTTTTGTGCATAGTATTTCTTACAATGATTTCAATCAAATTACTGGTATTTTGCTTGATTTCAATCAAATTATATTGGAAAATAATGATTTACAAAATATAATTACATTAGCAAATTAAGGTAAAGTAGAGATCAGTGGGTGTTGTTGCCTAATGTACTTACAAGTGGAGTTACTTTTTTTGCCAATGTACAACAATCAGAAGTAAGACATTATTGATCCCTAGGTATTTCAATCGTTAGAAAGAGGAACCCCACGTAAAGCAAATTCAAGGAAAAAAAAAGTTTGATGACTTCATGTTACATACTGGAGCTCACAAAATGTTGGAGCTTTGAAATAACGATAGTTCACGGGTCTTTTGCAACTTCAATCTTCATGATAAAGAGGAAGTAGTCAAATAACACTTTTGCAGTTATTAACCATTAAGATAAATATTAAGAGAAAGTAGTCAACTTACCCCAAGCTCTGTACTTGATCTTTAACAAGTTTACATATTGTGATGATTATCTACATAGCCATCTGAAACGAGACCAAGGGTAATCAAGACACAAAAATGGACACATTAGTTGAGTAGTCAAGCAAAAATGTAAAATGTGTCATTGAGCATAGAAGACATACCTAATTATCCAACAACATTAACATGCACTTATTAGAAAATTACCACCAATAGATTTAACTAATCTTCTTGTCTTCTTGAGAGCACCTTGGCATTTACATTTTGCACCGTTAAGATATATAATAAATATCTTTATTGGAATCAAATAGCAAAAGATGAAGAGACACTAAAAGTGAATACATATATTGAAATTAATAAACCATGGATAATAACATGATAAAGATAATAATTTATTTGGTCACTTTAGAATCAAATAGAATGACATGCAAATGTTAATTCCTTTGTAAATTGTTCTTTTTATATCCAGGTTGCATGCTGAATTAGTCATCCTCATGAGAGATATTCATAAAAAAAAGATGATACCTCCACCAATTAAGGCTTGCCTAGCTCTAGGCCCATCACATGAAGACAACCTGTATTACTATAAGATAATGAAGTTTGTAGTAGCTAAACAATAGTTAGATACACATTATCTCAAAGTGTTTGTTAAACAACATATATATAGTTTGATACACGTTATCGGAAGAACCCCTAAAACAACTACAAAAGTGGCAGTAACAAAATCAAAATGCATCGACTGTGGAAACCTAGATCAACTGGAGCCAAACCATCCATAAGAAAATCTATGTCAAACGTGTGTAGCTTTGTGCGGGAAGTGGAAATGAAAAAGGAAGAAACAGTGACACTTGTAACATCTAACACTAACACCTACAGATCATAGGCCATACGTGTTGAAGAAGAGCAAAACCCAAAGCATAAATAGTTTGTACTACACACTTTAAGAGATGTACCATGCTTCATCTCTTGTACTTTGATCTTTACGGATTGTACGTTACTGTAGCTCGCTCATGTTTTGCTTTTATATAGAGAGTAATTTGTTTTGGCTAAAACACTTGCCTATTTGAAAGTTATTGAATACCCCAATATGTACTAATGATCAATTAGCACAACTGATAATTGAGATGATGTACTCAAAACAATTATATAAGAGAAGGTTTTAAGTTTAAGTTCCACTCTAAACATAAAATACTAAAAGTTGTTCCAGAAGATTTTTTTAGTTGTGAGGGGTTGAGGGTGTAGCAAAGCTAGGAGATAGATAGGTGGCCTGATTAAATAACACATATCCATCAAATAATAATCGTCCATTTATCGTTAAAACAAACCTATTTACTATTATACTATATGTGTGCGTGTGTCTGCACGCGCTTGTATATACACACACGTATTGTCTCCTCGAAGCCGGAGGAGGTTGCTTTGTGTGCTCGAGGTTCCAAAAATACAATAATTTCATAAAATTAGTCGTAAGTTTAGGTTGGAAAGACTATTTAAAATAGCAATTTCTTTGTCATCACTATTTTTCTTTAACAAATAACAACGAGCGTTCATTTTCTTTACATCATTTTCTTCCTTTATTAGCTTGGGACTGACGATTATTAAGTTAATCTTCTTAAAGTTTATACTTTCTATTAACTAATGTTGGATGATAATTTTTGTATTAGCAATATGGAAAGATGGGCTTGGGACGGAAGATTTTAATCTGTAATCTTTTTAGGAGATGATAATTTATAAAGATTATTAGGATATATCGATTACATAATATTATATGTTAACACATTACAATAATTCTTATATGCTTTTGTAGTATTTAACAACTTCGAAAGGTACATCCATGACGACGAAGTTAAGACAACACAACTGGAAAAATATTTCAAAATAAAAACACACATAGTGTGAATCCGTCTTATTAAAAACATGATGAAATGCTCGACCTAAAGATTCTCTGGATATTGAAACATGTTAAATGATGGATTAACAATGCTAAACCCACCATCAATAAACAAATTTTGTCCGCTAATATATTTTGCCTCGTCGCTCACAAGAAAAAGTGCAGCATTAGCAACATCATTTGTCCTAAGTGTCACTCCTTTTAGGTTGGCAAGTTGGTTCATCACATTTTCTAGTGCCTCACCTTCAAGCCCAACAAAAGTTGTTGCTAAAGGTGTGACCATAGCATAAGGTGATAGACAATTAACCCGAATACCAAATTGCCCAAGTTCCACTGCTAGATTTTTGGTCAAACCAGCTACAGCGTGCTTTGCACAACAATAAGCATGTGAAGCCGCACCACCAACATTTGAAGAAATGCTAGCCGTTGATATTATAGAGCCAGATCGTGCTGGAACCATAACTCTTGCAGCATGTTTCATGCTTAGAAAGACACGGTGACATTTACACTAAGCACACGTTCAAAATCAGCCTTTTCATTATCAATGATGCGCTGCTTGTTTGGATCCACTATTCCAGCATTACAGAACATGATATCGAGCTTCCCATAAGTTGCAATAGCAGTATCTACTGCGTTTTTGACATGGTCTTCGTTTGTGACATCACAATGGACGTATATCGAGTTTGACGATCCTATGGACTCACAAACTGCCTGACCAAGTTGATCTTGCAAATCTGCAATTATAAGTTTTGCCCCATGCTCTGCAAAGAGTTTAGCGGTACACTCTCCAATTCCACTCGCTCCTCCGGTTATCAATGCTACCTTTCCTTCTAGTCTACGTATAATTTCAATCATATCATTTCATTTTATGAAGAATAGGTTCTAAATCATCTAAAGTAACAAAAGATAATACATAAAAAGTTAATTTGAAATAATATACGAGATACTTATATTGTAAAACAAATAGAAAATAAAAATCCGATGTTATAAATTCCTCTACAAATCATTGTTTTTGAACTTTTTGTAGCTTTTTTCTTCGTGAACAACCATTTTCTATCAAATATAAAGAAAAGTAAGAAAGCTATACATCTTGTAAACACGAGTGTATATATAAATAAAGTACATTGATACATATAGAGATTATAATAAAAACTAAAATGAAGTTATAAAATGAATGAAAAATTAAATCCTATAAATACTAACCTTCTTGTAGCACTTGTCATCTTGTTTCGATAACACAAAGAGAAGTTTGCTTCGGTAGACGATGATACAAGAGTTATATGTAGTTGTGTACTTGTGTGTGTATATATATATATATATATATGTATAATGAGATAGCAAAATGATTATTATATTTATTTAATAAAACTTTATAAAAGGTCTTATATGAATATGTGTGAAGATAATTTTATCATAAAATAACTAATTTAAAAACTATAAAACCAAACCGAAAGGAATCAAGTGAAACAACTATGCAATTTTAATATTATGTTACATCAGAATAAGAATATATAAATGCAAAGGGCCCTAAAATATGTATGGAACCAGACAAAACTTAACCGGCTAATGGCAAGAAGGAATCATTCTTCGATCTAGAATCGAGGATATATGACATTGATGAAGTCCAAAATCTCGTGATGATCTCGTTTAGATAATTACCAATTAGTTAATAGCAAAGATACGTGTTAGTATGTGTGTAGTATACTGTTCATTCGAGATTAATCTGGTTTCCTACTTCAACGAACAACAAGGGTAAGAGGTATTAACAAAGCTTGAACAAATGTATAGAAGGCCTTAAGTCATATGACCTAAATCAGGAGGTCAAATTTAATACGTATAAAATTTTCAAAAAAAATATAAATAAATTTCACTTCTGATAATAAACACAAAGGGTAAGGGTGGGAGCCCCTTGGCCCCATAAAAGTTTCGCTCCTGACAAGAGAGCAAAGTTCTTGGTGAGATGTTTTAGTACTTTAATAATATAGTATTTTGACAAGACGTATATCGACGTCATAATCATTTTTATCAAAATTTTCTTGTATCTCTCTTCTATTAAATAAGGGTGTTGCTATAGGTACACCATTTCAACTTATATTTACTTGTTGTACCCCATCCCCTTAAACTTTCTAAAACATACGATTCAAACCTTTTACTTTCTTTTTAAATTTTTTTTGTCTTTTATTAATTATTATAATGATGATAATAATAAATTTTATACTAATGTTAATTTATTTTGCCCAATATCTTTTAAATCAAAAATTTTGAAATTCTAACTTTTAATATTTTTCTAAATTTTATTAATATTAATGTTTTTAACTCCTTTTTTTAATGTCTGTCAATTTGAATCGATATAATCTTTCAGTTTGTTAAGTTGCTACACGGTAACTTATTTTAGAACTTGAGTTTTATATATTAACTAATATTTTGATATTATATACTTTTTATGATTTATATACCTTTTAATTAATATAATCATTTATTGTTTCTTAATTTTCTTACGGCACTTTTATCTCTTCGTATGTATAACTATATTTTGGTGTCCTAGTGGCTTAACATAAGATATAATTAAGTAATATAAAAGCTTTAAAAAACAAAGTTAGAGATACTGTTTTAAAATTTAAACATTAACTTAATCTAAATTAAATGTAAAGAGAATAGTTAATACAAAGTTTTAAAAACCAATAATTTTACAGGGGGAAATTTGACAACTTTTAAAGTTAATTTTGAGAGGGTGTGGTATGACAAGTGTTAAGTGTAAGTGTGGTATATATAACATGAATTTTAAATAATTACTTTAATTACTAGTTATATTATATATTATTATTTTTAAATTTAGTAAGTTAATAAAAATATCTATTTATTAATACTATTTCTAATAAATAATTCTTTTATAAAATAATAAATTTTTCTAAAGCATAAAACTTTTTAAAAATATGAATATTTTAAAATTGTTGTCTTAAAAAGTCAATTTTTTAAACCAAAAATAATACAATTTAGGAGTTATAATAAGAAAATTCTTAAAAATGATATTTTTATACAGTTTGTTTTAAAATAAATGTTTATTTTTTTCCAAAAAAATTTATAAATAAAATTTTAAAAAGTTGATGTCATTTTTATTACTTATAGTCATTTCTTATATGTAATTTCAGTCAATAGCATTTTATAATTAATAAACTTTTTATATTAATATTTTATAACTCGTTTAACACACGGGTTTACTAAAACTATTTAAAAATATATATTATATTTAGTTTTTGGAGTTGGATTGTGATCGACTCTGTTGGTAGAAATGCTTGATCAATAGCATTGCTTTGAAAATTAGACTGGACTGGCCGTCAGACTATAAATCGGATCTCAATCCGGTCTGGCTCGATGCTTAAAATAGGTTTGGCGTCGGACCGGTTGAACTGGTGGCCGAACTAGTTGAACCGATTATTTATACATTTTAATTTTTCAGTATTTATTTTACATGTATTACTAAAATAATATAATTGTATTTGATTCTTATATCCAGTATGTTTTTCTTTTCCGACCATCAGACCAATAATACGTTCGGTTCACCGTCCGATTCGCTGATTAAAACATTCATCAATCGAGTGATCAACATTAAGAAGCAATTGGTAAAAAAAAATTGTTTTTGTTGATGATCAGTTATGAATAATAACTAAATTCCTGGTATTAAAAGTCAACATCAACAATAACAAAGTTTTATGTGACAACACATCTTTAAATATAAGCTAAAATAGAAACTATTGATTACCAATTACCATATTTAACCGTCAACATACTATTTTAACCGTCAAAATGATATATAGTTGTGATGATTCGCAACCTATGAAACGTAATCTTTGGTTTATTTCAGACACACTATCATAACGGAAACGTTGATACTAGTTCTTGATTTTCTAAATTATCTGACTAAGATATTATTGGAATTTTTATAATATTATAATATAAAAATAAATAAATAATAGGTAGTATGATTTAGCTTTAAGTTTTATCTATAGATTAGGTTAGAACCCGTGTGATACACGGATGATTTAATCAATATGACTTCCATCAAGATTACATAATAACCATTATGAAAAATACAAAACAATAAATATCAAAGTTTGAAAATAGAAATAAATAAAATTCATACTCTAAAAAGTTTCTTGTAGATGTGTAAACACCTCTTTGTATACAACGTTTTGAGTCACATTGGTAATATTACCATTTTGATCTAAAATGAATAATTTTATCCCGTTTGTAGTCTTCACCCTTCACAAAACAACATATAACTGCCCATGAGTAAATACTGGCTCTTTTAAATACAAACAAACTCTTGACAATGATTGTCCCTGACTCTCGTTAATTGTCATTGCAAAAGAAACACTTAGCGGAAACTGTCATCTTTGGAACTTAATAGGGATTTTTCTTATCAGATGGCACAAGATTAATTCTTGGAATAAATGTTCGACATCCAATATTACTTCCAGATATTATCTCAGCTTCAATAACCCTTTTTCCAAGAGATACTATTTGTAGGCGAGTACCATTGCAAAGACTATTTTGTTGGTCAATATTACGTAGAAGCATGACTGGAACACCAACTTTTAATACTAACCTGTGATTTGGCAGTTCGGATATTTTGAGACCAATTAGAAAATCAGGGGAGTACAAATTTTCCTGTAACGGAATATTAAAATGTTCCGTTTGACATATGCTATCTGAACTAAGATACACTATCCATCACCAGGGAAAATTGAAAGCAAACGATCGTTAATTTCATAAACGATCTCGTTTTTTGGTGCCAGAATTGCTCTCTCACGAAAGTACTCTTTGTCTTTGTAGTTCTCTAACATGCATGGGTAAACAAATTGAATCAAACTTGATAAAGGATCGATCGAGTCTTTGATAAGGAGTTCATCAGGTATAGTAATAATTGCCTCACCATCGTTATAACCACCAACATTGCCTTCTCCTATATCATGAAGCCATTTAGCAAAGTTTTCAATTACTTCATTGTCATAAGGGTGTCCCCCGGCTTTTAGTCGCATATTTTTGTTAAAGTAAGTAACTTGCATTTATTCCAAAGATAGGATGAGCTTAAGGACGCATTAACAATATCTTGTCAACTACCATTTGGAACAACTGGTAAAATTTGTCTAACATCGCCACCAAAACAATAACTTTACCACCAAATGGCATATTTGAAGATATAGAAGTATGTTTAGGTAATACATCATTCATCTTCCTATCCAATGCTTCAAATGCATGCTTGTGAGTCATGGGTGCTTCATCCCAAATTATCAGTTTTGTCTGCTTCAATAGCTGAGCAACTTCACTGTTGGTTTTATATGGCAAACTAAATCTTCATTTACATTTAATGGAATATGGAATCGTGAGTGCGCAGTATGACCTCCTGTAAGCAACAAAGATGCTATTCCACTGGATGCTACATTTAATACAATTTCACCTTTAGACGTTATTACTGTCGCCAATGTCTTCCATAAAAAAGTTTTACCGGTTCCCCCATATCCATAAACGAAAAAAACTCCGCCTTTATTAACTTCAACAGCAGTCATGATGTCATCAAAAACATATCGTTGTTCATCCATTAAAGAATTCAAAAGTTTTTCAAATTCAGTAATCTCATTTGCAACATCATACGATAACTCCTCGCTAATTAAACGATTATTTGATGAAGACAGACAATCATTGTCCGAGTAAGGCATGCTTGTAAATGACTTTAGTGTTGAATTATTCCATTGTAAATACTTTTCAATCTCATACAACGTCAAATTTTTAATTTGACTATTTGTCAGCGACAAAGCTGAAAATGTATGGAAATGTTGTGGATAATTAGTTACACAATGAATGTGATGTCAAAATGCTAATACATATTATGAAATGTATCAAATTATTATAAAAATAAATATCAATAAATATATAAGTAATTTTTATTAAATAAAAAATTAAAAGATGTGTAATGTACCTGGCAAACCTCAATATTTTTTGTTATTTGTAAAAAATGTCGTTAGATAAGTATTCCCACGTACTATTTCAAGCATAATCCGTTCTCGATAAAGAATTTGATAACAATATTGTGGCAAACAACGTACGCAGATATATCCAAAACTTGAATGACTCGCCTCTTTAATTGCATCAATATATTTGGCATCATCATCTAAAAGACGAAGGGCATAACATGTATCCCTAAACGTAAGTGCATGGACAAGGTTGCCCATCCAGTAATTGTGACATCCGTCACCTTGAGGACCGTCGAACGACATAAATAACATGGAAATATTTTAAATAAATCTTCCTTTTCTTCATGAACTCCTGCTTTACGGAGTCATGTCTGCTTATTTTTCCCTTGTGCCTGTACTTCCTTCGAGAACGTGTGTTAAGCATAAACTTTTATAAACTTCATCACCATTACCACCAAATATAACATTTTTAATTTCGACCATTGTCACAAATAAAACCATTTTAGGCTATCAAATGCCAATAAATACGCTTTTAACCGTAATATAACGAACATTTTAAGATCGTAATCAACCGAAACAAATTTTTGGGAAACTCGAGGGTTAAGTGCAGGGACTAAACTTGTAATTTTGCAAACTTGGGCTGGGTATATAAGCCCCATTTCCAGCCATTTCTCCTCATCTTCATCTTCTTCACCTTCAACCTTTTCTCCACTTTTTCTCTCGATTTAGCACCAAAAATCGTCCTGTTTGTCGCGTTTTCACTACCAAATCTTGGGTATCATCGTGTGTACGCGTTCCTAGCAGGTAGACAACCTTGTTCAACCCGTTTTTGGTTCGGTTTTACTGCTGCGATTTCTAGGGTTTCGGGTGCTCGGGTTCATCCGAGCACATGAGGTCGAGTGTGCGTGTGAGGTCTTTCTGCTTGTGTTTCATGTTTGTGTATGTTTGTTGAGTGTTTCTGGAGGTCCTCGTGGTATAAAACCCGCGCTAGAGCAGCTCGGGGGCTGCTCAGCCCGACCACAGTCGCGATTCTGCAGTTCGGGCGACTGGGTCTGTCATGCGATTGAGCCGTGCGACTGAGTGGGTCGTGCGACTGAGTCATGCGTCTAAGTCGATCGTGCGACTGAGTTGTGCGACTAGGCAGGTCGTGCGACTGAGTCGTGCGACAGGGTGTCTGTATGCGATTGAGTCATGCGTAGGAATGATTGTGTGCGATTGAGTCAGGTGACCGACTGAGTGTATGCGATTGTGCGTGTTTCGCACGACTGGAGTCCAATCGCACGAATGAAGGTTCAATCGCACGAAAGTAGCTAATTCGTACGATTGAGGGTTGATTCGTGCGCATGGAGGTTGGGTCGTGCGAATGGGTGTGTTGTGTGGTGCGACTGAGTCCAATCGCACGAATGAAGGTTCAATCGCACGAAAGTAGCTAATTCGCACGATTGAAGGTTGATTCGTACGAATGGAACGTGGGTCGAGCGTCTGGTCCCGTCGTGTGTCTGATGATGCGTGTGTCCGCTTGTGTGTGTGCTACCCACGACCGAACCGATACAACCCGAACCGACCAAACATTACTATACGCTTTATACCTGTCATTAATGCTTGACCATAACTGTCAATAGGTGTTTGACTGATCATTGCATTCAACTGTTGGAAATCTCGACCTTTCATACTTACCACTTAACAAGTGAGTTTCGTGGCCCCTTTTTATGCTTATACTATTTTACAAACATTTACAAACATGGGGGAAAAGTATGCTCGCCGTTTTCTATGCTGTACAACATACATACAATTTTCATACAAGGAATCAACGTGATACTGTGTTGCAAGTACTTATCTGATACATGCTTGGGTCTGCTGTGGGTTCTATCTTTGCAACTATTTAATTCCAGTGTGGGAACCGACGGTTAGGTATTGGTAGTACTACTGGGTTGACACCCCCACCCTCGTGTTGGTATACTAGTTAATACCAACAATAGCCAGGTACGGGTCTTGGGTGAATATACGCCGACAATTTCTTTGTGTACGTCGCTAGGTTTGGTTGCAAAGCTCATGTCATGTGATTTTACTTGTGTATATAACTGTATTCACGGTATTCCATATCATTTATTTTATACAGCATCACTTACACTTTTATTACTTAAACCTGCGAGCTCACCAACAATTGTGTTGACCATTTTGAGCATATCTTTTCAGGTGATCAAGCTAGCTGAGGTTCTAGGTGTGCTGCCTTAGTGGAGACCTAGGATGCATTTTTGGACTAAACATGTTTGACAAACTGTTACTTTGAACAATGTTGAACTATGTAAACAATTACAATCTTTTGAAACTTGTTCCCGGGTTGTGGGAATTTACATTACAATTTCATCTTTGTGATTATGTGAATCGTTTATCCTGTTATGCATATGGCTATGTTGTTGTGAACATTGACTATACACGACACAAGTCCCCTTGTTGTCGGGTGTCGTCATGACATGCTTGTCATCATTTTATTATTGCATCTCTATCGCTTACCATGTGTTATGATGATTCCCGTCTCGTCGCAACCCCGTGTTTCCGCTCTTAGCGGGGGTGTGACAGACTGGTATCAGAGCCATTGGTTATAGAGAATTAGGCAATACGCTTGACCTAGACTATAACCTAGGAACCTTCATGTAGATTGCATGCCAGGGTTGTGTGCATTTTGTATCTCATACGTGTTCCTCATTACTTGTTCGTTATCTATCTATTTTGTGATCTTTCCACCCTATGAGAGAGCCTTGCGCTCACTCTTTTATAGGATGCTCCTATTAGATCTTCCGTTCCCTCTGCGCGCCAAGTTATCATAACCAAATTCGGGCATTAGGACCCGAAGAGATCTTCACAGATCAGATACTGCGCTTAACCTTGGATACTGAGACCGACCCGAGGAGGCTATATCTGTGTCCTTCAAGGATGCGAGATAGGCAACCTCCACCAGACTATACGTGATTACGTGCTTGGGCTCTCAGATGACCTGATGAATTATTATGCATATGATGTAAAGGAAAGTCGGATGTCATGTAACTGGATCGGGCATCATTCTCGGTACATCGTGGGTGTGGTGGGAACGCTGCGGGGAACCCTATATATAAACACCACCGGTATACCGAGAATATGCTTGAAATGGGCTGCATGGTGATCTTGACCGACCGGAACATGAACATTGGAACTTAATAAACGGAATACTTGTGTATCATATGGTGACTAAAGCTTACATGTTATCTCTTTTATGAATAGAACATGCCGCCTCGAAGGTCTACTCGCAGTAATAGTAGCGGAATTGAAACCCCGAGAGGTAGAGGCAGAGGCAGAGGCAGGGGAAGAACCCCAAGAACAAGTGATGCTCCTGCCAGTAACAATCAAGGAACAGGGAACACTGATGTGGCAGCCCTGATCGCTCAACAGTTGGCCGCATTGATTCCGACAATCGTGGCCCAAGTGAGTGATGCTCTTCAGAATTCTCACCCCCACGGGGATGGTGGCAATGAAAATGAGGATAACGGTAACCCGACTGGGAATGAAAGCAATCAGGAGACCGGAAATGGTGGTACAGCCGGTAACGAAACTGGAATTGTTAATGAGACCGGGGTTGTGAATACTAGACGGGGATGTTCATACAAGGAATTCGTGGCTTGTAAACCACGAGAGTTTGATGGCAAAGGTGGAGCCATAGCTCTGACCAGATGGCTTGAAAAGATGGAGGCCGTTATCGACATCAGCGAATGCCTCGATAGTCAAAGAATTAAGTACGCCACTTGCTCACTACAGGGCAAGGCACTGACGTGGTGGAACACTCAAATTCAAGCTAGGGGAAGAGAATCCGCGATGCAAATGTCGTGGGATGAGTTCAAGGCCCTAATCACCGAGGAGTACTGTCCTCTCAATGAGATGCAAAAACTTGAGCATGAGTTCTGGAATCATGCCATGGTGGGGGCTGGGCACGCAGCTTACACCGACCGTTTTCACAAGTTAGCAAGGTTGGTTCCGCATCTAGTCACCCCGAAATCAAAAAGGATAGAGAGGTACATTTGGGGACTTGCGCCTCAAATCCGGGCAATGGTAACCGCTACTGCTCCTCCTACTATTCAGAGCGCGATTCTAAAGGCTGGCTTTGACCGATGAAATGGTGAAACGGAGTTTTGGGTAGAGGAGCTGAAAAGAGAAAGGATTTTGGGGAAACGAGCCGGTCGAGTGCCGGGAAGTTTGATAAAAGAGTCAAGACAACCAGAAACTTTGTGGCAGTGACGCAGGGCAGGCGAGAGTATGTGGTCCGCATCCCAAATGTGACAAGTGCAATTATCATCATCCCCCAGGAACACAGTGCCGGGTGTGCGCGAATTGTAGACGCCCGGGGCATCTTGCAAGAGACTGCAGAACAACGCCGAATATGGTTGCACCGGTCAACGCGGTTAACCCCGCCGGGAATGCAAGGGCTTGTTATGAGTGTGGAAGTCTCGATCATTACCGAAACATGTGCCCCAGGCTGAATCGGGCACCGGGTCAACAAGGAAACAACCAGCAGCAAGTGATGGCTATAGCTGGAAATCAAGGCCCGACCAATCAGGGGAATACAGCTCGGGGACGTGCATTCGTCATTGGAGCCAACGATGCTCGCCAGGACCCGAATGTTGTCACGGGTACGCACTTACTCAATAATCACTTTGCATCTATACTGTTTGATACTGGAGCAGACAATAGCTTTATATCTTCTGAGTTTGTGCAATTGCTTGATTTGAGCCCTAGTAGGCTAGAAACTAGCTACTCTGTAGAAATGGCCAACGGTAGGATTGTTCAGGCCGATGAAATTATTAGAAAGTGCACGGTAATATTAGAGGACCACACCTTCGATATAGACTTGATACCCTTTGAGCTAGGAAGTTTCGATGTGATTGTGGAATGGATTGGTTGTCGAAACATGGGGCCGAGATTGTCTGTCGAGACAAGGTAGTGCGAATCCCTATGTCAGACGGGGGAGTACTCAGAATTCAAGGAGAAAGACCGGGGAGAAACTTAAAGCTTATTTCCTGCATGAAAGCATGTCGGAGTTTACGAAAACAGTGCTACTCTTTTCTGGCTCATGTGGTGGAAAAGAAGAGGAGGAACAGGAATTGACAAATATCCCTATAGTGCGGGATTACCCAGATGTATTCCCAGATGACTTGTCTGGTTTGCCTCCTCCACGACAACTGGAATTTCGTATTGATTTGGTTCCTGGAGCTACACCGGTAGCAAAGACACCGTATCGGTTGGCACCGTCTGAAATGCAAGAATTATCTAGTCAGTTACAGGAACTACTGGAGAAGGGTTTTATTCGGCCGAGTCACTCGCCTTGGGGAGCACCAGTGTTATTCGTCAAGAAGAAGGATGGGTCGTTCCGTATGTGCATCGACTACCGTGAGTTGAACAATTAATTGTGAAGAATCGGTATCCTCTCCCCAGGATCGACGACCTGTTTGATCAGTTACAAGGAGCTTCGTATTTTTCCAAGATCGACCTTCGGTCTGGATATCACCAAATAAGAGTTTTTGAGGAGGACATACCGAAGACAGCATTTAGAACTCGTTATGGGCACTATGAGTTCTTGGTCATGCCGTTTGGATTGACTAACGCACCAGCTGTGTTCATGGACTTGATGAATCGAGTGTGCAAACCTTACTTGGATAAGTTTGTGATCGTATTCATCGACGACATACTTATCTACTCTCGATCGAGGAGGACCATGAAGAACACCTTCGGGCTATTCTGGAACTGTTAAGAGAAGAGAAACTTTTCGCCAAGTTCTCGAAGTGTGAATTCTGGCTGCGAGAGGTGAAGTTTTTGGGTCATGTGGTTAACAAAGACGGGATTCATGTAGATCCCGGCAAGATCGAAGCGGTAAAGAAATGGGATACACCCCAGACACCTTCAGAGATACGACAGTTCTTAGGATTGGCCGGATACTATCGTCGTTTCATTGCGAACTTTTCAAAGATCGCTCAACCGTTGACATTGCTGACTCAGATGACAAGAAGTTTGATTGGGGAGATGCGCAAGAACGGCATTCCAAACGCTGAAAGATAAGCTGTGTAATGCACCGATATTGTCTCTTCCAGACGGAACTGATGATTTTGTGGTGTACTGTGATGCTTCGCATCAAGGGTTGGGATGTGTACTAATGCAGAAAGATAAGGTGATTGCCTACGCTTCGCGACAACTTAAGGTGCACGAGAAGAACTATACAACTCATGATCTTGAGTTGGGCGCCGTAGTATTCGCACTTAAGATATGGAGGCATTACCTGTATGGAACCAAATGCGTCGTATACACAGATCATAAAAGCCTTCAACATATTCTGGATCAGAAGGAACTCAATATGCGACAGCGACGTTGGGTAGAGCTTCTTAGCGACTACGATTGTGAAATCCGGTATCATCCGGGGAAAGCTAACGTGGTGGCTGATGCCCTAAGCCGCAAAGAACGCGTGAAACCACTACGTGCTCGAGCTTTGGGACTGACCATTCAAACAAATTTGAAAGCTCAGATCCAAATTGCACAAAGTGAAGCGTTGAAAGAAGAAAACCTTGCGGGAGAAGAATTCCGAGGGTTGGATAAACAACTGATGTGCAAGGACGATGGCGTACAGTACTTCGTGGACCGTATATGGGTACCCAAGTGGGGAGGTGTACGTACCCTGGTCATGGATGAAGCACATAAGACACGATATTCTATTCATCCTGGCGCAGACAAGATGTACCACGATCTCAAAGATCTGTACTGGTGGCCAGGCCTGAAGAAAGAAATTGCCACGTACGTCAACAAATGCTTGACATGCTCGAAAGTTAAAGCTGAACATCAGAAACCATCGGGATTATTACAGCAACCTGAAATTCCCGAGTGGAAATGGGAGAATATAGCCATGGATTTCATTACCAAACTCCCTAAAACAAGCAACGGGCATGACTCGATATGGGTCGTAGTGGATCGAATGACGAAATCAGCACACTTCTTGCCAATCCGAGAAGACTACAAAATGGACAAGTTGGCGAGATTGTACATTAAAGAGGTCGTGACAAGACACGGAGTGCGGTGTCGATCATCTCCGACCGTGACGGCCGATTCACTTCACGATTTTAGCAAACACTCCAGAAAGCAATGGGCACTCGATTAGACATGAGTACCGCCTATCACCCTCAAACAGATGGCCAAAGTGAACGAACCATACAAACGTTAGAAGACATGCTGAGAGCGTGTGTAATCGATTTTGGTGGTAGTTGGATACTCATTTGCCATTGATTGAATTCTCATACAATAACAGCTACCACACAGCATTGGGTGTGCTCCGTTCGAAGCGTTGTACGGAAGGAAGTGTAGATCACCCGTTTGTTGGGCCGAGATTGGTGAAAGTCAGCTAACAGGCCCAGAGATCATCCAGGAAACAACCGACAAGATCTTCCAAATCAAAGATAGACTGAAAGCCGCTAGAGATCGCCAAAAGAGCTACGCCGACAATCGTCGAAAGCCTCTAGAATTCGACGTTGGGGACCGAGTGTTACTCAAATTCTCTCCTTGGAAAGGAGTTGTTCGGTTTGGAAAGAAAGGGAAGTTAGCCCCGAGATACGTGGGACCATTCGAGATTACAGAAAGAATTGGTCCAGTGGCTTACCGTTAAGGTTACCACAAGAACTCAACGGTGTGCATGATACCTTCCATGTGTCGAACCTCAAGAAGTGTTTGGCTGACGAATCACTTCATATACCCATTGACGATATCAAAATCGACGAAAAGCTTCATTTTATTGAGGAACCCATTGAGGTCATGGATCGTAAAGTCAAACAGTTGAAGCGCAGTAGAATACCAATTGTTCGCGTAAGGTGGAATTCGAAACGAGGGCCAGAGTTTACATGGGAACGGGAAGATCAAATGAAACTCAATACCCACACTTATTCGTGGATGACACTCTTGGACCTAACTCCAGCTGAATTTCGGGACGAAACTCTCTCAACTGGGGGATGCTGTGACATCCGTCACCTTGAGGTCCGTCGAACGACATAAATAACATGGAAATATTTTAAATAAATCTTCCTTTTCTTCATGAACTCCTGCTTTACGGAGTCATGTCTGCTTATTTTTCCCTTGTGCCTGTACTTCCTTCGAGAACGTGTGTTAAGCATAAACTTTTATAAACTTCATCACCATTACCACCAATATAACATTTTTAATTTCGACCATTGTCACAAATAAAACCATTTTAGGCTATCAAATGCCAATAAATACGCTTTTAACCGTAATATAACGAACATTTTAAGATCGTAATCAACCGAAACAAATTTTTGGGAAACCGAGGGTTAAGTGCAGGGACTAAACTTGTAATTTTGCAAACTTGGGCTGGGTATATAAGCCCCATTTCCAGCCATTTCTCCTCATCTTCATCTTCTTCACCTTCAACCTTTTCTCCACTTTTCTCTCGATTTAGCACCAAAAATCGTCCTGTTTGTCGCGTTTTCACTACCAAATCTTGGTATCATCGTGTGTACGCGTTCCTAGCAGGTAGACAACCTTGTTCAACCGTTTTTGGTTCGGTTTTACTGCTGCGATTTCTAGGGTTTCGGGTGCTCGGGTTCATCCGAGCACATGAGGTCGAGTGGGTGCGTGTGAGGTCTTTCTGCTTGTGTTTCATGTTTGTGTATGTTTGTTGAGTGTTTCTGGAGGTCCTCGTGGTATAAAACCCGCGCTAGAGCAGCTCAGGGGCTGCTCAGCCCGACCACAGTCGCGATTCTGCAGTTCGGGCGACTGGGTCTGTCATGCGATTGAGCCGTGCGACTGAGTGGGTCGTGCGACTGAGTCATGCGTCTAAGTCGATCGTGCGACTGAGTTGTGCGACTAGGCAGGTCGTGCGACTGAGTCGTGCGACAGGGTGTCTGTATGCGATTGAGTCATGCGTAGGAATGATTGTGTGCGATTGAGTCAGGTGACCGACTGAGTGTATGCGATTGTGCGTGTTTCGCACGACTGGAGTCCAATCGCACGAATGAAGGTTCAATCGCACGAAAGTAGCTAATTCGTACGATTGAGGGTTGATTCGTGCGCATGGAGGTTGGGTCGTGCGAATGGGTGTGTTGTGTGGTGCGACTGAGTCCAATCGCACGAATGAAGGTTCAATCGCACGAAAGTAGCTAATTCGCACGATTGAAGGTTGATTCGTACGAATGGAACGTGGTCGAGCGTCTGGTCCCGTCGTGTGTCTGATGATGCGTGTGTCCGCTTGTGTGTGTGCTACCCACGACCGAACCGATACAACCCGAACCGACCAAACATTACTATACGCTTTATACCTGTCATTAATGCTTGACCATAACTGTCAATAGGTGTTTGACTGATCATTGCATTCAACTGTTGGAAATCTCGACCTTTCATACTTACCACTTAACAAGTGAGTTTCGTGGCCCCTTTTTATGCTTATACTATTTTACAAACATTTACAAACATGGGGGAAAAGTATGCTCGCCGTTTTCTATGCTGTACAACATACATACAATTTTCATACAAGGAATCAACGTGATACTGTGTTGCAAGTACTTATCTGATACATGCTTGGGTCTGCTGTGTGGTTCTATCTTTGCAACTATTTAATTCCAGTGTGGGAACCGACGGTTAGGTATTGGTAGTACTACTGGGTTGACACCCCCACCCTCGTGTTGGTATACTAGTTAATACCAACAATAGCCAGGTACGGGTCTTGGGTGAATATACGCCGACAATTTCTTTGTGTACGTCGCTAGGTTTGGTTGCAAAGCTCATGTCATGTGATTTTACTTGTGTATATAACTGTATTCACGGTATTCCATATCATTTACTTTATACAGCATCACTTACACTTTTATTACTTAAACCTGCGAGCTCACCAACAATTTTGTTGACCATTTTGAGCATATCTTTTCAGGTGATCAAGCTAGCTGAGGTTCTAGGTGTGCTGCCTTAGTGGAGACCCTAGGATGCATTTTTGGACTAAACATGTTTGACAAACTGTTACTTTGAACAATGTTGAACTATGTAAATAATTACAATCTTTTGAAACTTGTTCCCGGGTTTGGGAATTTACATTACAATTTCATCTTTATGTGATTATGTGAATCGTTTATCCTGTTATGCATATGGCTATGTTGTCGTGAACATTGACTATACACGACACAAGTCCCCTTGTTGTCGGGTGTCGTCATGACACGCTTGTCATCATTTTATTATTGCATCTCTATCGCTTACCATGTGTTATGACGATTCCCGTCTCGTCGCAACCCCGTGTTTCCGCTCTTAGCGGGGGTGTGACAGTAATCAAGTCAATCTTACCATTAATGGTACCAATGTTTAAGTCCCAAACAGTTTGATCATGTAGTTGGACACGAATCGTTGGAACATGATGTTCGTGTTTGTAATGGTCTTGAACAAAAGAGTTCGAAAGTTGCTAACATAAGACAAAAAGTAGATGTTATGTAAAAAGAACAGGTGTAAATAATGAAATCCATCTTATATAGTCGCAAATTACCAAATAAGCATCAGCTAGATAAATAATAAGTTTTAGAAAACCTTGTGGAATATCCATTTCAACTAAAAAAATACTTGTTCATCACAAAAAAATATTTAAAGCACAAGCAAAAAACAAAGGGTAGCTGACCACAACTGCGAACAATAGATATGATATGGCTTTGTGCAGTGAGAAAAAACATAGACATAATATAATTTGTCTATAACTTCATATAATGTGTAGTTTAATGTTTGGATAAAGCTTGTTTGAAAACTATATGATTGTTTGGAGCTTGATAAATAGTTAGGAAAGATATATATGATTATAAAATATCACCCTAACACAAATATTAGACCCATGTAACCAGATCGTATGTGCATATGAATTGAACATAGTAAGGAAGTCGAATCAGGCTTTAACTATGTAACCAATGAATATGAACATAGTAAGGAAGTCAGATCATGCAAGAAACTCATGGTTTAATCAAGCTTTAACTAATAAGATAAAACATATTGAAAAACCAAATGAGTATGAACAGCAGAGTAAATTCTATGGAATGTGTAATGGGTTAAAATGGGTCGGTTCGGGTTGGGCTGGCACGCTGACACTTATTTCTTATTTCTCTAATGTTGCATGCATAGGGCCAGTTTACATCATGGATACTCTATATCTATCCAAACATAAACGTACTATAATATGTTGTCAAAAACTACTACTTGGTTGACCTGCAGGTGCTGTAAGTTTGACTTACTTGGGACTGAAGAATCTTTTTGGGATGACTTTGAACTCAAAATCATGGAGTGCATCAGAAACACTCTCGACAGACGCATCCAGTTCTACGAGGATGAGATTCGTAAGCTTAACGAACAACGTGTGATGCCTACATGGAGCTTTTGCACCTTTTTCATCCTCAAGGAAAGCCTTGCATTCATGTTAGAGATGGCTAATCTTCATGAGGATTCATTACGCGAATATGAGAACTAAAACAATGTTATTTGGACACAGGTGTTTGCTTTGTAAATAAAATGTTAATTCATTTAATGTTGGATCCTTAACTCCTTATCTTTTGCATGATACAGTTAAAAATCAAGACACAAAGGGAATTTGGAGGTAAGGAGCATGGAGATGATCAATCCGCAATACTAAACCGTAACAACAAACAACTGACACAGATTGTTCTAGAAACTTCCTTTTAAGAGTTCGAGTTTCAGCAATACCTATTTGCCTGTCAAGCTAAGGTTGTCAAATATTTTAGCTAAACATACTCAAACCAGTTTCTGTATTTCAACTGACACAGATGTTCTTAAACCAGGTTCTTAAACACTTTATTTGAAATATTATTTTTTTAACACAAAGTTATGTCTTTCCCTCTCTCAAAGATCAACTAATTATTCAGGTTTTTTCAAAACGTATATTTAATATTCAACTTAAAATTTTCATCATTCAACAAACTAATCTGACTAAAAGCAAAGTTGCTGACATGAGCAATATGCATGCTATGAGTAACTTCTACAAACTTGTGCAAACTTATGTGGGAAATTGGGCATGTATGATCAATAATCTGAAAAGCAAGAAAAATAAAAGAATAAAAAGACTAAGTAGAAGATAATGAACATGATCTTCCTTTCTCTGTCTCTGTTAGTGATATAATTTTTAATCAACATAACATTCAATATTCATTTCTTTTAATAACAAATCATCAAGAAATTTGAACAAATGCTTAGATGAATCAAAAACCAACATGAATTTGTGGGTATCTTATCATTAATCTAAAAACAATGAAACAATAATAATTGTTCTTTCTCTCGCTTATCCATGCTACATACCATTCAAGATTCAGTTCTTTAAATAACAACACGTCAAGAAAATATGCATAAATGCATGCTTTCAATAAGAAAAATCAACACATAATTGGTGGGTATATGATCAACAATCTAAAACCAATAAAACAACAATAAGTATTCTTTCTTTCTCAGACCCCTGTTACATACCATTCAAGATTCAAAATTTCAAACCTTTATCCTCCAAAAAACCAAGTAAAATGCATACCATTGATACAAATCCACACATACTTTCACAAAACCTTAAGCTTATATGCATACAAATCAAGATAACAAACATATAACACGCAATTGCGCTCTGTATAGAAATAACTTCACTTAATAAGTCCTCTGTATGTTGTTGTCTAGCAACCTATATCACAGAAGATACTCCTTCGATAAAACCACATAACCATCATTTGGCTAACAATCAGTTTCAAAACAATATGAAAACAAATCAAATCTCACATATTCGATTTACTTGACTTGTACACATCAAATTAAACATCATAGAATTAACATCATGTGGTATTTTAAGTCTAAGATAATTACCATAAATTATAAAAGCTAATAAAAGAAATTTTCAATCAATCAAAAATATAACTTACCTGAGGGCTCAACAGTCCACTCGGTGGTGACGACAGTGGACAAAATAAAAAAGAACATGTTTAAGGATAGCCAAATACATAAAACAAAGAAAAGACAAAGGTAAATAGAGGAGGCAATAAAGTCCTGGTTTAATTAAGCTTTAACTAAGAACATAAAACATATTAAAAAAATAAAAACATACAGGTAGTAAATGAATATGAACAGAGTAAGGAAGTAGGAGCCCTAGTTCAAATAAAAAAATATAAAAATTCAGCAACTAAATGCTTGTTACAACAGAAGATTATGTAATCGGATCCCTATTTGAAATCAAACGGAGAAACCAAATCAAAATCTTAGAAATCAAAATCGGAGCCCTACAACAATTTGTTAAAATACAAAGTAAAGAACATATTACAAGTTACAAATCCACAAATAAAGAAAAAGCATATTCATGGAAGAAAGATTAGAATGAAGAATCCGAGACGTTTTTTGAAGATTCACGGTTCAAGAAATAGAGTGAAGATCCACAGAACAAAGATTAGCATGAAAATTTTCTAAGTTTTGTGAAGAATATAACCTTGGTATATCAATTTCGGAAGAAAGATCGTCGATGATGGCGAGGAACTTCTTAGATCTGCAAAAATCAAGTTGGAAGAGAAAAGGGAGATGAAGTGAATGGTGACAGTAGGGTTTTGATGAAGTATTGGAAACATCAGGTTTAGCCCATGGGTTATTTAGATCCGCGTGTTTTTAAATGAGCGGGAATTGAATATTGCTTTTGATAAGAAGCTACCATGTGGTATTTAGATGGTCTAGAAAATTGACATTTGGCTTAAGAAAATTTAGTTTATTAGAGTTTTATAGATATTAATAAAAGAATGTTTCTTTTAGCACTTGTCATATTCTTAAATCATCTTTTTGACATTTGTCATTTTTCTAAACATTCTCACTTTATTTTTTCTCCAGAAAAGTATTAAAGTAATTTAAACATTAAAAAAATTTCTCTCTCTTAATAAAAACTAATTTGCTCAATTGATATATTTTTCTCTCTTATCTATATTTTTGTAAAATCAAACTATCTCTTTAAAAATAAATTTTATTAAGAAAATTAAAATTTATATGTTTTTAAAACATTGAACCTTTTGAAATAAAATATTTAAATCATTCATCTTTTAAAAATAATTATAAAGAATATGGAATTTTCTAAAAGTAGTTTTATTAAAATAACTAGAATAATTAAAACTTGAGTTTTTAATAAACAAGATTTTTATAAACAATAAAATTTTATAATAAAATCTTAAAAAAATATTTAAAAATAAAATTATTTAGATAAGAGATTTAAAAATAGTATAATTGTTTTATCTCTTGAACAAGTACGTATATATAATTTTATACATATCTTAGATTAAAATATCGTACTGTAAATTTTCGTGTTTATTACTAATTATAATCTGTTTAACTATACAATCTATTTATTTGTATATATATATATCTGTCTATAACCTATCTATTGTTTATTTACTTAAAAAAGTTATTCATATGCAATTATACTCATATTTTTATCTTCAAACATGGTTTTATAATTTATAAATTTTTATTACTAATTATTTGTTATTTTATTTATACAACCCATGTAATACACGAGATACTAACCTAGTTTTATTATAAAAATTATCTTTCAATTTAAATCCAATTTAAATTCGATTTAGATGTTACAACCACGGGTGTTTACTTCTTGAATTAAATTTCCTTTACGTTTCAACATTGAATTCAATTTTAAGTAATAACTTGAAAATGTTTCAACTTTGAGTTTATTATAAATACTAGGTGCTCTTTAGTTGTTACTTGTTACACACATCAAAAACAAAATAACATTATCATACTTGAACTTTTTTTTCTTGCTCAAAAGTGCTAGCAATCTTTCTCTTTTATATAATTTATTTTTTGGGTTTAGAGGCTCTCTGATTGTACATACAGCTGGCCGTTGTACCCTAGGAAACATTCGAGTTCTGTTGAAAGACTTGAAAATTATTTTAAAAGATTCTTGTTAACATGAAGCCTCCGTCACTAAATTGGTTTCCATATTTTGTGTTCGTATTTTTTTATTATTTCAGTCGTAATACATATGTATTTTGTTGCTTTATTTGATTATTATGTTGTATTGGAATTTATACAAATATTATTTTAAAAGTTCTAACAAGCATTTCCTAGTTCCTATTGATATAAGTTCTATCAAAATGCCTTAATCCGAAAGTAACTGTATGATTAAAAATATATAATCTATGCAATTACCTACTTTATAACCTACAAAAACCAAATGACTTTTAAGTACATGAAGAGATTTGACTTTTGACTTAGTTGCAAGTTAGATAAGAGTTGAATACTAATTAGCTCAGGTCTAGAAACAAAAATGTGTGTCCGAAACATATATAATGTTTCACGTTTAATTTTAAGTTTTTGAACCCTTTGTAAGTATTAAATTATTAGGAGTAATATTTTTCTAGTCAAACATAAAATTTAGCTTGTTTTACTCATCGTAATTTGTAAGGTAGTTTATTTTAACAAGATCTAGTCTATCTTAAGAATATCTGTATTCATTTGTTGTCAGTAGTACCAAGATGTTATGATGTCTCTATCAAATTATAAGCGTTCAAGTTTTGTCATGAACTAGTGTGGATTCATGAGTATACTTAATGAGTTTATTATAAAAAAGGCTCCGATTACAATTTTTTTGAGAGCTCTTGCAAATGAAATTTCAATTGCAAAGATCTATTGGAATCAATCGATAAAGAGTTTTATAAATTGTACTAGGTGTTATAAGTGTTAAGATAATATTGTTACGCAACCATCTTTACAAGTGATGTGTGACGTTCTTATCGTTTTTTTCCTAGGCTTGTCAAGAGTGACCCTAACATTTAGCTCTCCTAATGCCAAGATGAGTACATCATAATCAATTAGGAACCACACTTGTAATATTCTTTAAAGTCAACATGTACCTAGACATTTGGCTCTTCATTTACCACATATAATCCTGAAAAATAAATTAAAGAATGAACCAATCCAACATCAGAAACAAAGTAAAGCTAATTGTTACAAACTAACTTTATTAAACTTATGTATGTTTTAGTAAAAACGAGTTAAAATAAATAATAAATAAAATAAATCTTATTAACTAAAAATAATATTTTAAATAATATATTATTAGAATCATGTACATCATTACAGGTAATGACTTATAAGTATATAAAAATATCAACTTTTGTAAACTTTTTATTAAACTTTTTAATTTTTTTTTGAAAAAACAATTAAAATTTTTTTTCAAAATAAACCGTTTTAAAATATTATTTTTGGAAATTTCCTTATTGTAACTCCACAATTTTAATGATTTTTTTGTTTATAAAATTTTACTTTTATAAAGCGCTAGGTTTAAAATATTTTGATATTATAAAATTTTGATGTTTGGGAAAACTTTCTTATGTTATAGAAGTTTGTTTCTTTAGAGATAATATTAAAAAAAACTTTTTTGTATATTTTAAAAAAATTGTTTTTAGTCTAAAATAATTAAATATTTTTTAATTTATATGATCATTTCATAGAAGAAAGAAGTGAAAGAATTTTGATGAACAAAAATGGTCATGTTTCTGTGTAATACCTCTTTTGTTAGAGTAATAATATTTACAATTAATTGTCTTACAATAAATGGTTTCAATAATAATTTAATTGGCAACAATAGACTTAGACCGATAATAGTATAGCGGTAAAGATGCAACACAAGTGATGGTGGATTCAAACCTCAATTTGAATTCCCCTAAAAATTATTTTTAAACCTGCTAACCTTTAATTAAAATTCAAACTTAAACATTAAACTTTCTAAATGATAAAAAGTTCAAAATAAAATGATAGTAATCTAACATTTAAAACATTCAATAAAAAACATTCAAATTACAAACTCAAATATAACAAGTTCACAAACTAAATTGTTCAAACTTTCAAGTTTCGTAAGTTCATAATCACAGTCTACAAGTGCATAATCAAAAGAAGCGTGCGGGAGACAACTACAAATAAAACAAATAAACATTAAAGAAAAACTAAAATAACTGAGATAGTGAGATGAGATTAGGGAGTTTAGAATATAAACTTTTTAAGTTTACGTATATAAAATAAATAATTTGTGTAGATAATAAAAAAAACTTCACATACACACACATAGGGAGAGATTATGTGAGAAGTAGAACTAATTTGAGAACTTGAGAAAAATCGTCGCATTTTTCAAAATGGAGTGACTTTTTCATAAGTTATTATTTAAAAAAATACACTATAAAATCAAAAATTGTTTTATCTTTATTTGGATATAATATTCATATAATACATATATGTTGCATATCTATAATATATGTCAAACTACATATATCCACTACATCATATTATAACACTCATAGTTCGTTCTTTATAGATATATGAATGAGTATCTTATATTACGAGGGATGATTATGAGTGATTGTAAGTGGAAAAAATAGAAAAATTATATTGATTATACCGTTTTTCCTCATATTTGGGGAAACACTGTATAACTCTCACAAATTTTTTAAATATTTTTGAAAACGATGTGAGTGGATGAGAGATAGAATGTAATGATAAATATATAAAAATATTAATTAATCGAAAAAATAAATAAAAAATAGTTATATTTAGTATAATTATAAAAATAAGGATTGGGGATAAATTGTGAATTCTCTTACATGTATATCATAATAAAATCTTTTTTTGTTATATATGTTTAGTATAATTATATGTAGTATTGATGTCAATTTTTTTTTCTTTTTGATATAGTAATATTATACTCAAAATAATTTTTTTATTTAATAATGCAATTTCCACAAAATATAACAACGTTTGAAAAAATTATAGAAATTTAAATTTAAAAAAAGGGATAAAGTTTTAAGTTCTTAAATTGAAATTAGTTCTCAAATGAATCCTACCATACCATGTATATAACTAGATGTATATATTTAATTCGAATTTGATAAAAACTTTAAAATCAAATTCTAAATTCGAATCAAATTTCGGATTGATGATTCCCGAACCGAATTTATTTTGGATCCCGATTCCCATATTAAACACAGGTAATAACTTACTTTGATATTGAATTTTTAATAATTTAAAATAGCTGTTTTATTTTAATTTAAAAATGATATATTAATAATAAAAATACTCTTACGTTAATATATGAAACAGAAATATATTAAGATTTAATTAACATTATAATCCACAAGATACGAATCTCCTTTGGGAAGAAAGCTTTATGCCATTTTGTCACGTAATAGCGGGAGCTTTCAAGTTCACATATCACAAACCCCTCTTAATTGCCGTTAAAAAAACCAAGCCCCACCTAATGAATTCTTATGCCTTCAAAATTTAAAATAACACATGGTATAGGTATATCTAACATAATAAAATGATACACCAAAAAAGGTCTGTAATAATCATTACAGGCTGGGTATCTTTTTATAAATTCTACACAAGTCCTATAAGCCATTTACTATAGTCATGAGCTGTATAAATTTTCATAAACTATGTTCTTATGACTCGTAAAAGCCCTCATTGATCGTCTCCTTTTGCTTTAACATGTTGTATAGCCTTTTAAGACTTGATTTTTATTTTTATTTATGTTTTATAGTCATGACATGATTTAATATTCCCGAATAGCGTGTAAATTTGTATTTGTTATATTATTTGATACGATGTAAATAACTTAATATGCTTTTCCTTTGACCTGTTTTGCGTTACCAAATCATCCACACTTTAAAAGACCAAAAATGCGCTAGTTAAATCCACTATAATTGATTAAATATCTTTAAATCGTTATTGAAAGTAAGATATAATACCTTAACAACTCAAACCAACACTACACATTAAGGACTTGAAACTTTGCTCTTGAAATCTAGAAGATCTAGTGATACTGTCATTTTTCTATTCTTAAGAATCATGCAAATAACATTTAACTTAGAACCTTCCATTCTCTTTAATTCAATCCAGGTGATCAGATTACAACTTATGCGATGAGATGCACATAAAATTTCACAAGAAATCAAACTATTTAATGATCCTTTAGAGCGCATTGATATCATCATATCAGCTCATCGTTTATATAATGTAAGCTTTTCTATATAATGTATGAACACATCCATTATCTAGAACCCAAAGCAACGTAGAATGATATCAATCATCTTCAGTTCAACTTCATTACACCCAAGTTACATTTGTGGTCCAATACAACATCTTGTGCACAAGAAACCCCATCCACCATGCAACTTGTGTAGTAGTAATGCAATTTTCAACATAACACTACACATGATGAATTTATTGTAACTTGATTACTATCGACTCAAATTTTCAATCACATCACCAATGTATGATAGACCACTCATGATGAGTTTATTGTAACTTGATTACATTTTTAGGTTTAAAGTCATGACATAACGATAAAAATAGTGGTTATAGACCACTCACACTTGCCTGCAGAGCTTTAACATTGCCATTTGTTTGACCGTTGTCTTGCAAGCTATGCCGCAGTGCCAGACCTAGCTTGACAACAAGTCAATCTCTCAAACTATTAGACCTCATATTGTAGACTTTCTTAAAAACATAAAATTTAAAACTTAATATCCAAATTTACACCTTTCTATACAAAAAGTGGAGTTGCTTGAAAACAATGTTGTTGAGAGTGGATCACACCAACCGGCCCAACAGAGAATCGGAGATGTGGTCGAACTGGTTCGCATCAATTTGGTTTGAGTTGACCGGATCAAACCAGTTGGTTCAACCGAAAATTTCGTGTCGTATTCTCGGGTTGACGGGTCCAACCTGACCCGAACCCGAAGTTTTTATACAAACCCGAACACGAAATTTGTGTAAGAAGTGTCAACCCAAACACAACATGAATTTTACGGGTTGACACGAACACACCCTGATTGACCCAAATTTTTAAATTTTTACATATTTTTTCACGTATTAATACTTTATAATTATTATTTTACAACAGAAAATGTCATTAATATAAATAATTATATTTTAGTGATGAAATCTTATATTAATTTCTATTTTAAATTTTAAATTTTGAAATAAAACATATAAGAAATTTAATTTTTGACACAAAATATATACAAAAGTTAAAAATAAATAAAAATGAGGTCAAACAGGTCAACCCGCCAACCAATGGGTTGAACTCAAACGCGACCCGTTTACCTAAGCAGGTTTATAGGTTCCGGCAGATTTGATCGATACTTGACCTAAATCCGTTTATAGTAAACTCAAACCCAGTTTGATTCGTGTCGTATCAAAAAAATTCACAAGCACTACTCAAAAGCCCTTTCACAGTTCACACACTGAACCACCACACGTTTGCACAACACGGCGACATCTGGTCGTAAAATGGTGTTTTGGTCGTACCCACCGTCGCCAAAACAGCTAGCTGGCAGCGCCATCGTCTTCGTCACCGGTGCCACCCTCTTCGCCGCCGGTGCTTACCTCTCATTCCTCAACATCGCCCCTCAACAAGCTCGTGCAAAATCCCGTTCCGATTACGTCAAATCACGCATCCGCAAGCTTCTACAAGAAGATTGACCTTTTAACCCACATCTTCATTTTCAATTTATTCGTTTAGGTACTTTTAACTTTCAATAGATCCTCAATACATAAGTTTGTTTTCATACTCGTTTGCGATTTGTTGATAGGGGGGTTTATCACTTTATCTGCTGTTGTGACTTAGAGATTTGTGTTATTACTTGAGAAATGTGCGAAGGAAGCAATTGATTTCTGTGTTATGAACAGTTAGGTTTCTTGTGCCCTAATTTTAGAAACTGTTATCCTGTAGAAAATGCTCATATCTAGGTATTGATTGGTTGTATGTAATCAAATATGAGTGATTTTAGTTCTAATGATAACATTATAACTGGTTATGTGCTTGATTGATCTTCATATGATGAGATTGAAATTTGAAAGCTTGATGTTTTTGCAGATAGTGATAATTTTTGACTCAAGGGTTGATCATGCTTCATTGTTTGCGGCCATCGCAGCCTACAACAGCTGATAGTTTGCGTTCTCATCAACTGCCATTTCAGGGTAATCCTTGTTGATTATAAATGATTTGTTATAAGCTTATGAGTTAATCTGACATGTTTGATTGATTGGTAATTGATAAAGAGAACTCATCTGATGTAACTTCGAGGTCAGGATCTCAAGCTTCTACGATACTCAATGTGACCAACGAGTATGCATCAGCATTACAGACCAGGTCGTATGGTGAGATACGGGTTCTTCTTGATATAGAAACGAACGACCTGGTGAGATTACACAAGACCAACTCTTGGCACAGGTTCTTCGCCCAAACCGGGACTTTGTTGATGATATTCTTCAACACATCAAGCCTGGTTTTATAACCGATTTAATGTGGTCGTTCTTTGACCATAGTGAAAACAAGGCTCGATTGTGTTTGGACCTGACTCAAGCCATTCGACGGACCCGCTACCTGATTGCTCCTTTAGAAGACCTCCTCCATGTTCTCCCGCTAGACTCTGAAACCAACTCATTATCCTCGCCTCAATGTAACCAAGCCTTTGATCTTCTTCAAAAATACGAACAGCTTGAGAACCCGTTTCCCAGCCCTGGTTCCCGCAACATATCTGGCATGCGCAATTGCTTTTCTGATCTCAATAGTCAACTAGAGAGTCTTATCAAGAAGTCAAAATCCCGTATTCATTTTCTTCATTGGGTCACCATAGGGTCTGCGGTTGGCTTAATCAGTATAACTATTGGTGTTGTGATAGCCGGTGTGGTTATTGCAAAATACGCGTTTATTGCCCTTGCTGCAGTCGTGTTTCTCCCTGCTGTAATTATTCCTTCAAAAATGGAGAACAGAGAACAGTATCTTCTTCAGCAGTTGGATGCTGCACAATGGGGACTTTTGCTCTGCTTCAATATATAATTACAATTGAACGCCTTGTGAATCATTTGTATTCTTATATTGAGGATAATAAACGTTTTATACGCAGTGGTTTATTGAAGGGTAAGGATATGCATTCTATCATGGAGGTATCAAGACAGCTGAAAAGGGATATTACTTATTTTCAAAAACAGCTTACAGATCTCGATGAAAACTTATGCCTCAGTTCTGATTCAACGAAACATGTCAGATCTCGCCTTATTCAGATTATTAAGCTTCAGCAAGATGCCCGTTCATATACAGACTAGTTGGAAACTGGCCTCATTGATGACCCACATTATTAACCGTGATGGCATGATGGTATCTTTTTCACCTTTTAAAAAAATATTTGTGAATGAGCTTCATTTGTAGTGTTGATTGTAGAGTTCAAGATTTTTAACCACATTTAGCTGTAATTACTCAGCTGGTAACTTCAATGCTTATTGTCTTTTTTCTTCCATACATGTACTTGACAGTTTGACCATGATTTAATTTATTGTAGACATCATATGAAAGTTCTCTCATGTGTGCACTTGTCATTGTCTTATGTGCATATTAACAATCTTTCACATGCACTTGGTATGTATCATCTGTTTCAGACAAAGTTTAGAACATTTGGTAATTTTACAAGACAGTTGGATCACATATGTTAGACCCTGAGCGTTAGGGATGTCAATGGGGCGAGTTTGAGACGGGTACGAGTAATCTCAACCCCATACCTATTTAGAAAAATGTATCACATACCCGTCCAAATTCGTCGGTGTGTATCGGGTATCGGACATACCCACTAGTAATCGGGTATATCCATTAACGTTATAAAAATTACCTGGTGGGTATACCCATTGGCTATCTATTAAAATCAGGACATCATATAAATCTCTGTCTGCATATATGTACTAGACATAATAAGCGGTTAACTCTTAATATTTTTTTGTTGATGCTAATCTTTAATTTTAAGAAAAGACTAGGCTTTTACCCCTCGCGCGTTGCGGTAGCGTACTTGACGTGATAAGCAAGACTATAATTAGTCAACTCGTTATCAAATTAAATTTACATCGAAACATAGAGTAACTTATATTTATATAATTGAATAAAAACATATTATATTTTACCTGAATCTTTTTCAAACAAATTTATGTCGAACTGTTGATCAACTTTAAACGTACATAAATAGCACGTTCATCAACGTCGTAAGTAACGTGCTAAAGTATATATTACAAAAACGGGCGAGTCTTTTTAATTAAGTTTACGTCAAGCGTATTGTATCGTCGAATGAAACGTATTATATTTGACCCAATTTGTTTCCGCACTAAATTTATTTGGCAACATATTTATACAATCAACGTATTATATTTGATCCAACGTATTTGAAGAAGACAGATGACGATGGTCGATAATGGGAACTCATTTGATGTAACTTCGAGGTCAGGATCTCAAGCTTCTACAATATTGATGTGACAAACAAGTATGCATCATCATTACAAACATGTTCGTATAATGAGATACGAGTTCTTGATATAGAAACTGAACAACCTGGTGAGATTACACAAGACCAACTATTAGCATAGGTTCTTCGGCCATACCAGGATTTTGTTGATGATTAAAAAACACATATAATTAGAAACGAAATTGTATATTTAGTTTTTCATAAGTAAAATATCATTTTCATCCCTGACGTTTTGTTGAATTTGCCATTTCAATTCAAAAACTTTTTTTTGCCATTTCAATCACTTTGATTTACTAAATGTTATCATTTCCATCCACTCTACTAACTCCTTTAAGTTCTTTGTTAAATATGAGTGTATTTTAGTTTTTTTAACACTCTAATTGTCCAATTAAAAAAAGTTAATCAATAAAATATTCAAATAAAACTAAAAGAAAAATATAAAGCAGCTAGTGAGACCGGACATTTCTGTTTAAAAGTTTTGATTAACGTTAGTTAGTTTAGAAACCCGTCTAGGCGTCTACAACACGTGTTGTATGAAAAAAATAAATAATAATTATTTAGTATTATTAAAAATTAAAAAATAATTTTTTTGAGATAAAATATGTTTAAAGTTACATATAATTAACCATTAAGTAACTAAAAACAACAATAATTTTCAAACTTTCGTCTTTAAAAAATTTTTGCTTTTAAAAAATAATGATTTTTTAACTCTTCAAAAAAATTATTAAATGTTTGTATTAAAAAACACATTTTATGATACGACACAAATCTAATAAAAATTTATTAACAAATATTGTAAAAACTAAATTATATGAAATATAAAGTTTTTTAATACAAACATTTTAACAAATTTTTGGAGATTTAAAAATCAATATTTTTTAAAAGCAAAACTTCCTTAAAAATGAAATTTTGAAAAATTAGTGTTATTGTTTAATTACTTAATGGTTAATTATATGTAACTTTAAGCATATTTTATCTCAAAAACTTATTTTTTAATTTTTAATATTACTAAATAATTATTATTTAATTTTTCATACAACATGTGTAGTAGAGAGGTTTTTAAACTAGTTAACGTTAATCAAAACTTTTAAATTAAAGCGTCTGGTCTTAATAGTTGCTTCATATTTTTCTTTTTAGTTTTAGTTGAATATTTTATTGATTAATTTTGTTTTAGTTGGACAATTAAATAGTTGAATATTTTATTGATTAATTTTGTTTTAGTTGGACAATTAAAGTGTTAAAAAAGACTAAAATACACTCATATTTAACGGAGTTAATGTAATGGATGAAAATGTCAACATTTGATAACCACAGTGATTAAAACGATAAGTTTTTTTTGAATTAAAATAACAAATACAAAAAAAACATCAGGGATGAAAATTATATTTTACTTTAAAAATTAAATGTATAAGTAGACTTTATTAATAAAAATAAAAAAATAAAAACTTAGTATCCAAATTTACACCTTTCTATATACAAAATTGGAGTTGCTTGAAAAGACTCAAAACCCCCTTCACACACTGATGACTGAACCATCACACGCTTGCACAACACGACGACATCTGGTCGTAAAATGGTGTTTTGGTCGTACCCACCGTCGCCAAAACAAGTAGCCGGCAGCGCCACCGTCTTCGTCACCGGCGCCACCCTCTTCGCCGCCGGTGCTTACCTCTCATTCCTCAACATCGCCCCTCAACAAGCACGTGCAAAAGCGCGTTCCGATTACGTCAAATCACGCCTCCGCAAGCTTCTACAAGAAGATTGACCTTTTAACCCACATCTTCACTTTCAGTTTATTCGTTTAGGTACTTTTAACTTTCAATAGATCGTTAATACATAAAATTTCATATCAGTTTGCGAGTTGTTGATAGGGTTTTATGACTTTATCAGCTGTTGTGAATTAGGGTTTAAAATTCATTCGATAGCTTAGAGATTTGTTGTTAATATTTGACAAGTGTGCGAAGGAAGCAATTGATGTCTATGAGAAGAAAAGTAAGGTAATTTTGTGACCTAATTTCACAACTTGTTCTAGGTATCGATTGGTTGATATTGATCAAAGATGGGTAATTTTGTTCTAATGATAACATTATAACTGTAACACCTTGGGTGGGAGCTATCTAGGGATGGATTGATCTTTAAATGATTGAATAAACGAAAAACCATAAAGTTCATGTGTTTGATTGTTGTGTTCATACGTGAGATTGAAAGCTTGATGTTATTGCAGATTGTGATAATTTTTGACTCGAGGGTGGACCATGCTTCATTGTTTGCGGCCATCGCAGCCTACAAATGCTGATAATCTGCGTTCTCATCGACTACCATTTCAGGGTAATCTTGTTGAATGATTTTAAAGTTATCTGTTTAAGGTTGTGAGTTCATCTAATAACATGTTTGATTGATTGGTTATTGATATAGGGAACTCATCTGATGTAACTTCGAGGTCAGGATCCCAAGCTTCTACGATACTCAATGTGACCAACGAGTATGCATCAGCGTTACAGACCAGTTCATATAGTGAGATACGGGTTTTTCTTGATATAGAAACTGAACGACCTGGTGAGATTACACAAGACCAACTCTTAGCACAGGTTCTTCGCCCAAACCGGGACTTTGTTGACGATATTCTTCAACATGTCAAGCCTGGTTTTATAACCGATTTACTGTGGTCATTCTTTGACCATAGTGAAAACAAGGCGCGATTGTGTCTGGACCTGACTCAAGCCATTCGACGGGTCCACTCCCTGATTGCTCCTTTAGAAGATCTCCTGCATGTTCTCCCACTAGACTCTGAATCCGACTCATTATCCTCGCCTCAATGTAACCAGGCCTTTGATCTTCTTCTAAAATACGAACAGCTTGAGAACCCCTTTCCCAGCCCTGGTTCCCACAACGTATCTGGCATGCGCAATTGCTTCTCTGATCTCAATAGTCAACTTGAGAGTCTTATCAAGAAGTCAAACTCCCATATTCATTTTCTTCATTGGGTCACCATAGGGTCTGCGGTTGGTTTGATCAGTATAACTATTGGTGTTGTGATAGCTGGTGTGATTATAGCAAAACACGCGTTTATTGCTCTTGCTGCAGCCCTGTTTCTCCCTGCTGCAATTATTCCTTCAAAACTGGAGAAAAAAGAGCAGTATCTTCTTCAACAGTTAGACGCTGCACAAAGGGGGACTTTTGTTCTGCATGAAGATATAATTACAATCGAACGCCTTGTGAATCATTTGTATTCTGATATTGAGGTTAATAAACGTTTTATACGCAGTGGTTTGTGGAGGGGTAAGGACATGCATTCTATTGTGGAGGTATCAAGACAGCTGAAAAGGAATAATATTTATTTTCATAAACAGCTTACAGATCTTGAAGAACACTTGTGCCTCAGTTTTGCCGCAATAAATCGTGCCAGAGCTCATCTTATTCAAATTATTAAGCTTCATCAAGAACACCGTTCGTATACAGACTAGTTGGAAACGGAACTCATTGACCAAATTGGTAACTGAGTTTTAGTTGTAGTGTTGATTGTAGAGTTCTAGATTTTAACCAAATTGAGCTATAATTACATACCTGGTGTCTTTTTTTTTCCATGTATGTACTTCACAATTTGACATTGATTTAATTTATTATAGACACCATATGGAAGTTTTCTCTCATGTTATACTCGTCATTCTATTATATGCAACATATTAACAATCTTGCACATGTACATGGTATGTATAATCTGTTTCAGTCAAGTTTAGAACCTTTGGGAAATTGTACACGACGGTTGGATCGCATATGTTAGATCCTAAGCGTGCTGCACCAGCTACTTTCAGTCAAGACTGTAACCATTGGTCCCTACCTGGTGCAACTGCCCATTGAAGTGAACTCTGTGCTCACGGCTTATTAAACGGCTGAAGTAGTAACCTGAAATCAATATAGAACATATAAGACGTGTACAATATCTTTTTAAATACATAATTATATTTATATTTTGATAGGAAAAACCAACTAATTTATAACTAAACACAGTATGACCGCGTAAGCACTTCCATTTGAGGGTGTGTATCTTGAATCATTTATCCCTGCAACTTCGTTTAACCAAATAACAGTGAAAACTAACCAATTAATCAATCAATAAGTGCGATGAGCTACACTAAAAACCCTAGCGATCATTAAGACTTCCTGTTGTGACACAATGAACAAGTTAACCAGACACGTCAATAGTTATCGTTTTTCTAGCATCATACATAAGATCCAATGGGTAAAATCGAAACGAAAGAGAAAATTTGTTACTACCCGAATACCTCATGGGTTCATATTAGACCCATTTAAATAAGATAATATTAACCAAAGTTGGCACAATTTTAATATACTAAACTTAGAGCTGACATAGTAGCAATAAGGGCCCAATGGACTCGTATAAACAGAAGACTAGTTACATTCCTCCTTCTCTCTAACATATCATGGTTGAGATAATACTGACTTAAACGTCGAAGTACTCTTAGATCTATGGCTCTCGGGCTCCTTAAAGAGATCTACGTTTGCTTGCAGCTTAGATTGTGACACGCTACAATGAGGTTTCGGGTGGCAACGGAATCCAAATGCATTGATCAATATCTTCCTTCTAATGAATTCATTGTATAAATTATGGTAGCAAAAATGACTTTATTTTATAAGATAGAAGATGGTTTAGTTTTTACATATGTTTACTAAATTAAGATATATATAGATTATTAGAGTATAAAATTGTTTTCAAAAAGGCTTAAAAAGTTTTAAATAGTGTAACTGTTACAAACAAGTTGGAAATATCAGCAATAACATTGACAAACATCTTTACAACCATTTCAATTCACACCTCAGATATAGATCGATCAATAACGTTGAAATACAAATTGTGGGGTATATGAAAATCAAACAAACATGAAGCAGAATCATTTGCTTAAAGAGAAAATATGGATACAACGACCAAGAGCATGAGGACGACAACCGCCAGGAAAGATGCCACGACTGCCCCGCTGATTTCTGAACAAAAATCGGTGAATTGCTGGCAGATGGGCGGCCAATTTGCGTCCGAGTTCCCGTTGTGTGCCAAGTAGACTATGGACGCAGCTCCACCGGCTGCCGCTGTGGTTAGAGCAACCATCACCTGACACCATATATATCATCACTACTAGAAAAATGACTTTTACCGGCGAAAAAGAAAATGAATATGCGTTTTTTTTCTTCTTTTGGTTACTTGATGAAAAAGAAATAAGAGTACAAATATTTAAGTCATTCGATCTTACGGTGTCAAGAAAGATGAGGACAACCCGTGGAGCCATCAAATGTGGGCGGACGATGCATACGATAGAGATAGGAATCGTGAGTGCTAGATAGGCCGCGGTGATGGAGTTAGCGACCACAAAAAACCTATCATACAGATATCAACTTAAACATTACTAGAAACTTGACTTTTAACGATACAAAACACAACACTGACAGGTAAGTAAAATATCTAAAAATCAAAAAAATATTTTTTTAATATCCTTGGACGAAAATCTCTCTCCTAGTCATGGAAGTACTCATTTTGTAGCGAAAGTATACATATGAATGTTTTACTTTAAAGGGTGAAAACTAATACCGATTATATGGTAAATCATCAAACTCGGCTTTGAACTGAAAGAACTGAGTAAAGAACGGAAGAGTTTCTTCTGTGGAAGCCATGGCTATCGCGGCTCCTAAAGCCGCAGCAATGCCAGCTAGCCTTAGAATCACATCAAATATGGCTAAACCTCTCTTTGGAACCTTTTTAGCAACTGGCTTGATAGTACCACTCGAGGCCGGTGGAGCAGCCAATAGGGGCGCCTTTCCCTTCCTCTCCTTGGGTGTCTCGGTAATGTTGATCGCGGTTGAATCACCTTCCATTTTAGAGGGAGAAAATGACCGAAAACGAGTGTGTAAACGAGGATCTAGAGAGAGAATTAGGAGGAGAACTAGAGAGGATTGAAGATGGTGTGAAGAATGGTGGCATGAAAGATGGTATAAATAGTATGAAATGAATGAAGAGTTGGTTAAAGAATTGGTGAAGATAGTATAATGAAGTTGATGGGTTTCCTCTACTCCACTGGGTCCAAAAGGGGATCATCCTTAGCCAACTAAACCCCTATTATATCTTTATTATTTTCTTATTACAATAAAAAGATATAACATAACATGATCTCACCTTTTACACATTACTTGTAAAACTAAGTGGACAGTTGAGATGTATGAATACAAAACAAGAGCCACTTTGTATTCAATTTTCATTGGATAATCCTTTTTTTTATAATAATTTAGTAGCGTTTATAGATCACACTATTAAATCATATTATTTTTTCTTGTGTTTTTATTTTTGAAATGGAGTCTTAAATGAATTCCTATAATTTATAGCCTATATATGTTCGTTGACTTTTTTCGTGCAAAATAAAAAAGTAGTGACTGCTACTAGCTGATGTACGATTTTTTTAAAAAAAGGGCTGCATATATCTGTTTGTTAGTTTTGTTAATTGCATTTTTACTCAACTTAAAACTAAATTGCATATTTAAATTACTTTATTGCATATTTATCTAACTTTAAATTAAATTTGAATATAACCTTTTTTTAACTGAAAATATCAAAAATACCCATTTTGACTATTTAATTTAAATATATCATAGAATGACTATCTTACCTATGATTGTTTGTGATTGTTCTTTTATCATGAGCTCTTTTGGTTTTGTAATGAATTAAAAGTTTGGTATTTGTGTTAGCATTTTATTATTGTTACTTCAAATACTTGATAAAATGAATAGACTCAACAATAGACGAATGAATAAAATAATTAAAACAAGCAAAAAGAAAAAAAAAGTTTAAGAAACTGAAAAACTCATTAGCGAAACATAATTAAAAAAAAACAAAAACACCAAATATCTAAAAATGGGTGAATTGAGTAAATATTTAATTAAATAAATTAAAGGAGGGAATACATGCAATTTCTTTTTGAATTGGGGAAATATATGATTAAATTGTTTTACAAGAGTATATATACAATTATCACTTTTAAAGAAAAACCAATCTCTCCATTTCTATTATTGTAATCTAACTCTTGATAAAAATAAATTCTTCTAGATTTACATTTGTTTATCCAATTCCATGAGTTATCTTTTTATTGTATTTACTTGATGCAATATGTTTAATACTCGGTGTGTGTTAATAATTTAGTTGTGATTCATGCTTCTCCCTTAAAACATCTCTATATCACATGAATGGATATAAGAAGAAATGGTTTTATACGTTTGTTGATAAAAAAGGTTAATTCAACTCCCCTCAAAAAAACGATAATGAAAAATAATATTAAATCGTTAACTATCATCGAAAACATGCAATGCAACGGGGTCAAGTAACCCCCTAACATGTAGTTTTTATATGTTGCTTATGTGGTACAAAATTTGAGTGATCCAATTCGGTTTTTAATTTGACCCCATAACAAGTTAAACAATTGGTTGGTGGTGTGTGGTGTTGTGGAGAAAAAATAAAGAAGAGTGAGACGAAATTGAAAAGTGAGTTTGTGATATTTTTATAATCATTGGGGGTATTTTGGTCATCTTTAAAAAATTCTAACAGAAAATGTTAACACCTTAAAAAATAACAAAAATAGTACTATTTGCAAAACTTAAGCTAATAATAAAGACAAAATAAATGTTGGTACTTAAATGAAGACAATTTGTAAAACTCAAAGACGAAAATCAAGATTAACTCTATATATTTATTTCCTTAGTTTATCTTCAACATTTCAAATTTCCAAACATTCAAGTAGGGGTGAGCAAAAAACCAAAATAACCGAACCGTAATCAAAATAACCGACGCAACCGAACCGATAAAACCGAAACCGCTAGAAAACCGATGGTTTGGTTTGATGATTTTTTAAAAACCGATTTTTTCGGTTCGGTTTTGGTTTTGCATGTAACAAAAACCGAAAAAACCGAACCGAACCGATATAATCAAACTTGTAAATTTAGAGGTGTAATCATATACTTATAAAAATTATTAGTCTATTAGTTATTTGTTTAGCTTATCTTAACTAAAAAAGGTTAAATATTTAGGCTTCAAAAATAATATTTATTTTTTTAAATTTGAATTGATAGATTAAAATGTTTTATTGAATATATTGTTCTTATATTTTATGTATTGCATTTAAGTTTAATGTCAACTAAATTATAAAAATATAGATTATATTTAGAGATCAACAAAATAATGTAAGACCAAAGTTTTTGACTTAAATTCATTACTTTAAAACAATTTTTTTCTAAACCTTAGAAGCACAAATGGTAAAACCGAAAAAAACCAAAAAACCGAACCGAAACCGAAGTTAAAACCGAAAACCAAAAACCGAAAAAACCAAAAACCGAACGGTTTTAAAAACATAGAAACCGAAATATCGGTTTTTGGTTTTGGTTTTAGGCCAAAACCGAACCAAACCGACCATACACACCCCTACATTCAAGTGTTAGTAATATTCCCAATCATCTAACTTTAGATTCGCCAACCGATTAATTAAACTACATTTAATAATAATAAGTGTTATCGTTGACCGTTTTCCAACACAGTCACCCTAAAATCTACAGGAGACAACACGACTCACAGTTTTACCCAAGGACAAAACATAGGATTCGAACAACTATCTGCACTCTAATGTCACGTTATTCTCAAGCCGCAGTCGGAGCTCCCGAGCCTTTCGTAGGCCGACAACAATGTTTAACATTTCAATTGAAAACATATATAAACGTGACAAATACCACATATGCTTGAAGTCTCCTAGGGTGTTAAAACCAAATGTGACCGAAAACTGATTATAAAACCGAACCGATATTATTATTCGTATTATTCGGGTCGGGTCCGGTTCCGGTTTAAAAAAATCTCCCTTACGGGTTTAAATGGTGACTTGTTCCGTTCAAAATTTAGGTGGGAAAGTCTCTTTGTTGAGAGGAAGCAAGTTTCTCTGCTCTCGCTCATTGTTTCAGGTAATCTGATAATCATCTTTTGAGTCCATTGATCGATATTCAGATTTTGAATGTGATTTCCTGTGCATTTCTAGACCTCAGTGTTTGTTTTTGATCGGCGATCATGTTATTGTGTGCAATTTGGATCTGATTTGGTCATAGTCATGGTTGGAATTGTGAATTAGGTTTTCTTACTTTGTAAATTAGGGTTACAGTTGTTGCAACAAGAGACTGATAAGACATTGATCAAGTTTAACCAGTTAAACACTAAGGATTTCATGATCGATATGCCTTTTGATTTGCAATTCTTGATGAAATTGTTATTCATATCCTGACATTACTATTTCTTTCATGTGCATTTTTGAAGCGAATTGCATGTGTTTTTGATCGGTGATGAGATGTAATGGTCTTTATCTGGATTCGTGCAGGATTCTAGTGGAAAATTGTATAATCTGCTATTTCAATTGCTCGCTGCTCCCCTACTTCAATTCTCAGGTTTGTTGATTATTACATGTTAAACAATGAGTATTTTCATCATAGATATGATATTGCTTTTTAATCGGCAACTTATGATAATATATACTCAACTCAAGTTATTCAATTCATACCCTGATGTAGTTGTTTATGCAACTATCTGTGAACTAAATTAACGTACATGTTGAGCTCTGATGATTTCATGATTGACATTCCTTTTGATTTGCATATTGCATGCGTTTGATGATAAAACTGTTATTCCTATCCAAGTTTCAAAGTCTTTTCATTAGATGATCCTTGAACTAATTAAGTTGTTTTATGATCACAATTAATTTCAATGCATGCATATTCACCCAGTGCACAGCTAGCTATTTGATGTTTCATTTAAAAGAAAACAAGAATGCCAGAGGCCAAAGGGTTGATGATGTTAAAATTCTACTTTCTCGTGAATCATCCATTCTTGTGAGAGATCAAGTGTGTTTATTTGTTCTTCCATTCAGTTCTTGAATTCTTAAAGAATTTTTTATGCTTAATTTGTGCAGTCTTGTAATATAGGCAAATTATTATTAGTGTGTGTATGTATAACAGTTTCCCAGAATGTAATCATCCTCCACCTGCTGCTTCTCTGTCACCGCCAAACCCTCCCCCACAGGCTGCTTCTCTGTCACCGCCACCACCTCCACCTCCACCTCCACCTCAGTAAGCATGATCACACCTTACGGTCTCATGATAATAATGCTGTTCATATAACACTACACTAGTATTGATTCACATTTTGCTAGTTTCAACAACTTCAATAACGAAATCTGTGGCTATTAGCAATCTGATTCCATGCCTACCATATGATCATTGAGGAAGTGGTTTATTTGTTGCGCCTAGGACAATATTGCTTTTGTGGACTATTAACAAAGAATTAATGTACGTTCATGTTCAGCAACTCTAAAAGATGTCACTAGCAGATTTAACTATATTTTCACAGAAAGTTTGAAGTTAATTTGTATATATTTATACCTTAGGTAGCGTGCGTATTTCTTTAAATATTATTATATTAGGTACCGGCCTATTATTGTTTAACATCCAATTTTGAAAACATGTTTAAGATGAGCCCTTTATTACATATATGCTGCACCTGTGTGTCTTTGTATGTTTTATAGTATGGGAAAATTGCCTAATTAGTCATTTGACCACTAAATATTACCAATGTAATTATGTAAACTCTGACTTTGTAGATTAGCAAATTGTCCTTGATAGTAGAGGTGCACAAACCGGGCCGGGTTTTGATAAAAAAAATGTCCAAATCAGGTTTGATCAGGTTTCGGGTCGGGTCCAACCCGGTTTCAAGAGGGAAAATTGGTAAAAAGATAATAATTTGGGTTTATACCGGGTCGGGTGGGGGAAACTCGACAGGGGTATGGAGGGGACAAACCGGTTTGAACCCTACGAATTATTGAATCGGGTTGGATCAAAGTTGGGAAGCTATAGGGTTGAACCCACTTTGGGTCGGATAGTCTAACCAGGTTGAATGTGCATCTCTATTCTTGGATTAGATTATTTATAGACACATTTAACAAATCAACGTATTAAAGGACTTTCCAAACGTTTGGCCAGTTTGATGCCTTTACTGAAGGTGGGCAGTTTTATATTTCACAAAATTCTTAATTTAGACTATAAAGAACACTTCATAGTGTACTGAATTTTGTTTGTAGAACAATGAAAATGTTTTTATGCTGGTGGAAATATAATCTTCGTGTGTGATATGATTAAATAAAGGTTCAAATTAAGAGAACATTTCATTTATTTTCCTATATGTGGTTGGTATTAGTTTCTTTAAAACTAAACTTTATCGATCTTGTGCAAGCAATGTATACTGAAAGAAGTAATGAAACCAAATATAAGCACTATAGGGTTGCTGATGCACATCTATAAACAATCAATGATTTTGGATCAGAAAGTAGACTTAATTAAGACCAACTTGGCTCAATCCATGTATGAGGATAACAATGATACTTTGTTCCGAAGAAATCGACACCGAAACTTTCTTGAATATTCGTGTCATTGAACGTGTGATATCCGCCCGTTTCAAAAGAATAAAACACTACCTTTGAGTCCTCGTCTTGTAACAATCTTGGAAAGTAGATCTTGTTTTCCATTTTAGGTGATTTGGCTTCAAGGCAGATACAAGATGTCGCAGAGATATAAATCATGTGTTTTCCCAAGCCATCCATTTTCACCCATTCTTCTGTAGACTCGTTTAGATTAAACACCTCAACCGATTCTCCAAACTCACCTATGATAACTAGTAAGGCATGCTCGTCACAACTTGACAGAAAATATTGTGAAGGAGATGTGTCGCGACTTGTTGGGACTTTGTTTGAAACAACCTCCCAAGAGAAATCATCATCGGTCAAATCTCTAAACGCTTCAATTCTTTCATTTTTACATAAGGCGTAGATATCTCGACCACTGAATGCTGGAAACTGATAAGAATACGGGTCATCATCACCAAAATTTAAACCATATGTACGCCATGTTGATTCCGAGATACAAAATGGACGAATACATCCATGGCCCGTATGATGTAAATCCAACCACCATACAATCAGGGGAAGTAGGCGGTGCCGAGAAACAAAAGTGTTGTAAATAATGCACCTCTGGAAGCTTAATAATTTTTCTTGTGAGTGGATTAAAAAACACTGGTTTTGGACTGCGTTTAAGTTTATACATCAACAACCAACCATACCTCGAACAGTAGATTTGGTAACCATGTTTCAGCTCTTTGGGTGTTTTTATAAAGTACCTTTCACCGCATATCGGATCTATGAAAGTGATTGTGTGTAGATGATTGTTTAACACCATCAACCACGGTGAATCTAATGAATATCCACGCAATCTCCTTAACCTCGTCTCGCTGCTCCATTGAATCAAAGGTGCCGCTAGATAACAATTTTTGCATGTAGCACGAAACTTCATGTATTCAACACCAACACAAAACTCCATAATAAGTTCCAAAATATGTGACGGCACGTTGAGCAAGTGTGACTCATCTGCAGTTATGCTATCAAATGCAATCTTATCACCCTCAACTGGTCTTATGGCAATCTTAGCGTCCTTAATGTCCTCTTCTTCTTGCTTAGATTCACCATGATCAACTTCCAACCTAGAGAAAATTAACATGATAATATATAACAAAACTTGCATGCATTTTCCATCTCAAATTATGACAAAATTATCACGAAATAATAATAACTAGTATTAAACCTCCCGTGTTGCGGCGGGGGCGTAAAACTTAATTTGCCAAGTAGCACAATTGTCATATCATCTTCAGCAACCATCAACCATCAACTTATTGCTGAGAAAACCCTCTGGCTTAGCTCTGAGCATTTTTGCTCAGAGTGAGACTTGAACCCATGAGTTTTTTTATTTACATGTAATGGGTACCGTATCTTAACTAGTTGGTAAGTTAATAATTAGTAATATATAAATAACATTTAATACTTACCTCCAGTCAAGCATTGACCATGCAGAAGCATGGGTTTCTCTTAATATACAAGACATAGAAGATAGGGAGACAGTTCTATCTTTGGCATGAAATGAGTATATTATTTTGCTCGAGTGACTAAGAATATGCACGTAACCACCTAACTCTGAGTTGATTAATGCAGGACTGTAGCGGCATGTAAAGTAATCATCAGCAATTTCTAAAAAGAATATAGCATCATCTATGTTGATCGTTTCGCTCCAGGTCATGCTTGTGAAATCCAGTTGATCAAATACACGTCACTGATCGTTTTGATCGTGTCGTCATCTATAACACCGACTTGAATGTAGAACAGATCTAAGCAAGATCCTGTTAGAAAAGGATAGCCCTTATACGAAGTAGTAGGTGAAGGACAAGGGTTGCAAGTAGTGTGAGGGACTTCGACAACGGGCAATAGACTTATGATCACAAATTGGTTACTTCTAACCACAATTCGATCTGTATCACAAACCAATAACCACCTGCCAAAGTTATGGCATACACTTTACCATTGCAACAAGTAGGAGATTGTAGTAAAAGATCATCATCATCATCATCATCATCTACATGACCGCTTATGCTCCGGAGTTGTTTAGCATATGACATTTCAGTCCATTTTAACCTCTTTCTTTTGCGGTCTAGACGGCAAAAAGCAATCCAAGGAATTCCGTCTCCTAACAAAAGGAAAACCGAACCTTGTTCGTCAGGTGGAGATGACAGACAACATTCATAAAACTCTTTTTCGTTGCGAGTGATCAAAGGGGGGAGCCTGATCAACTTAGAGGTAAGCGGGTTCCAAATAGACCAAATCACGCTGTCTGGACGGTCGGAGAGAATCACCCAACCATGAAAACACCCCCGGATACGCCTCCCTTGCAACTCTTTGATTCGACACTCGTGACGACAATGCCTGTTGTTTATGCTGTATAAAATATGGGTATCAGATTCCTGCAGCTTCTGAGCAATAAACCTTGCACACAGGGAATGTAACTTCTGATCACAACAATTCTGCTTTGCCTCCATCAAATTAAGATGTTCTGTCAAAACAATAATAATTTGTTGAATGAGAGTACGTTCTTATCAAAACACATAGAGTTACTGTCAAATAATTTATAAGTCTTGTGATCAGGAAAAATATATTAACAAAACTTTATAAACTGGGGCTAACATTTTTATTCGATGGGATACGAGTAAGGTTTGCTTCATCGGACTCATACCCATTGAGATTATTTACGCGTTTGTTTGTTTGTTTGTTTGTTTGTTTGAACTTGGTTTATTTAGTTACCTGGATGACGAGACGAATCGAAACACCAACGGCGGAAGTAAAACGAATCACTTGTTTACGTAGGATAACAACGACGACACTTGATGCGGTGGTTGATTAAGGGTTTACCGTCGATAGCAAAGGGCTTTCGAATGAGGCTATAGGTTAAATAACCTAAGCAGCCGCACGATACCTATTATATAATAATTTAATTTGATTAATTATAAGTTTATTTTAAAAGATATGTTTCTCTTTAAAATTTATCACATTAACAATTGGTTGAGGTGGGATGCGGCTTTCTAGGGGTTGCAGCGATTTTATATATTCCAACATATTTGTATTTCCCATCAGCCTGAACTTTATTTTTTTTTATTTTGATTATTAATGTTTTTAACTTGTTATTAGTCAAATTTTCTTTAGTTATGTTATTATGTTATAACTTCGTGTATTAAAAATATAAAATATTATTTTGATATAAGATATAACTAAATTATGTGTGAGTAAGTATAATTAATTAATAAAATAATTTTGTTATTTTATAAACCTTTCATTTTGAAAAAGTTTTTTTAACTCTTGTTTAGGAAATATGTTATTTTTGATAAAAAAACTCATTAATTCAAAAATGATTTTAGTTATTTTTGTTTGTTTAAATGATATTTTGTATATAATAAAATCTTACTTTGATAAAATATCATTTTTTAGATATCTCATTGTGTAAAAACTTTGGGTTTCAGTTATTCTAAAAAAATATTCTATATAAATTTTTATTTAAAAACGATCAATCTTAAAATATTTCATATGTAAAAAGATACGTTGTTTGCAAAAAATCATAGCTTCTAAAACCTTTTTTTTCAACAATTTTATTTTTAATCAAACTATTTAGTTTTTAATCAATCAAAACTATCTTTTATAAAAATATATATTTTAGAAATTTTGGATATGTTAATTGAGAGAAGTGGAGAGAGAGAGAGTTTACCAATGATCCTTAGTCCAACTGGTTAAGGTGAGGTACCCATAATATGTAAATAAAAGGAAGATCATGGGTTCAAGTCTCACTCTAAGTAAAATGCTCAGAGTTGAGACAGTGGATTTTTTTCAGCAACGAGTTTCCTCCTGTGGGGGTTGAGGGTGCAGTCCCGGCTGAGAAAGGTATAGATGGGTCCGATTAAGATAACACCTATCCTTCGAAACAGGGTCGTACATTTGCCGTTAAAAAAAAAGAGAGAGAGTTTAAAATTTAGTCATTTTGATTTTTTTTTTAAAATTCATAAATGATTTGGCTGGGAAATTAAATGATAGAATTAATGTAACAGTGATATGTGTCCACCTAATTTAATCATTTATTAATATAAATTAATATTATGTTTTATTTTGATTATTTGTTGTCATACCGGTGCTTTATTATTATATTATTAATTCGGTTAGTATCCCGTGTATTACACGGATTGAATAAATAAAATATTAAATAGTTATTAATAAAAATTAATGAATTATTAAACGACCTTTTGATATGAAATATAAATAACATTACGTACGAGTGATAGAAGGATGATATCATTTATTAAACTTTTGTTTAACTTTTTTATTGTTTTTTTCTCAAAGAAGTTAGTTTTTAAACAAATTTTTCAAAACAAACCGTTTTCAAAAAATTATCATTTTTAAAAATTTATTAATTTTGTTTCAAAAGAAATTTATTTTTAAAATCCACAGGTTTTAAAGTATATTATGTTTTTTAAAAGTTTGATTTTTTAAAAAAGTTTTTTATTTTATAAAAAGTATTTCTTTACAAATGGCATTGTAGAAAGATCTTTTTTTTATTTAATTAAAAATATTTTTAATATGAAGACAATTATAGTTAATGTGATATTTATTAGGAGAGAAAAACGGAAAAATAAAACGTAGGGACAAAAATTGTGACAATAGGCATACAAAAATATATTTTTATTAGTATGAATAGATATAATCATTATTATAATTTTAATTACTATTTGTACTCTTTTATTATATTTATCATTATTTTATTGTTATTATTTTATTATATTTTTATTATATTTTTATTATTCTTACCTTTTTAATTATTGTTATTTATTTATAACGATTAATTTTCTTATAAATATAGTTCAGAGATGAGAAAGATGGATGCTTTATCTAAATTTCAAATGCTTGAGGTGAGAGTAGTTCTTGAATTTAAGTGAGAATGTTTAATCTTCTTACCAATCTGTACCCGGTTGAGGTATTGTGTAGTGGTTGGGCTTCATCACACAACCCACAAAGCTGTGTTTGAGATGTATTGGAATTTGGAAATTGGACCCAGTAGAGTGAGATGTTGAAGAGTCTTGTGTGAGTCAAGCCGTCAAGAGAACTTGGAGCATTTTCGAGAAATTTCATCAAAATTAGCATGTCGAGAAATTTATGATTCCTAGTGAAGGGAAAGAAAAGTTCATCAAAATTAGCATGTCGAGAAATTTATATACGGGACGTAGTTGGCTCAAGACATAGGTAGCCTTTGTATTGAGGGTTATATCTGAGAAAGACATATGGGAGACTTGGTGGAGATAGTTTGTGCTCAGCATAATCTTGCAAATATAGGTAAACCTAACAACCAAAAGGGTGAAAATTGTCATAAACAGGTGTTCGGTGAAAGATAACTTCAAACGAGGAATTTTTGTCGAGCACCGGGGTAGTTAGTCGATTTATCATGTACACCGTAATATATATTCTTGTGAAATGAATTGAAGTAACGATGTTATTTTGTATTTACCTATCACGTTTACACCTTGAAGAATTTAGACGTGTTAATCCACACATGTAACCATAACTTTGCTTGTATCCTGCAGATTGTAAACATTAGAAACTGACAAACGAATGACGTCTTGGTTAACAAAAGACTTTTGACTTTATTATTGGTAAGGACTTAATTACTTAAATATGCTTAATCTTTCTAACTTGTAAAATATTAAATATGTTAAAATCATGAAACTGCAAAGCCATTTCTTTCTCTTACTCATAAGGTTTATTTCAACATATAAATACAAAATCAAAGCACCAAGCATAATAATCTAGTAGCTATTGAGAAGGTAAACCGCTGATGTTTAGGTCAAATACTCCAAATTAAGCAACCAGATTATTTACAAATAAAACTTATTTAATATCTATACATGAGCTATCGAGAAGATATCATGTACAGAGAACATGACCGTGCTGAATGTTACATCGCTTTGTTTAATTTTGTAGAGTTGGTTTAGCCAATTCATCGTCTAGGATTGGGGTATTTTTAACATACATTGCGAGTTGCGGGTAAATTCTTCTTTAACTTGAGAAAACGTTTTAATAAAAAGGTGTGTGGTTCGAGCCTAACCACCTTCTTTGTGCTGCTGTCTTTCTTTTTCTTCCGAATACGCAATCACACAGTGCATGTTTATTTAATTCATTCATTTGCTTAATTAATTCATTCATTCACTATTACTAATGTCACTTTAATCCCGCCAGGTTTCTAAACTTCTACCAAATTTCTATATATTTGTTACTTAAAACATTAATTTCTACTTTCGTACTTTTATATACGTGTTGGTATAAATTCGAGTACGTTTATGTTTTGACCTAAATTATGTTTAATACAATATGGGTTAAATGTAAAGCGTTTCGTGCTTATTTTAATATATTATGTGAGGTAGTCTCCATTATGACGTTCATCAACGTGTTGACTTATATTTTATTCAAAAATTAGTCGAGTCTAATATAAACCATTTTATTGTTTTTTATATATGTTTTGAGTTGGTCTATTTTTTATAATTTGTTTGGAAAAAAATTAGGCATGTTTTAATGTAATATATAAATTAGAGTTGTTCTATGTTTCAATGTAAATTTAATTAAAAAGACAAGTAGGATTTATTGTAGAGTATGCTTGTAACGCCGCGTACGATCCCGCCGCAACGCACAACGGTTAAACACATAGTTCCATCTCATAAAGAAATCACTTAGGACAACCAATGCAGCAGAGCAGGTGATGCTAGCTACCTAATATTTAAACTTGTATTTCTATTTATTATCTCATTAATTAATTATTATTATAGAATGTGTGTATTGTGTAGGTTAGACGAAGTTGATCATCGTGAAGAATATTTATCTCGTATTATATATATTTGCCCTACTTAGACGTGATCATTAGCAATAGTTAACTACATATGTTTTTCCCCACTGATGATCAGTATGTCATGTTAAATCATTATATATATATATATATATATATACTCTAGTCCGATATGATCGATTGAACTATTTCGTATGTAATTAAGCTGCTATATATACTGACTTGATTAATTACAATTTATAGTTTACTATATTTTTTCCCTTCTTTGTATCAATAATTTGATCATGACCACCCTTGTTTGGCCCTAATGGTGTTTGAATAATTATATGAGTTTTGTCAATGATGGCTAGTTATTTACTTGTTAATTGATGAAGAAATGTTTAAGGGTAAAAACATATTTTCATCTCTAAAACTCTTTAATGACATATATACTCAAAAAAAAAATTTAAATGCATATATCTCCTTACAAAATCTTATAATTGACAAATTTACCCATTTCCATTTAAAATAGTTTATATAATAATTAATTTGCTTTTATTTTAATTAAAACTTAATAATTAGCTAATTTCCCCTTACAGATCTTATAATTGGCAACTAGATTAAAAACATATTTTCCATCTAAAACTATTTAAAGGCATATATACCCATCAGTAAGTGTTTATTAATTTTTTATGAAAGGGTGATATTGTTATAATAATAATCTATAACCTATAATAAAAGAATGTTTTTTAAGATACGTGTCATCATTCTAACATATCAAAAAAATCATATTCCCGCATCTCTCTCATAATAAATACAAAAATTATAAAAACAATTAATTTGACTTTTCTTTTTAACTATATATGTTAAAACAAATATATTGATATTTGTGTTTCTTGTCACTCTCATATTAAATGATAATTATTATAAATAAGTAAACTAAACTATTAATATCTAAAATGTAAATGTAGTTAATTTAATAATTTATTAATACATATTAATATAGAATAATAATTTCTAATTCATTATGTGTTATAACTTTTAAATTTTCATTATAATTTTATTTCACCAATGTATAATAACATATAGAAAATAAACTATTCATTAAACTAATAATTTTAATATGATTTATTTCTTCCACCAATGTAATACATGGGCTCTAACCTAATTGGACATATATGCAATTAAAGTTTATGCTTGGATATATAGCATTTAAGGAAAATTTACAATGGTATATATGCAATTGATCCAATGTTTAATTAATTAATGGAAGTACTAGCTAATCATGAAATCCCAATTAATATTAGTTGTGTGTGTTATTCTAATGACGGTGTCAATCCAATACATTTATTCATAAATGGTTTGATTTCGTGTCTTTTGAGAATCCTTTACGAGCTACATGCTCTATCATGTCGACACAACAACCTTAATTGACTGGTCAAAGTGTTTAGGATCCTCTGTGTCGACATGTTAACGCCATATAAACTATTGGCGATAGGTGTCGATGACGTTGTAGCTAGAGTGTCATCGCCATAGATTTACTTTCTTGTAGTGCCATTAATGTGATAAAATGGAACCCTATTCTGTATCCCATGAGAGTTTGTTACATTCTGCGTAAATAATTTAATATTTTCATTATTGGTTTATATATACTATCCATGAATGTGACACCTAAAATAACGACAACTTAACGTTGCTAGAAAATAATTGGACGATGTCAAACATTTATTTAACAATTCATAGTTCGTTTTATGACAAAGTTGTACTTTCAATTTTATTACTCTGCTTCACGTTGCGATAATGAGACCAAATAGAAGGCCAAAGGGAATGATATTTACTAGTTTTTATATGTAATAACTAATTTAAAAACAAATAATAACACTTGATAATAATATAAAACGAAAAAACATGTTAATGCTTATCAAATTTTCTACTACCAAAGCCTAGATGAGTCTCTTTAGTTGCATTGGTTGAAGTATTTCACATAAGCTAATGACTATGCTTAAGTCGATGGTGTAAATTGATAAATGTACATAGATAAAACGGAAAGATGGGACTTTATTTTTATGGTAAATTAAATTTTAACAATTCAAACTATCTGACATGTGTTGATAATATTCCATACTATAAACCTGGACGGTAACACTTTCTACTTTTACTATCAATAACAGTATCAATAAGATGACAAACGAATTTTTATGCTTGATTTGCACTTGATTATACTCACAGTAAGATTATGAATGAAATGAAGTAATAAACTGGGGAAATCGAGCGAAAAATAAATACAAACCAAGTACGGATCTATGATAATTAAGTTACCAGGATTGTTGTTGTTAATAAACTAAAAATTGAGATTATGAATGAAATGATAAAATGCTTTTTTAATTTATACTTTATATTAGACTAATAATAATAATAATATTTATTTTAAGAATAATGATTATTATTATATTAATAAAAGTAGAAGATAATTATAAATAGCAATTGAAATACATAAACAGTATTGTTGGAATTATGTCACTATTTGGGATAATTTTCTGACGAAGTTTAAAAGCATTGTAACACATCATTGTAAATTATGGTCCTCCATGTAACATCTTTGTCTTATTCCTTTTTCTATATATGGTATGTTGTATATGTAAGAATATGCATAGAGACTGAAGCAATCAAAGTTTTACTGCATACATGCTGCATAAAAGTTTTACTGCATGCATGCTGCATAAAAGTTTTACTGCATGCATGCTGCATAAGTACTAAAGAAGAATGCTTCGAAGTTTTACACATGCAACATAAATATTCTAAGTGTGAAATCTTCTGAAGCCAAGACCAATATCTTTCGAAGCCAAAGATGAAGTCTTTCGAAGCTTCAGAGACAAAGTCTTCCGAAGCCTAAACTCTTGAATACTAATTTCTTTTGAAGAATTTTAGTAACATGCTTTATCTGATGTACTATTCCATAAAACTGGACACCTTTCCGTTGCATCTCTGTAAAGTCACCAACTTACATGAGTTGGTGAAAAGATCCATGCTTTTGGTAACTGTATATTAAGGTCTTGAGTTTGTAACTTTCTATTTCATGTACTTTATCCTTTTTGTAATAGATAAGAATGTGAGCTATGACATGTCATAGTCACAAAGTCAAAAAGGCAATCTGCATTTTTGACTCTACGATTGATTTTTTTAGTCTAGTTAATTGTATCCAGCTGGCTTTTTTAGTATGGCCGGTTGTAGGATGTAGTATAAGTATCTCATGTTCTTATATCTTTCCAATATGCTTTGTAACACTTGTAATAGAACATAAAGAAAGCAATATACTACAATCTTGAAAACCATCTCACTGTGTATCTTGCTCTTGTGTTATGTCTCTTACATTACTTGTGTTCTTAGTGTCTTATTGTGGTTAATCCAGTTAACTGTTTGTTTAAGTTTAGTTAGTCTTCTCTTTGTGTTGTTGTGTTGTACGTGAACCCCCTTCACTAGTCTTGCATTTGGTATCAAAGCAATCCAAGCTCTTGATATAAAATCACACCATCTTAAGATCCCTCACACACAAATACTAAATTTTCAAATGGCAGCCATTTCCAAGACTGATATGAAAACTGGAACCATGAACAAGTCCCCACTAATCACTCTTGATGACATTGATACCTGGTGCCTGAGAATGGAAGGTTTCATCAGGTCTCTAGACTCAAGAATGTGGGAGTCTGTTAAGAATGGACCTTACATACCTAGCACCCCCTCTACTACTGGTGCTGGTATGATCCCCAAGGCTGTGGCAAACTACTCTGATGAATACAGAAGAGAGTAGAGATTGATAGAAAAGCCATGACAGCCCTTCAGACTGCTCTTTCAAACTCTATATACAGAGGTTTCAAGAAGTACAAAACAGCCAAGCAGATGTGGGATGCACTGAAACTAATGTATGAGAGTTCCTCTGAAGCCAATGAGAACAAGAAGGATCTCCTAAAGCAGCATTTTGAAAACTTCACCTTCAAAACAGGTGAAACCATGACTCAGTAAGAGTTCCTCTTGAGAACAGGGACATTGTAAGGAAGTTCATGTCCTCACTTCCTAGGCAGTGGACACACTACTGTGTGGTGATCAAGAGGACTAAGAATCTAAAAACTCTTACTCTGACAGAGTTATATGGGATTCTCAGTGGCTACCTGATGGAGATGAACATACAAGGTTCATCTGGCAACTCTAACAATCAAATGGGTTCAGCCCTGCATGTGGTTAAAAGGGATAGAATAGAACCCCAATATCATCTCATATGCTACCCTGACAACACACCTAAGGGTCCTTTCATCACCTTCTAGAGACACCAAGGGAGAACTACACCAAGGAAGCCCATTCCAAGAGACAAGTTCTTCTCAAGCATTTGTGTCTTCTGATGAAAGTTGTGGTAGCTTTCTGTTCACCCTTGAAGACCTGGACTGTATCCATCCAGATGATTTGGAGTATATGGATATAGTCCAACAGATGGATCATCTCACTCACAGAGCCAAGAAGTTTTACACACGGACTGGAAGGAAGTTTCCAAGCAATGCAACCAGTGGAAAGTTTGGCCTGGACAAAGGCAAAGTCAAGTGTTACAACTGTAACTTGATGGCCACTTTGCCAGGAGTGTAAGGCACCTAGAACAAATAATGGCCAACACAGTCCAGACCCAACTACATTGACAAAGCTCCCCAGAATGAGAAGCCAAAGCAATAGGTTGTTGTTGCTATTGAAGAAGGAAGCTTTGACTGGAGCTTTCAGGTGGAAGATGCCTCTCCAAACCAAGCACTGATGGCAAATCATGATAAAGCCAAGGTATTGGAACATCTCTGTACCCCTAAATACATTGCTAAAGTAAATAGATACAGGTCCTATAACATGGAGATGAGATCTGATCTTGAGTCCTTAAACATTTTAAAAGCTGATTTTAGAAAGTCTGAAAATGATTATAAACTAAAGATAGAGGACTTAGAGAAAACAATTTCAGTTCTAAAACATGAGCATACAAATTTAGGACTCAAAATGAAGGATCTCATAACCAAGCTGACTGAGTGCCAGGCTGAGCTTGTGATCAGCAAAGCCAGGGCAGACAAATGTGTTCTTGAAGAAGAGATCTTCAAGAACATGATATCCTCATCCCTGCACAACAAAGTGTGCTATTAAAATAAGTAGGGACTAGGATCAAATGAGATATATCCTCCACACATAATCTTGTCTGTAAGATCACCTAGGTGTGGAACTTGTGAAGATGAGCTTCCTCTCATAGATCCTTTGAGTGAAAAGGATAAAGAAGTAATAGTGAAGAATTCCTCTGAGAAGAGTGAAGAGGAGGATTCTAAGAAGGGCCACTATCCTTCTGAGGAGAAGAAAAAGACTGTGATGACCAAGTCAATGAGAAAGAACTTGATCAGAAAGAGTAAAAGGAAAGCAAGGAAGGCTCAAGAGATCAAGGCTACTTTTGACTCCAAGCAGAAACAAGTGTTTATCTCTGCAGGGTTTGAAGTAGTAAAGACTGAGGACATCAACCTAAACTCTTCTGCTAAGAGTTCCGGTTCTTGTTCAAATCATCTCAGTACCAAGAAGAAGATTGATCTGCTGTGTACCACTACTGCACAGCCTGGACCATCAAACTCCAAGAACAGTTCCCAGCCCAAAAGGACTGTCTCAGCATCTGTAAAGATGAAGTTGGAGAAGGGATGTGACCAAAGTCAGTCTTGTTCCCAGCAGAAGGCTCTTGGGAAGAAGAAAATGGAGTGTGTCATGTGTGAAAGTACTGCTCATCTTGCTAGGGATTGTCTATACAATCCTAAAGGTACTCTTCACATGACCAAGACAAAGACTTCCAAGAGTTCCAAGAAGATTCAAGCTTCGAAAGGAAAATCTGTTTCCTTCGGAAGATCCAAATCTAAGAAGAAGGCAAGTGGAAAATTGCCTTCGGAAGAAAAGTTGGTCTCGGAAGGAAGGAATACTTCCGAAGCACTGAGGTTTGCTGCAGTGCTGTAGGATCTTCCGAAGGCTCAGTCATCAAAACTTCCAAAGTATCAAAAGCTTCCGAAGTATTGAAGGTCAAGTCCAGACTCCAAAGCTGGTGTGGAAGTCTAAGAAAGACCAAGTGACTGAGAATTCTCCATCAACAACAACTCAAGATCCTCCTAGCACAACCATATGATCTATTACTGTTGCATTACCTTCTATTTCTCTTAATGAGCCCAAGACAAGTAAGGCTTGGTTTTCCAAATGTAACTAATCATTTTCTTTATGCAGGGACAACTGAAGACAAACAAAAAGTCTGGATCATTGACAGTGACTATTCCAAGCACATGACAGGAAATAGGTCACTACTCCAAAACTTTGAAAGGATTGATGGAGGGCCAGTTGCCTTGGAGGAGATGAAGGCGGTTACATTTCAGAAAGGGGCAAGGTCACAAATGGTAAGCTCAACATTGAAAAGGTAAACTTTGTTAAAGAGCTTGGGTACAATCTTCTGAGTGTATCCCAATTTTATGATCAGAGTCATAACATGCTCTTTACTGAGCATGAGTGCATTGTTCTCAAGCACGGGGTGGTCTCTCCTCATGAGCATATTCTGCTTAGAGCCCCCAAGAAAAGGAACATGTACAAGATGGATTTGCAAGAAACATCTCCCTCTGGAGAAGTTCATGCTTTCTGTCTAAAGCAGTGATGAGTCTTTCCTATGGCATAAAAGAATGTGCCATGTAAACTTTAAAAACATGAATAAACAATTAAGAATGATTTGGTAACTGGAATGCCAAAGAAAGAGTTTACAAGTGATGACCATTGTGTTGCATGCCTGAAAGGGAAGCAACATAAGGTATCTCACAAGCCTAAGGAAAGGAACTCCATCACTACACCCCTACACTTGTTACATATGAATCTCTTTGACCCTACCAGTGTAATGAGTCTAGGAAGGACCTCTTACTGCTTAGTGATCACAGATGACTTTACAAGATTCACTTGGGTCTTCTTCCTTAGAACTAAGGATGAGACTCCTGAGATTCTGAAGAGTTTCATCTTGAAGATTGAGAATCAATCTGATCACAAGGTCAAAATCATAAGATGTGATCAGGGAACTGAATTCAAGAACCAAATCCTTGATGCATTCTGTGATGAAAAAGGTATTGCAAGACAATACAGTGCTCCCAGGACTCCTCAGCAGAATTGGAGTTGCTGAGAGGAGAAACAGGACACTAACTGAAGCTGCAAGAACCATGTTGTCTTACTCTAAGCTGCCCATCACCTTTTGGGTAGAGGCAGTCAACACTGCTTGCTATGTGCAGAATAGAGTTTTAGTAGTTAAGACTCATGGCAAGACTCCTTATTAACTTTGGCACAAGAGAAAACCTTTCATTAGTTTTCTCAGGTCATTTGGTTGTCCTTGCACCATTTTGAATACAAAGGATCAAATTGCCAAATTTGCTGAGAAATCAGATGATGGACACTTCATTGGATACTCTTCCCAAGATAAGGCTTACAGAGTATACAATCTCATAACTAGAATTGTTAAGGAGTTAGCCAATGTGACTTTCAATGAACGCACACCCTGTGTGGTTGGTTCTGGTCATGATTGGCTCTTTGATCTTGATTTAGTTACCAACTGTTTTAATAAATCTTGTGAGACTGTTTTAGGATCTATAGAAAATTTAAATACAGGTGATCCTGATCCAAGATTTGAGCTAAGAAGACCTTCAAGTAACACATCTTCAGCTCCAGTTGGAACTACTTCTGCAAATGAGGTTTCTATCAGCACCACAATGACAAACTCAGCTAATACATCTGGTATGCCTTCAAATTCCAGCTCAGAGGCTCCACAACTAGATAAGGATGCTTCAATTGCAAAAGAGAATGATGGTAGTGGGGAAAGTGATCAAGATTTTCTTAATGCTGATAACCACTCCATAGATGATAACATCAATGATGTCACACACTCCATGGATCAAGTATCTCTTGATAAGTGTGCTGATGTGGTGGGTGAAACTTCTATGCCAAATCTAAATTTCTATAATTTAGATCTTTCTCAGCAACTTGCTATGATCCCTCAGCTAAGGATCCACAAGTCCCAACCCACCACAAACATCATTGGAGATGTTGTTACAGGGGTAAGAACAAGAGGACAAACCCATGAAGCAAATGTTTGTCTCCACTCTTGTTTTTTATCCCAGATAGAGCCAAAGAAAGTTGATGAGGCTTTGAAGGATGGAAGTTGGGTTGAAGCAATGCAGGATGAGCTGCTTCAATTCAAAAGACAAAAAGTTTGGAACCTTTGTCCTCTTCCTCATGGGAAGACTACCATTGGAACCAAATGGGTGTTTAGGAACAAGAAGGATGATAGATGCATTATTATCAAGAACAAAGATAGACTAGTTGTTCAAGGATATACACAAGAAAAAGGAGTTGACTATACAAATGTCTTTGCTCCTGTAGCAAGACTGGAAGCTGTTAGGATATTCCTGGCATTTGCTACATCCAAGAACTTCAAGATGAAACTCTCTTCATCAAAGGACAGGGAATTGACATATTGCTAGTTCAACTATATGTGGATGACATCATATTTATTTCAACTAATTCAAAGCTCTGCAAAGACTTTGAGAAGCTAATGAATGATAGATTTGAAATGAGTGCCATGGGGGAACTCAATTTCTTTCTGGGAATTCAAATGAAGCAAGTTGAAGATGACATCTTCATTAGTCAGTCAAAGTATGTTCAGGACATACTCAAGAGGTTCAACATGACTGATTGTAAGATTTCTAAGACACCCATAGCTAGATGCCACTCCCTTGGACCTGATCGTGAGGGGGAGTGTGTAGATGAACACTTATACAGGGATATGATTGGGTCTCTTATGTATCTTTTAGCTAGCAGGCCTGATATCATGTTTGCTACATGTATTTGTGCAAGATATCAAGCCAACCCTAAGATGTCTCACCTTATCATTGTTAAGAGGATTTTAAGATACCTTAAGGGTGCTTCAACACTTGGTTTATGGTATCCCAAGAATCCTGACTTCAATCTGTATGCATACACAGATAGTGATTATGGTGGTTGCAACATGACTGCAAAGTCTACATCTGGGGGATGTCAGTTTCTGGGTGGAAGGGCTTGTCTCATGGCAATGCAAGAAACAATCCTATGTCTCTGCATCAACTGCTGAAGCGGAATACATTGCTGCTGCAAGCTGCTGTGCTCAAGTGCTTTGGATTCAGAATCAGATGCTGGACTATAGGTTCAACTTCAAGGAGACTCCTATTCACATAGACAATAATAGTGCTATCTCAATCATAGAGAACCTTGTGCAACACTCAAGGACCAAACACATCAATATCAAGTATCATTTAATAAGATAATTATGAAAAGGGGTTAATTAAACTAGTCAAAGTTGATACAGATGAACAATATGCTAATATATTTACAAAGACTTTTGATGAACAGAGATTTAAATATCTTGTATCAGCTATTGGGATGATCAACTTTGAGTAGGTTTTTCGTATAACTAATTCTTATTATTTCTTAAAATATGTGTGTCCTAAGTTGTCTAGTTCATCACTTTCATAAGCTCTTGTTTTTTGGATGAAAAAATCTTTTTGAAGACTTTCCTTAGATTTATGAAAATTTTGATCCTTCGGAAGTATGTTTTTAACTTTGTAAGAAAATCATGCCTTCAAAACAAATAACTGTCTAAGAAATTTTACCTTCGGAAGAGATTTCTGAAATATCTTCCGAAGCTTAAATGGTTGTCTAAGACACTTATATGTTTTCAAGTACCTTTTTTTCCGAAGCAAAATTAACAATCGGAAGCTTTGTTCTTTTGTGTACAAAGTATTCAAGTCTTAATTTCTCTTCTGAAGCAAAATTTTCAAAACTCTTAGGAAATTCTTTCGAAGTCATTTTAGCTTCGGAAGCTTTTTCATTAAAACTTCCGAAGATAATTTACCTTCGGAAGCTTTTTGACTTCCAAGAAAACGACTTTTTGAGCAAAAGTAAACTACTTTTTTAGAGGTGGGACCGACATCCGGATTTCAAAGTTTATCCTCTTTCATTAAACTTTGTCTGAAATCCTTTTCACATATAAACCCAATGGTTTCCCCCTCTTTTTATCATCTGCTTCTTTCTCCAAACCTAAAATCCTAAATTTCTTTCTGAAATTTCTTTCTTCTGTCTTTCTTCATCCTTAAGCTACCTCACAATGGCCAACCCCACTCACAGAAATGATCTGAACTTTACCATGCAACTCCACAGACAACATAATCAGGTTGCTCTGTTAAGCTCTGAGAAGGATCCTCATTTCTCAGAGGTTTGTCACTTCTTAGCTTTGTCTAACTACTTCACCTCCCTAACCATTGATCATCCACTTTATGAGGATCATCTGCTTGAATTCTGAAAGACCTGCCAAGAGGTTGTAATGGATGGGGAGAAGGCATTGTCTGCCATAGTGCAGGGGAGAACAGTCTTCATCACTTCGACCATCAACAATATGCATCTTCGGTTGGATGATGAAGAAGGTGAGGTGTTCTTCCCAAAGAAAGCTGTTAATCATTCTTTTGAGTAGATGGGGTATGAGGGAGATTACTCTGTCAAGACCTTCAGGAAAGGAAAGGTCTCATCCCAGTGGAGATTCCTGCTCCATGTGGTTATCCACAACTTATCAAACAAGCATGGTAGGTGGGACCAGATTCTTAAGGATCTCTCCTTCATTATCCATGGAATGATTCAAGGGGTCAAGTTCAGGTATTCTCAATTTGTTTATACTAATTTACTTGCCAACTTAGACTTCTAGAATATTACATGTTTCCTAGATATGTCCAGTACATTCTTAACTGTGAACTGGGCTCATAGTTAAGGGAAACAGGTAACATTCTTAAGCTAGGACAGATGAAGCCCAGAATCTTTAAAATACTAAGAAAGCCCGCTGTTGGCTTCTCTGGGGTAGAAACAGCTCTAGTCACAAAAATGTTAGAGCTCATTGCTCAAGGTGACAACATAGCAGCACCAACTAGTGTTGAACCCACACCTGCTACATCCCAACCATCTACACAGTCACAAATCACCATCACCTACCAAAGAAAATCCAAACGAACCCCTGCTCAGACTATTCAGTCGATGGAGGCCCCCATACACTCACCCATATAGGAGGAAGTGGAAACTAGAGCTCCCACTTCTCCTGAGGAGCAGACCACTCCCATCTCTTCAAGGATCAGTGCGGAGGTTCCTCATGCTCAGCCTGATGAGCTCATAAGCCAAACTACCTTAAGCCATCACTCTAAGTCTCAACACTCAAGTGATCAACCTTTAGGAAAAAGTTACCATCCCCAGCCTTTAGATCTCAACCAACCAATCCCCAACCTTGACTTCTATACTGATGGAGATTTAGGTTTCAATGAGTACCATGATTCTCTCTTCTTTTCCCCTACTCAAAGAGAGATGAGTGCTCATGAGTCTCCTACTTCTAGCCCATATCAATCACCTACAACTAAGGTGGACACTTCTAAACCTGTTCAGGATGTCCATATGGAAGAGGCTCTCACTTTTGAAAGTGATTACATCATTAAGACCTCAACCATGGCAACTCAGCCCACTGACATCTCAAATGAGATTGTTAGTGAGCAGAGGAAATCTAGCAGCCAAGAACCTAAAGCTGGTGGTGAGACTGAGGACTTTGGTCTAATCATCTCATCCCCCAATGATTCTTCTGATGAAGATGAGGGGAATTTAAGAGTAAAGGTGCACAAACTGTCTAAAACATGCACCTATTTAGTCTCCAAGGTTAGTCACCTTGAATCTCAAGTGACTACCTTGCAGAACAGGGTCAATGATCAGCAACTTCAGATGTCATATCTTAAGGAAAAACTAGCTGGGAGACCTTTAAGTAAAGCTCAACCAGGAACATAAGAACCTGTGGATGTGATTGACCTAACTCCTGGCTAACCTATGCAAGTGGGTGATGCTACCAAAAAGGGGGAGAAAGTCATTACAACTACAGAACCTGGGAGTTCTTCAGAGAGAATGGACACTGAGGACTCACCATCCTTACTTGCAATTGTGCACTCTCAGCAACCTCCTTAAATTCACATTTATGTGGACTACACATACTCCTTTATATAGAGTCTGTTTGAGGATAGGATACCAAGGGCTATGTCATCTCCACCATCTTTCAATCACATCATTGGGTGAAGGTATGAAAGCAACAGGAAAGCCCTAATCATCATAAGAGTTCAAGGGCAGCAGGAGATTTTCAACTTTCAGACCTTGAACTTCTATGAAGGTCTTGATTTAGTCAACACGCCACTTGTCAATCCAAGCTAATCAAGACAAGCTAACAAGTTGGCACAAAGAATCCAAGACAGGATCAATGCAGAGTTTAGCCTAAGAAGAAGACTATGGCAATCAGATAATGTCATCGGTCAACTGGATGTTGAGGCAGACCCTATGATTAGCTTCATAAGGGAAACCTTGACTGAAGGCCCAGTGACAGAACTTGAGAGCCCAGTCTTATCACCAACAACTGCTGCAGAGATCAATGTCCTTTTTAAGACACTTGCTGGTGAAGGTGCTTCTCAACCTCTCTCTGGCCAGAGCTCAGAAGCTGCATCGAGCAATGAAGGCCAAAGCTCTCTCCACCCTGAGTCACAAAGGTCTGTGAGTGACAAAGGGAAAAGAAAGATGACATCTGAGGAGATTAAGGAGGAGAAGAGAGAGAGGAAAAGAAAGCTGAGGGGAGAAGGTCCTTTTTTGGGTCTACTAGACTCATCGAGACTGCAATCAGGGCTGCCCCCAGACCAGATACTCAGAATGATGAGTTAAGGGAAGTCAGGATAAACTATCTGCAGACAAGGAACTATGACATAGACAATATCATCTCTTTCCCCTTGGAAAAGTTAAATGAATTGGTTGACCTGGAAAGGTCAAGGGAGAAGAAGGAGGCAGAAGATGCAGAGCTTCTAGTACAAATCAAAGAAGAAAGAAGAAAGAAAAGATTGTATAAGCATGTGCCTACCCTCTCCCCAGTTCAAGAAAGTCCTGCATATGAGGATGTGGTTCAACAAGAACCTCAGGTAGATAAAGAAGAAGAAGGATCAAGATGATCAACTACCTGAGTGCCACATGTCTCTATCAGGCAGAAGCACTTCTTCCCTTGTCTTATGACTATGTTGAGTTTGAGTATCTCAAACAACTTGAACTTGAGAAAGTCAGAGAAAGAAATACAACTAAAAGAAAGCTGAGGGAAGAAGCTGCTAAGTCAAGAGCCATCATCCACAAAAGCATGAAGAAATCTGCTGACAGGCAGAGGATGATGAGCTTCTTGAAGCTGTATGGATTCTTCGGAAGAAGACTTGGCCCCATGTCTCTATCCACTATGGATGAGCATATCAGGGTGATCAAGCAGAAGATCAAAAGTGGAGAGCTGGTTGACTTACATTTCCCTCCAAGTCAAGCCCCACCTAAAGTGGAGGTTAATGTTGAACAATCAGAGACATCACAACCTGGAGCTCCTGTTGAATCTCAGCAAGCTTCATCTTCTGATCCACAATAGGTCAGACTCACTCTCAATCTGAACCTGTGAGAGTTGAAGACCCAACTAAGAAAGACAATGAAGATCAATCAGGTATTGCAGGCCAGTCTTCTTAGTTAAAAGTTGTAAAGAGAAAGAAAAGGATGGCTTCTAAACCAAATCCAAATAAGAAGAAGAAGACTGTATCCTTTTCTAAACCTCAGGATGAGTCAGAACTTCCTAAGGATGTGCAGCCAGAGGATGCTCCATCATCTCCCATTCCAATAGCTCCTCTTGCATCAGAAAGACTCATCCTGTCCTGGACATACACTACAAATCCAGAAAGGTGGCATGTCATCAGAGATCATGGCATTAAGAATGTCTACACTTGGCAAGACATGTTTCAGTTTCCTCTGCATGATCTCTTTGACATGAGAAGACATTTTGACAGTCTGAAGGATCCTGATCATCTCATGAAGAAAGGGTTGGTTATCATCCTGATGAGGACTATTGATATCTGAAGTCTTCAAGAATTTTGGTAGCATCAGCCTAGGGGGAGTTTGTAGAGAATATGCATAGAGGCTGAAGCAACCAAAGTCTTTCTGCATGCATGCTGCACAAGTACTGAAGAAGAATGCTTCGGAAGTTTCACACATGCAACATAAATATTCTAAGTGTGAAATCTTCCGAAGCCAAGACCAATATCTTCCGAAGCCAAAGATGAAGTCTTCCGAAGCTTTAGAGAAAAAGTCTTCTGAAGCCTCAACTCTTGAAGACTGATTTCTTCCGAAGACTTTTAGTAACATGCTTTATCTGATGTACTATTCCATAAAGCTCGACACCTTTCCGCTGCATCTCTGTAAAGTCACCAACTTATATGAGTTGGTGAAAAGGTCCATGCTTTTGGTAACTGTACATTGAGGTCTTGAGTCTGTAACTTTCTACTTCATGTACTTTATCCTTTTTGTAATAAATAAGGATGTGAGTCATGCCATGTCATAGTCACAAAGTCAAAAATAAAATCTGCCTTTTTGACTCTAAAATTGATTTTGTTTTGAGTCTAATCAATTGTATCCAGCTAGCTTTCATAGTATGACCGGTTGTAGGATATAGTATAAGTATCTCATGTTCTTGTATCTTTCTAATATGTTTTGTAACACTTGTAATAGAACATAGAGAAAGCAATATACTGCAATCTTGAAAACCATCTCACTGTGTATCTTGCTCTTGTGTTCTGTCTTTTACATTACTTATGTTCTTAGTGTGTTATTGTGGTTAATCCAGTTTACTATTTGTTTAAGTTTAGTGAATCTCCTCTTTGTGTTGTTGTGTTGTAAGTGAACCCCCTTCACCGGTCCTGCACTATATTTCTGCATAATTCATTAGACAAAATTACAAAAATAGTCCATATGGTTTTGATCAAATTATAAGTTTGGTCTCTAGATTTTAAAAGTTGTAAATTTAATCTATACATTTGAAAGTTTGTTGTAAATTTAGTCCCCACCATTAGTGTCCGTTTGTTTTAGACGACCTAGGGACTAAATATACAATATAGTCAAACCATAGGGACCAATTGTGTAATTTTAGCCAAAAATAAAAAAAAACAAAAAAATCAAATAAAAATTAAGAAATTAAAATTAAAATTAATAGATTCAAATAATCTTTAATAAAGAAGTTCAAAAATCATTAAAAATATAGAATAGAAGTTAAAAAATAAACCAGTATTAAAACGTAAATAAAAGTAACAATAAAATGTATATAAAATAGAAAATGAGAAAAAGAGAATTATGCTTAAATTTTTTTAATTATTTTTGATGAATTCATATGCTATGTTTAAATCAAAGAATCCAAAAACCTTGTGAAAGTATAAATAAAAAAACGCAAAATGAAATCAAACCATTTTTTATTTTTTTAACTTTAATATGATTTTTTCAATATTTATTTTGACTTTTATAAGTGATTATTCGGTTGTATTTTTATTTTTTTGGTTTTTATTTAACTTTTTTATTTTAATTGCATACTTTTTTTTTCAATACTTCTTCATTTCTCTTCTTACATGCCTTTTATTTTTACTTTTATTTAGTTTTGAATTTGATTTGATTTTTTTAACCTTTATTTTAATTTTTAAAAATTATTGTATTTTATTATTGACGTTTATTTGAATTTATTTTAACTTTTGTTTATTTTCAATTTTTTAAGTTTTAGAGCAAATTGCATAAGTAGTCCCTATGGTTTGATCATATTGCATATTTAGTCCTCATATCATTAAAAATTAATGAAATCTAACGGTGATGACTAAATTTGCAACAAACTTTCAAATTTAAACTAAATTTGTCGTTATTTAGTCAAATCACAAGGACTATTTTGGTAATTTTCTCTAATTCGTTAAATAAAAAAAACAGAGCATTGAAAATACCCTTTAATATGTTGTTGTATTGTTCATAATTATTAATGTTCCACTGTTTATTAGGGTTTCAAATCATTGTTTTATTCCAAATAAAAATTTTACGGATACAATTTAGTAGCTTGGTATTTAAATTTTGAAAAACAAGTAATTAAATTTACTTAATATGCCTAAATTAACATGTGACTAAATTAAGTATCTTGGTATTTTAACTTTATTTATATATAACTAGACTAAAAACCCGTGTAATACACATGTTCAATTATAAAAAATGTTTTTAGTTAAAAAGGTTCTGAAGTGATAATTATTGTTAATACTTTGTATATCAAATTTTATGTTTAATTTTTTTAAAATCATCTATATCTAATATTAGTATTTTTCTTTATCAATACTTATAAGTTTAAATTATATATAAGATAAAATGAAATGAACTTATAAATAAAAACTTTAGTTAATAAACAAATTATATCAATTATGAGAACATTTATAAACACCAAAAACTTCTTTGTATGTGATATTCTGTTTATAATTTTACCACTATTATCTAATATTAATAATTATAATTGATGTCTACTTGTGTAAGGCCCCGTTCCCGGGACGCTTACAGTTGGTTCTTCATCGCACATAAAACATATAATTACATTCGTCTTACAAAAATGTTGCAGCGGAAACATTCAAAAATGACATCACATTTCATTATAAAAACTTTTGCCAAATAATACATCGTCAGTCGGTTACAAAATACATTATTACATTATATCACAAAAGCATTAAATAAATGGATGCCATCCCAAAAGAGCTGAGTAGCCACCTTGTGCCATCATCAGCAATCATTACCTACCAACTGGAAACACATCAAAGTCAGCGTTGCTGAGTGAGTTCTAGTTTTATAAAATAAAACGTACCTTCCTTTCGTTAAAACCTTTCTTTTCTTTCATGTGATCATACATCATACGTACACATAGATAATTTTATTATTATCTTCTTCATTCGTTCATTCATCTTTACATCTTTACATCTTTTCTTGCGCATCAGATATATTCCGTACCAATACCATATGCTACACCCCGAACTATTTGGCTACTGGGCCGAAGTCTATAAATAGACAGCTAAACATGGTGCCGCAGTACCAGGGGTAAGCGGTAGAGGTTTTATATAAATGATCGATCACAAAGAAAGACCCCCGATGTGCATCCTCCCGGGGTAGCGAACCCGCACACCGTTGGGCTAACACCTTTTAATGGCATGTCTCGATATCCAATGTCTGCAAGACTTTCATTACTTTCATCATTCATTAATGCATGCATTCATCATGTTCCACTTTTCATTATCTTCCACTTTACGTTACGTAATACTTCATTTCATGCATTATCATAACACGTAAAGCCACAGGAAAGATAAACATACATCATAATAAGGAACATCAACATGCACAATCATCACGTCATACATGGCAACATCATACATACATAACATGCATCATGCATAAACATGCAACATCATCATCATGTCCAACATGCTCTCTAAGGCCTTAACAGTCATCTTACATGCTCTTACGGGAACCTTTACGTCAAAACTTACATCTGCACTTTCTCCCGAAAGTTAGAAGTTAAACTACACTTCTCCTCGGGTGCAGCAGCCCTATTCGGACGTATGGACCCCCTTCAGTCGCATGGCCTCCATGCGACTGAACATCATACGAATGAACCAATGCGGATGAACACTCAATCGTGCGTATGGACTAATGCAGATGAGCACTTATGCGAATGGACTTTCAATCGCATGACCTCTATGTGACTGGCCCTTCAATCGTGCGAATGGACCCTCAATCGTGTGAATGGACCCCAATCATGCGAATGGACCCCAATCGCACCCTATTCGGTCGTATGGCCTCTATTCGATCTCCAGTCGGTCGCCTAGCCCTAGCTGATGTAGAATGCAGTTCCAGCCGAATGCAACTCGACCTCCAAACTCATCTAAACTCATTCTAAGCCAAATAGACCACCCTACACCTTAGGGATGCATACCACCACACCATTCAAGCACACACAAGCTCACAAACAAGGCTCAAACGCATCATACACACACATACACATACACAAACGGGTTAAACATACACACACTCAAAAACCCGATTTTCAGATGTTTTCCATCCCAAATCATTCAAAAACATTTAAAAGAGGGGTCCTAGAACTCACACAAATGACCACAACGAGAAGAGCTTCGATTTGACTCACTTCCCAATGATTTTGGCTCACTCGAACCAACCCGAACCAACTTTTTCTCCCTTTTCTCCTCTTTCTCTTTTCTCCTCTTTCTTTTGGCTGAAATATGAGTGTGGGGAGAGGGTAAGGCTGTCCTCTCCCTTTATATACTCCCACTCACCCGACTTTCTTTCATTGGCGAGTTTGGTCCCTCAACTTAGGACTTTATTTCTTTTTCTTCCTTCGTCGGCTTCAAGATAAATAAATAACCGGGTGTTACAACTTGTAACTCAAGATAATACAACATAGAGCTTGAATTGGTGCTAAGGATCAAAAATGCAATAATTACACAAAAGTGTGGACTATCTTTTGCAATTTTTAATGTTTGGGGACAAAACATGCAAATTAAACCACAGGTACCATTTATGCAACTTTTTTCCTTTTTTTTGACAAAAAACATAAATTAGTTTCATGCTTACTTTAATTAAAACTAAATCAAAGTTTCATGCTTTCATAAATAAAAACATAAATATGTTAATTTGATATAAAAACCAAAATACTAAAGTTTATTTTGAAATCAAACTTGAAATCCTTCAATCGTACTCATCACTTCTACTCTTGCAATCAAGACTTGTATATGTGAGCATTGAATTGATACTTTGTAGAAGAGCTGTTGTGATATAAAACTTAGGGTGTGAATGATATAAAATAGATCAATTAAGGCGTAAAATGATTAGTGAGTTGAACTTGAAACATTATATGATTTGAGATAAATCAAAAACATAATATGCTTGTTAGTTAAAAAGGATATAAAATAGTTCATCTTTCTATTTGAAAATCGATATCATGATTTGGAAAAATCAAAACCCTGATTTGATTATTTGAGACCATTGATTTAATGAAATATCTAAAATTGTTTCAAAATAGAAGACACGTATGAGGTTTCTTGTCATCTACATAGAACGAGTGAATTAGGAAACCTTTAATTGTTTGTTTCAAACAAGAATCTTACACGTTTCAATTCTTAATCTTAGTTTAATACAAACTCATCATATTACATATTTGGTAGGGATATAGTCAACTTGTTTTTGGGTATGAAAAATAGTAAACTTACTTGCAATCTATTTAGGGTTTTATTTTAAAACCATCCAATTGCCTTTTGTAATGAGATTTTTCCAAAGTTGGGTTGGTAGAAAAATAATTTTACAAAATTAGTGTTTTTAAAAATATTTACCAAAATGGTTTTTAGTAGAGAGTTAATTTTCCAAAATTAATATGATTATTGCACATAATATTTTGGTGTATATTATTTAAATCTAATTTTTTGACACTAATATCCTCACAACACTCAATATTTAACTTACAATTTGACCCGTCAACGACTTGTTCAAAATTATGTCATACTCCATCACATTTTTAAAAGTATCAATTTTCAATTTTTTTACAATTTTACATCACTTTTATGATTTGTATATGTTGTGATTTCCATTTGACCTTCAACGTATAGGGTTTTCATTCTCAATTTCTATGATTTTGATTATTTATGTAAATTTCATTGCTTTTATTTAATGTTGTGATTCTTAACAACTAAAAGAAATTTATGTGTATGCATTAAATTCTAAGTAATTTGAGCTGTGTGATTCTTTTTTATAAGTCTTTTTAGTGATGAAAATTTGAAAATTAAGTTCATTGATTATTGTAGATGCTAATAGACAAGATATTGTAAAGTACAAGGTACATACTCTGAAAAAAAAACATAAGATTAACTATTGGTGTTGGCCGATATAATTTTGAATAAACAAACAACTTTGCAAAGTGGGCATTAAAATTAAGTGAGGGTGACATCGGCAGATCGAATGATGGGGAAGCTACGACAGATATATCGCACGATCTTCTTATTACTAATGTGGTCGATGTTATCTCGAATTTAATCGAGTTTGTGTATCCTTTTCTCATTAATAATTCTAAAAACCCAACTTTCTTTTAAGAGAGAACAATTCTTGCTTCAAAAACGAAGTTGTTTAAGAAATCGATGATGGTTTACTTTCTTTGTTTTCATGTGACAAAAGAGAACCTTAGCTCCAATTCTATAAGCCAAAAATAATATATTAATGATACAATCAATTAGAATTTATACTCCCCTGATTTTCTAAATAGAATAATAAAGCCTTTTTGGATTACCAACCACTCTTTAATATTAAATATTGGTGTTCTCGTCATTCTTCTAAGAAACATTGATAAAAAAAAGTTGTTTGTGTAATGGAACTATACTAAAGGTTATATTAATATGCAATCATGTTATAGAAACTCAAATTATATCATGTAGCAATGTTGGCATCCGTATACTCATTCCAATTTTAAGTTTAACACCTTCTGACAAAAGACTTTCTTTCAAGTTTAAAAGAAAGACGGTTTGCTTTAGTTGTATGTTTCGCTATGACAATAAACAAAAATCATACCAAGTCAAAGATAGAACCATAACTTTGTCTACAAGGCAACTTTTAACTGTACAAGAAAGCCAAGTGGTAGTGTGGGCAATGCTTGATTGCGGGTATTACTTGAATCCTATTTTGATAATATAAGGTTCAATTAATTTATTTTTAGCAGGAAGATATTTTTTATTATCTTTGTACTTTATGTAGGTGAGAAGTTGATCATCCTAAATCGAAGCAAGTAGAAGAGTATAAGGCAAGTTAATGTTGAAATTGATAGCACAACAAGTGACTCACAACTGCTTAGACTCCCCTTTCATATTTTGAAGATGATTATGGAGCTCTGTGTTGGTGTTGAATACATGAGGTTTCGTGCTACATGCAAAAGTTGCTATTTAGCAGCACCTTTGATTCAATGGAGCAACAAAACAACTTTAAGGAGATTACAAATGTATTCATTAATCTCACCATGGTTAATGATATTTGAACATTCTCGAGGCATTATCACATTTATAGATCCATATGCGGTGATAAGTACTTTATAAAAACACCCCAAGAACTTAATGATGGTTACAAAGTATATTGTTCCAGGTAGAGGTGTGCCCCAAACCGGTTCGGGTTCAAACCGGTTTCAATTCCATAAATCCAAACCTATCAAACCGGTTTGGGTCGGTTTGGAACCAATTCGGGCCCAAACCGGTTCGGCCCAAACCGTTTTTTTTTAATTTGGATTTTTGTTATATTCAATAAAATTTTAAACTTTTAATTAAAACATAAACATTTATAACATTTATATAATTTAAACAATTTATATAATTTATATAATTTAAAACAATTTATATAATTTAAATAATTTATAACATTTTATAACATTTTATAACATTTTATAACATTTATAAACATTTAAACAATTTAAACATTTATAAACATTTAAACAATTTAAACATTTATAAACATATATATATATATATATATATATACTATTTATTAACATTTATAAACAATTTAAGCATTTTAACAATTTATAACATTTATAAACAATTTAAACAATTTATAACATTTATAAACAATTTAAACATTTTAACAATTAATAACATTTAAAACATTTAAAACTAAACATTTAACATAGTTGTTTCTTCGTTCGTATTATACTTGTACGTTTATTCCTCGCCACCAGAACTGGAACTGTTACGAAGGTAGTCATCATATGCCGCTTCATCGTCAGTCATTCCTGGTGTCAATCCGCTCTCTACCTCGTCCTCGTATAATTCTGCTTCGTATTCCAGTTCTCCTTCAAGTGAACGTTTGTCTTGTACTCTTTCCGTGGCATCCAAATAATCTTTCAAGCAAATTGACATTTCAACTGCTTGTGGAGTGAGTCGAGTTCGTCTTATTGATATAACCCTGCCACTAACAGAAAAAGTAGATTTCGAAGCTACCGTAGAAGCTTGGACGGTTAGTAAATCTCGGGCCACGGTGGATAGGATGGGAAATTGATTTTCCTTACCTTTCCACCAAGCCAACAAGTCAAAATTTTGTAAGACCATACCTCCCGAGTTCACTACTCTGAGTGTTACCATGTTGACGTTTATTACATTCATCTCTTAAAGTATTATATAAATCAAACATTGGATCATTCGAACATTCGGCATTTGCCGCATGCCTTAAAGCATCATGGATTTGTGATGTTTCCCCATATTTAATAAATAAACATCATACATTGTTGTAATTGTTTGTTGAAAGTAGCTTTTAAAGTTTTACTATACATTGGTTTACCAACTTCTAAATCGAAATTAAAAGTAATTTTATCAAGTAAAGTTTCAACCTCCGACAATTTAAACAAGGGTTTAAAGCAGCGACACATGTCATAACGGGAGGCATTTCTTCAAAATACTTTTTAAGTTTTTCTTTCATTGGGGTTTCATATCGGAATAAGGTCTACCCCTACACGACAATTCATTTAATTTTGAAGTCATTAAATAAATTTGGTGAAGTACCAACGGACTCGTTGGGTAATAAACTCCAGAAAGACATGTAGTTGCATTTTTAAAAACTTGAATCATTTTTGTTACTTCTTCAATGATGGCCCAACCCGATGGATGGTAAGAATTTGCCTTTCCCCGACTTACCAAACTATTATGAAAGGCTATTAAACTTTCTTTTTATTCAATAGCCTTTCCAAACATGTTACATGTGGAATTCCATCGTGTTGGTACGTCCCAATTCGGACCTAAACATTTAGTATTTGCATCTTTACAAAACTTGCGATATTTAGTATATCTTTGGTTATTACTAAAAATATCACGTAACATTCTTTTAAAACAATCTTTAACTGTTTCAATCGTTTTTAAACCGTCTTGAACGGCTAAGTTTATGATGTGCGCAACACATCGACTATGAAAAAACACACCCTCACATATTGGTTTATATTTTAATTTCAAATGATCTATCGTAAGAGTGTTGTTTGACGCATTATCAAAAGATATAGAAAATATTTTGTTTTCTAATTTATACGTTTGAATAACTTTATCAATAAGATAAAAAATGTTTTGGCCGGTGTGAGGATAATCAAACAATTCAAACGCAATCGTACGTTTCATCATTTGCCATGAATCGGGTTCAACCCAATGGGCGGTGACACAAATGTACGAGTCCGGTGAACCGTGAGGTGTCAACCAAACATCACTAGTTAAGTTAACGAGCCTTGTTTGGACCGCTAGCCATTTGACATAAATCATAATTGCACCATACTTCGGGGTTCCTATTCGTAGGAAGGATTGCTATCACCACGTTGCTTGAAGACGCTTCACAACCAACGGATGATTGAGCACTTGTTGAAGCCATTTCAGAGATTTTTGTGAGAGTGTTTTTGAGAGCGTTTAAAACGAAAGTATTTATGGAGAGCATTTTTGAGATTTTTGAGAGTAGAGAGTGCTATAAGTTATTGTGATTCAACCAAAACATCAAATACATATATATACTAACCTAGTGGGGGTATAATGGTAAAAAAACATCAAAAAACGGTCAAAAATGGGTACAAACGGCTATATAGCCGTTGGGTAACGGTAACCGGTTTGAAAACTGGGTTTAAAACCGGTTTGAAAATCAGTTTGGAAACCGGTTTGAAAATTGGAAAGGGGAAACCGCTTAAGGGTTTGAAATCGGTTTGGGCCAAACCGGTTTGGGCCTCAAACCGGTTCCAGTTTTTTTAGCCGAACCGGTTCCCGAACCGATTTTTATGAACATCTCTAGTTCCAGGTATGGTTGGTTGTTGATGTACAATCATATGGACTAATGGTGTTCTTTAACCCATTCACAAGTGATATTCTTAAGCTTCCAAAGTCTTGTTGTTTAACAAGCATTTGTTTCTCAGCACCACCTACTTCTCCTGATTGTATAGTTGTTGGATTTACAAGACCGCACTATTATGACGTAGCTATCCGCATCCACTTTGTATCTCGGGAAAGATCATGGCGTTCATATCCTTTGGATGTTGGCAGTGACGATTCATATTCTTTTCATTTTCCAACATTCAATGGCCAAGACATGTATGCCTTGTGTAACAACAACAAAAGAATTGAAGCTTTCAGAGATATGAGTAAAGGAAATTTCTCTAAGGTGATGGTAGTAGACAAAGCCCCAAGAACTTGTCACATATCTCCGGTAGAGTACTTTCTATCAACTTGTGATGAACATCTTTTACTTGTTATTGTGGGTGTGGCTGGAGAATAAGTTGAGGTGTTCAAACTAGACGATTCTACGAAAGAATGGGAGATGATATATGATTTAGGAAAACACATGATTTATATCTCTGATGTGTCATGTATCTGCCTTGAAGCTACATCACCAGAAATGAAAAATAAGATCTATTTTCCAAGATTATTAGATAATAAGGACACAAAGATAGTGTTTTATTCTCTCGAAACATGCAAGTATCACACGTTTGAGGAAAAAAATGTCCAAGAATATTTTGTTAACGACTTATCAGAAACTAGAGATTATGGTCATTGTGATAAGATATGGATTGAACCAAGTTGGTCATAAGAAAAAGATCGATATATGACTGTTTTCAACTTCTAAGTTATTTATTATTTGCTTATGCATCTTTTATACTAATATATAATAATTTATACTCCTTGTGGCTAGATATTCTTGTTAGCTTAACACTTCTATTTTAATGTTGTCCCGTAGTTTGCAACATACCTTGAATTATTAATATAAAACCTATAACACTATGATTTTTTAATATAGTTACCGAATGATTGAAATATGATTATCATACGATTTACTCATTTATCTCCATCTACCATCTCATTAATTTTCATTAGATTTTTAAAAGAAAAAGAATAAATAGGTTGTTTTTGTAATCAAGAACTTATAGCAGCCCACAAGTGATTGCTAATTGGGAAGGCTGTGAAAGATGATCTTGAGTTATTAAGATTTAATACTCTATTAAGGCATGTATGGTATTGTAACTCAAAGCTTAACCCAACGTATTCAAGAATATTATAAATAAAATGTCTTGAAACTTAAATTATTAACTTTAGTAAATCATCTATTCAAAAGTAAATTGGTAAGATCTAATAATAAAAATAATTGCTGATTTCTTTTGAGTTTTGACTTAGTGACATATGTTGTTTATTAAAGTTTCTAGTCCCACAAAATATAGCAATAAAAGAAATTAAGAGACAATTTTAGAAAGGTATGCGTTTACCGTAAATAATACTTAAACTTATTTAATAAATAATAAATCATATATTTAATGATGGTGGGGTATTTGTTCCGCTATCCCTCCATTTTCTTTTGTGATTATCATTAACTAGTATTAAGTCCCATGCGATGCAACGGGGACGAAAAACCAGAAAAACCATATCAAGTAACACCACACACTATTAGTGATCACCAACATTGAAATAACTTGTATTAAATTTTTATTTATCAGATGAAAAATAAACGTAAAAGCATTGTACCACACAAACAAAAAGTAAAACATCTAAAAGAATAAATAAGTCGATACAAGACCAATGCCTCGCAACAGGGCCATAAAGCGGGGAAATATGTGTAAAAATGTTGAAACACACACACGTTGTGGCGTGTTAACTCGTAAAATTTGGCTCGAAACATAAAACACAAAATATTTGAAATATGAAAAGTATAAGAGGTTAAAGTTGAAAACAAAAAAATATTGCGATAATTTGTACAATATGTAAAAGTATTGGATTAATAACTTAAAATAAAGAGTTAAAGATTACAAAAAAAAAGACAAAAGGTTATGTGAGTACAACTCACTTAACATATTGTACAACCTATTATGCATAACCAAGTTGATAGCTAACATAATCCTAATTAATTGTACACCACAACTATTTACATCTTAATTAATTGTAATAAACGAAACTCAAACCCTTAAAGTTGAGGAGAGTTAATTTTAGCATTCTAACTCCAATAGATTTTCAAGGGATACGAGTTAATTTAGACCAACCCCACTCCACTTCTAGGGTTAATATTGAGAATTGAAGGGATAAAAATGTAATAGATAAAGTCCATGACATGAAATCATGAATACCTAGATCATACGCAAGTTATAATGCTATACAAGTAAGGTAAATACAAGTATATATACAACTACACACGTTATAATGCTATCAATCTTGATTTGTTTTTAAAGAAGTTAACATGAACGCCATCCAATATAGATCATAAATGCAACTATACACATTATAATAATACAATTGTGATCAGCGACACAAAAAGAACATCCCACAAATTGTTTTTTAAGATGCATATATAATGATTGCCTTTTGACATAAATATTATGATCTTCATTGTATTGTTTAATTATTATCTTCATCTCCATTTTGTAATTAATTAGGTTAACACTCCACCAATCCATCCTACTGCGTTGGCATTTACATATATCATGTCAATAAGATATTAGAATGTTAGCCATCAAAGCAAAATATGCCACGATCATCTCACATGGATAAATAACGTGTGCATTCGTTTCATGCGAATGAATTAGAACAATGTAAACCTAAATTAAGTAGTAAATCATGGTTTATGTTGATATTGATATCAATATTATGTTCACAAAAATCTATTTACATATATGTGAGAAAAGATATTATATACAGACATTCTAAACTATTTAAATATTATAATATGTCGCCTTTGAGCTCAAAATCGTATGTCGTAATTAAAGTGTCATGAAACAGTTGGAAATTAGATCTCGCAGGCAGTGACGGAACCAAGAATTTTTTCATATGGGGTCACTAATTTTTTATGATCAGATATATAGCGAAACAACATCAAATTTCTGAGTCATCCAATCGAGTTATGTCGGTTCGGGTCGGGTCGGATTGAACCAACAGTTCAAGTCATTGTGATCATATACATGGATGAGAAACTTTTAAGAGATTGAACCATTTTCAAATCGGGTTGAGTTGGTTCAAGTTTTAACTAGAATCACCAGAATTAATAACCAAAATTAATGATTATAATCACTATAGTTTTTACCAAAATCCCTAATAACAATCAAAGAACCCAATAAAAATAGGAATGCACAAACACACACTCACACTCAAGAACAACATTATTTCTAGTAAATATGAAGAAGCATCTTAGTGAAGAATGCAAACCTAGTGGCGACATCAATTCGAAGGAGGGTTTCGTGTTGATGGTTTCATCAAATTCTACTATGTGCATAAGAGAAATGACAGTCCTCCACCTCACTTTTGTGAGAGCAATGGTGATTTCCAAAGAATCTACTCTTTATCATAAACAAGAAAAAAAACATCACAAATTATAATACAACATACCAACATTACAAAAATAAAAAGGAGTATAACAACTAATGATCTTATAAAGATTTATTAAAAAGGTAAACTAATTGTTTAACTGTTTGGTTTTTATCTCTTTTATGTTTACATCTTTATTTGTTAGCTAGTCGTCAACTTTCAATGCTTCAGATTGTCAACCTCCCTACACCAAACACAGTTGTCATTGACTATTATAAATTATTTAGCAATTTGCGTTGAAAACAATTTTATTTGTTTCATGAATACTTAAAATCAATTTTAACTTGTGATGCTCACAGTAAGTTGTTTCAAGGTTTTTGTGATCATCCAACTCAATGTAACTTATATTTTTGTAACAATACGTAAATACGCATGAAGCTTCCGCCTCAACGTGTGGAGGCATTTTCTAGTAAACTAATAACAACGAAAAGGAGTGTAAATATAGGATCTGAATCTTCTAATCTAGACAAAAATTTAATAAACAAAGAAACAACTCGAGTAAGGCTTGAAGTCTTGAACACAATCTAGAAAACTAACCTTGAACGGAGGAGCCGCCGAGTAGGAGTCGGAGCTTGATGGTCGCCACCGCCGCCGAGGTCTCGAAGATACTCACAATCATTGGTAATGGTCGATTGGGTTGGGGAAGAGGGGAGGCTGAGATTCAATCGATCAATATCGTGAGAGGGGTTTTTTAGGTTAGGGTTTAAATGTAAAGAAGATTTAAGGGTAAAATGGTAATTTTAGGTAATAAAAAAGAGTTTTAAAAAACTTGTCCCTTGCTAGGCTCGAACCCACAAGCTGAAGTGAGTGGAGAACTTCTTACACACGCGCGCCACTAGTGAATTAACATCAAGAATCAATCATGTTTAGAACTTAACAATACTTAACAGTTCACCATTTGAAAAAGTGTAGGTTCACTCAAAATTTCGGTATTATACGATACACTACTCGCTCAAAAATCAATGGGGTCACTTGACCGCGTACCCACGGCTGTAGTTTCGCCCCTGCTCGTAGGAACAAAAGTTTTGACAAAGCATTACCTACGTACTCTCGTCAGTGATCATCCATTGTGATGACCATAATGGGACACTTGGAAAAATATTTTCTATAAAATTTCATATGTTTTCAGAAAAACTAATTTCTTTTATTAGTGATAATTTTATGTTTCCAGCCATACTAGCATACTATAATATGTGAGTTTTAGGGGTTGTTTGGTAGCATCTGAATCGGTCCTTAGTGGTTCAGATGTCTGAATAGTTCAACAATTCATGGTTCAGACTGTTATTATTGCGAACAAATCAAACATTTATCTCTGAATGGTTAAGTATTATACTAATACTGAATATTTAAGAGGTCTAATGCTAAATGGTTAAGATCTCTTATCTGAATTGGCCGGTCAGATATTTTGACTTTAAATAGTTAAGCGATATACTAGCTTTTAATGATTCAGATCTTTTAATGGTTCAGCACTTAATGATGCAGATCTCTTAACGGTCAACACTTAATGATGCAGACCTCTTATTCATTTAACATTTAATCATTTAAAAATTAACAAATAATCTCTTACATTAATTTAACTTATTTTATAAATAAGTCCAACGGGGGCATAGAACCCAGTAGTATAAAATGTTTAAAGAATCAGTAAAAAAAAATAGACCCTTTGCAACTTTTTGACCAGGCTCCTTGTGCTAATCCATTTTGATTTGGGTCCACATGTTCATCTGTTAACTTTGGCTAGCCCCAAACGTTGTGATAATTAAGGGTGAAGGTGTACATCTATGCATGTGAGAATTGTATGGACACTTCTTTTGATTTGTTTGCAAATGTATTAAAATTTAGAATTAGTTATGATACTAGGATTTTAAAGTCCATCTATAAAAATAAAACGGAATTCTTCGTTAGTATGTTTTCTAAATTTTGTGCTATATTTTGGTATATGAGATTAGATGGAGTTTGTTATTAGCTTAAACTAGTATTAAGCCCATGCGTTGCTGTGGGGGGGCGTAAAACTCTGTCAAGTAGCACAATGACGTACTATTGTTAGTGACCACTTACACCGATAAAGCTTGTATTAAAAAAGAAATAAAAAAGAAAAAATAAACCGAACAAAAAGTAAGCGTAAAAACATTGAACCACGTAGGCAAAACATAAAACCTATAAAACAATAATTACGTTGATATAGAACCAATGCGTCGTGATCATATGGTCGTTAAACGAAAAAATAAGGGTAAAAATGTTGAACCACACACACATTGTCGTGAGTTAATTTGTAAAATTGAACCGAGACGTAAAACAAAAAATAGTTAATATGAAAATTATAGGGACCAAAGTGAAAAATAAAATAATAATAGGGCTAAATTGTCAAATTTATAAAATATTAAATTAAAATAAAAGAATTAAGAACTAAAAAAAGATAAAATTGAAGACATCCCACTAAACACAATGTACAGTCTTCTAAGCATATAAAAATTGGTAATTCGTAATATAATATATAATAATATATAATAATAGTATATAACTTTATATTGTATGAGGATAATATATTTATGAGTTTTTTTTTCTTTTCAAAATAATATTTGCCATACGAAAACTAAAATTAGGATTTAAACATAGCATAAATAAAGTAAAATATAGATACTCTATAATCACATACAAAATTCCTGTATCGGTCTGTTTTTGGCCCACACTAACAAAAATTTAAAAAATTTATGTATGCATAAGACCATTTTATGGTGCTATGGGAGGTAACTCAGTATCACAGTATTAAAGGCAATGTCGTGGTGGATTGTGACTTTGTGTTTAGTCTCTCGTGAGGAAAAAGGAACAAGACAGAGAAAGTTGTTTGTCTAAATTATGACAAGGATATACTTTTTTGGAAACTAAAGACTTAACAGATTATTAAACTTAAAATTAATAATTATTCAACAAACTGACTGTTATCATGCATGTGAGATTGATTTAGGTACAATCAAATAACGTTATAAAACTCTTAGCATAGGACTAGAAGCTGCCTATTATTGGACGACTAACATCCCACTAGTTAAGTTTTATTTTAAAATTTGGTTTCTAAGTTATGTAAGTGTCCATTGCTTTTGATTTAATGAATTTCAGTTTAAGAATATTTATGGTTTATCATTTGTAAAATGTGAAGCGTCTTGGATTTATAACTTTTGATACTTTTTGTTATAGTTAGTATTTTTATAAAAACAATTATTTATTTAAGGTAGAGTCTTAAACTTCCTTGCCTTTAATTGCATGATGCAACATACAATACGGTCATACCATAAATTAAAAAGCAATCATCTCAAATTCTTGTTTTATTTTTCAACTAATTTTTTTTTATCTACCAACAACACAACTAATTTACACCTTAACTGTAATATATAGAACTTGAACCCTTAATGTTGAGGAGAGTTAATTTCATCATTCTAACTCCAATCATCACCTATTGACAGTGGTTTTCACCTTCGAAAATCACCATTTAAAGCTTTGATCTTCTACCGTTTTCAGATTACTTCCTTCGCTTACTAGTATTTACTAACGTTGATGGCCGCTTGCCACCTCATAACACCACCTCTCACCTTCGAGTACCCACCGTAATTATCACTAACATAATGTCGTAAGCTTATTATTACTATTAATATTACTCTAATGTGATTCTGAATATAGCATGAACTTTCATAAGAATCTCTATATTTATTTATACTCATAATTAAGGGGAGTGAGTCATGCATACCGTGACATCTTCATATTAACACAATCTGATATGCAAAGATTTGAACATCTTTGAAATTAAAAATCTCATGTGTTACAACCATGATAATCTTTTGGCTAAACCTATTAATGAGTCTTTAAACTTTTAAATTCACAAATTTAAGCACCTTAATATATAATAATCACTTGAAAATTTCAACACCTTCTTTCTCCTTATTTTTTTTTATATAATTACAAGCTTCCCTTTTAACTAAGTTGACCCTTGATGTTGAGGAGAGTTAATTTCATCATTTTAACTCCAAATAGATTTTGAAGGGATAAGAGTTAATTTAGACCCACCCCCAGCCCAGCCCAGCCCACCCCACCCCACCCCACCCCACTTCTAGGGTTATTTTGAGAGGAAGGGATAAAAAAGAAAAGAAAAAAGAATTTTATGGAAACAATAAAGTAGCTAGGTATTTTAACTTCTAATAACAAGTAATTGTTAATTTTAACTAATTTGTATGCCTAAATTAATAATGTGAGAAATTATTTAACAAGGCTAATAAAAAAATTGGAAATGCATCACTCGATTGATAGAACACTCTTTTAATTTGTCATAATGTAAGTTTTTCATCACCGGCTGGTCATGCATCGTAGGATGCTTTCAAAACCAATTTAAGTATATAGAAATCTCATTAATTTCACTAGCTAACGTAAGTATAAACATGCAAGTAAGAAAATAAATCTGATAAATAAATCTTCTATTATAATTATCAATATATATAAGTGTTCACATATCACTTTGAACTTTAACGTACGAACCGATTTACTTAACAATAAATCGGATTCACCATAATTAATCATTTACAAAGATGGATTATATCCTAACCTAACGTAAGTAACGTAACCTAACCATATATATTTATATTTATATATAAAATGGGAACATGCACAAGCAAAACCATGTTCCCATCTACGTACCTACGTACTCTTACGATGACCTACTTATTCACTCCATCCCGTGGCGGGTGAGAGGCCGCAGCATCACCGGATCTCGTAGCAGCGGAGTCCACGGAGGGCGCAGGCGCCTGGGTGACTACTAAGGGCAGTGGTTTGGGTGTGTGGTGCGGCCGAGAAGGCGGAGGTTGGTTGGAGGTGGATGATCGGGTCACTTGTTGTGACAGTGGTGGTGGTGGTGGTGGTGACGGTGGTGATGGTGGTGGTGACGGTGGTGGTGGATCGGCTAGCTGGCTGCTGCAACCTGCTTGCATATGCGTCTTGAGATCCCGTGGTGATTTGAACTTCTTGAGACAGTAGTCACATGTCCTCTCTCTTCTTTTGGTTATATCATCAGCTTTCCCCTTACCCTTACTCTTAGGTGGAGCCATCATGTTATATTTTTCTGCTTGTAAAATGTTCTTGCGGTATCCTCGCCCTTATATACACACTGATGAAATTACTGATATATGTTTACACCTACGGATCGAAAACATATATCGCTATGATATTTTCTTTACTGCAATACATATTTTTGATGAAGTTATATATAGTAACAATACGTACTAACCGCAAACAGAAATGATTACCTGCACCGACCAACTTTTTGCGCTTTTTAGTAAGAATACTATTTGAAGAGGGATAATGATTAAACGATACTGCGTTTTTCTTTCTTGTTTTAAATTTACAGTTGTGGAGGTTCCATGTTTCAAACCATAAACCTACCGAATACATACGCTTTGAATGGTTCGGTTTATACAGTTTACATCATATTTTAAACCGACCAGCAAATCACCTTTTGATTTTTTCTAGCTAAGGAAACTGGAAACATCAACTCCACCACTTTAATTTCTAGAACGAAACTATGACGTTGTTGTTCTAAAAAAAGAACCAATCTATAAAAAGTAGTCCATCATGTGTTGTCAGGGCTACCCTAGCTAAAACTTATTTGCTACAAATAAATTAGTGCATTAGTGTCTCTTTCTGTGAAGTAGACATCTAACTATTTACTATAAATTCATATTTAACAAGTTTAAAACATTTATATATTATTAACAATTTATTTAATAAAACATACTTTGTATTAATATTAGACCAATATAAAACTCCGAAGCAAAAAATCTAAGGGTAAAATAGCACAATTTCACGTACAATAATTTTTATATCTAGCTTAATTATATTTTTATATCTTAAGAGTAGACAAATACTAATAAAATTATGATATTTTCAACATTAAGCAACACTCTTTCTTTTCTTCCTTTCTTAACAGCAACGTCTAAAATATATATGATACAATAGACAACATTTAAATAATCTAAAACATTGTTGATTGATAATAGTAAGATGATGAAATAGTTGAATTGTGGGTTCTATAGCATTGTTGAACTACCAAAATGCATGGAAGGAAATTGAATTAATGGTAAGATGATGAAATAGTTGATTGATAAATTTATTCATAGAATGATTATAATATATAAAGTTTATAAGAAATCTTACAACTTTAATACACAATTGTGATTGTTCTTCGTATCTACGGGCGGGTCAAATTAAATTGTGCACATACATTGTTTTCTGTTTTGTTTCTAGAGATCTTGATCATAGTGTGTGATGTTGATACTATACAAATTATGTTTCCATAGATCTTGATCACAGTGTGTGATCATAATTTGTGTGCTAAAATTCTATCCCAACCCACCGGCCCTACGATTTTTTTGAATCACCGTACCCTCTCACATCAAAAGCAATGGTTTCTTTTATATAAAATTCAATCACCTAATACATCCAAAAATTAGAAACCAAATGTCCAAACTTTTTTTCATCAGTTAGATGACAATCTTCAAGTGATGGGTAACTTCCAGTCCTATGCTAAAAGATTAAGAGTTTCATCACCTTATCTAATTTTACTTGTATCAATCTAGCTAACATGCATGATGAAAGTCAGTTTTCTTGAATAAGTTTCAATTTTAAATTTAGTTAAATCAATGTTTGTAGAATCGGACATAATAATGAACCACACAGTTGTTTTACTGGTCTCAGTCGGATCTGTAACCGATCGATTCAAATGCAAAAAATCTTAATAGATATAATCAAACTGGTTTTATAAACAGTTCTCCGATTCAACTTGTAACACCCGGCCCCTCGCATCAACAATATTGTCAAATTTGCCCACGAGGAGCTCAAGGATTTGCTTTTAGTTGCTCGGATGAAAACTTCTTAGGGAGGTCACCCATCCCTGGATTGCTCCCACCTGAGCATGCTTAACTGTGAAGTTCTCTTCTCATCCACAGTTAATACGCTCAAAACGCGTTGTTGATATTAGAGACCGGACATTCCTTATGAATCAGAAATTTCTCATGTCCATGACCGATGTGGGATATGTGTAGGGTGTCATAAGCACCCCCTGTTTGGACTCATCGTTCTCGATGAGCCCAAGAAGTCACCATCCTTGGTGAGGTATGTCCTACACCCCGAACGGCACAGGAGTGGCTCTGATACCATTCTGTAACACCCGGTCTCTCGCATCAACAATATTGTCTGCTTTGCCCACGAGGAGCTCACGGATTTGCTTTTGGTTACCCGAGTGAAAACTTTCCAAGGAGGTTACCCATTCTTGGATTGCTCCTACCTGAGCACGCTTAACTGTGGAGTTCTCCTTTCATCCACAGCTAATACGCCCAAAACGCGTTGTTAATATTAGATACTAGACATTTCTTATAAACCATGAATCTCTCTTGTCCACGACCGATGTAAAATATATGTAGGATGTCACATAACTGATTCAACCGACCTATCCATTTCGATTATAAAAAACAATAAAATATCTTATTTTCATTTATAGTCGGACATCTACCGTAATTTTGTTCCCTCTTGGAAATGAGTGGAGCCATCAAATGTTTCCTTTTGCCCCATGAAGCTACATGGTACCTCCCTACTAGTTGAAATTGTGATATTCCCTTTTATGATTCTTAACTTTTCAACAATATTTTACGATTCTTTACTTGAAGAACACATGTCATGTGTCCCTTTCATAATCTTCTAATACTTCTAATTTCCTGACGTGGGCCCAAGTGTGGATAAACAAGTTTTAGTTTTTTTTGAGGCCCAAGATCGCTTATCAAAAGTGGCTTCACTGAAACGATCATAAGTTGGGCTAGAAGTTTTCGGTTTAGGTCATCGTTTCGGCCAAAAAAACGACTTATTTTATGAGTTATTTACGTTTTTGTCTTATTTTTACATTTTGTTGAACTTTACATTTGACCCAGTTTTTGGCCCGTTTATGTTTTGTGGCCCATTCGAATTTGGTTTTGTTTCTTTATATGTTTGTAAGAGATGAGGGAAAAAATTATTGAAATTATGAAAATTTGTTTTCTCTCTATCACCGTATGTGTTAGTGTAACCTGATTATCGGTATTCTTTGTGAATCAACGATAGTTAGAAAAATTGTTACTGGTATTCTCATTGAATCAACAGGTTCAATTATCTATCTCTGTTTCCAACTGCATCATTTCCAATTTCAGAAAATAAATGAGAAGATAAAAATATGAAATGTCATAACTTTACAACAATAATTATGAATTAGAAGAGTATAGTAGAATGATATCGGCCTAGTTGTATATTTGAATCACAATGATATATAATGATGATATTGAGCTAGCAATCGCAACACTAGTCTTGCAATTTGCTTATTGAAACCAGCTGACATCTTTTGAATATTTTTCTTGATAATCTAATTGACATCCTATATCAATATCAAAATTATAAGCTTTTTAAATAAATATTATCAAACATGTTGGACTTTCTACTAAAACTAGAAACTGTGTTGCACAAGTATGTATTATTGTGTTTCTTCAAGATTTAAAAACATATTTTAATGCTTCTTCTTGTATAAAATATTTCCTTAATATTTGTTGCATAGAAGACCTTAATGTGTTTGATTTGTTTTTTATAAGAGATTATTTTACATAACTGCTTTTATTATATAAGACGCACTTTAGTTCTCAATATTTATGTTTTTGCATTTTTACGCAATTCTCTCATTCAACTCTTTTTATAAACCATGAACTATTTTAAAATTTTGTTATGTGAAACTATTAGACGCGCTGGTTATTATTTAATGTCTACTCAATCACTTAGTAATATTAAACGAAATGTCGACCGAAGGCATATGCTTTAATGGTATTCAAGGGTGTTCTAAGTTATTCTTTTTTAAGAGGATGTGAGTTCAATCAACTCTTGTAACATTCAAATGGTGTAGATTTTAATTAGATATAGCGTGTGCGTGAGTTCTCTGCTAAAAAGTAATATATAAATAAAATGGCAGAAATGAAATCACTACAAGAAAACATGGCAATAGTGATTGCCCTTTACTAATATATATCTAGGGCTATAGTGTTAACGTGTTGATGTGGTGAGCTTTGGAATAAGTTTGCTCAGTCGAGGGTAATAGTATTGACATGTCGACATGTTAAGGTAGTGTGAGAATAATAAAAAAAAACTTTTTTTTATGAAAACTTATAGCGTCAAAAAAATCATTTAATGAAGCTAACATTTAACACGTATGTTAAATTGATTCAGTATGTGAAATTGATTCAGATGTAGTCAGATAACTTCATAGAACTCCTAGCATATGATTAGAAGCTGACCATCACTTAAGACTGACATCCCACTAATTAAGTTTTTGTTAGACGTTTGGTTTCTAATTCATGTATGTATTGGGTGATTGAGTGTTTGTTAAAAGAATCCATTGCTTTTGATTTAACGTAATTATGTTTAAGAAATGTATATGGTTTGCCATTTATTAGATGTGAAATCTCTTAGATTTATCTCACACATTTATAGTTTTTAATAGTTTTTAATAGTTTTTGTTATAGTTAGCATTTTTATAAAAACCTATCATTTATTTAATATAGGGACTTAACCTTCCTTGCAATTTCATGATGCATCGTACAATACATTAGTCATATTTAAATAATAATAATTACTAAGTTGTTTATTCGTTATTGTATCGTACAATGTGTTTAATTTATCTTTATCGTATGCTTTGTCCAAGTACTGTAACTTACATCTTCCCAAGCTAGTTTTAACTAGTTATTATCATGGATTCCGTTGCCGGAAATACATTCATCACGTCGGCCACCTTTACTAGGACCAAAAGCGAGGAATGAGAGATTACTTTGGATATGGACTTTCATTTTCATATTCAAATTCCAACGTAAGTCATCATAAATTCCTATTATTTATTTTACTTATTACATTGATAGTTATCTATTATGTTTTTATTTTTACCATTTCGAGCATTATATATTTAGTTAAAAATGCGGTGACTAGTGTTTGAGTTTTTTTTTCTTATTTTGATCAAAGTCACAAAGATTTTTAAATTTGCAATCAGCCTTATAGTAATATATTTATAATTTTCACAACAACAAATTGATATTTATAATTTTTGTCACAGAGGTTTACTATGTTTGATATTTTTAATAGTGCATTGAGGTAGCATGGCGAATTTAATTGATCATCGTTATTAGTATCGGTGTTATTGAAACCGGTATCGGCATCAGAGTTTTTAAATTTACAAATCGATCCTCATATATGACGATTTTAAATTTTGCACAAGGGTATGGTTTTAAGATTTTGTCACAAAGATTTAATGAGTTTAGATATTTTTATAGGTTACTTACCGTTGAGCTACGGCGAAACACTAAATTGATTGTAAGAGAACATCATCGTTGCCAACATTAGTATTATTGAAATTGGTGTTGCTATGTCCTTTTATGGTTCCCGATTAACCAAACAGATAATGACCAAAGTATCAACCGTAATAATCTCTCAAATAAATCAAATCATCATCATTCACCAATCTCTCCTTAAATCACTCCTCGTCACTGAAGATTTTACTTTTCAATTGTATAGTCAAAAGTAGTTGTAGACTTCCATAATTATCTCCTTGTAATTAGTTTTCTTTCATTATTTATATGGTGTAATATTTGTCAATGAAATCATTAGAGAGTTAATTCTTTCATGGTATCACCCCCAAGATCCCTATCCCTGTAAACCCACCACCGTCCCTTTTCTCCTTCTCCCCTCTTCACCATGTCGACCAACATCTCCTCTTCCTCCTCTACCAGCACCGAAACAAAACTACCCATGGCCACTATTCTTCACATGCTTACCATCAAACTATCCTCCACCAACTATCTTTTTTGGCAAAATCAACTTCTTCCTCTTCTTGCCAATCAACACCTTCTTGGTCATGTTGATGGCTCTCTCAAATCACCACCTCCCACCATTACCGTCGATTCCGCTGAACAAACCAATCCCGCCTTCACGGCCTGGTCGTTCTCCGATCAACAGGCCATTCTCATCCTCCACTCCTCTCTCACTGAAGAAGCTATTGCCGAAATCCTCGGGCTAACCACAGCCCGCCAAATCTGGACTGCTCTTGAAGCAGCCTACAGCAACTCTTCCCTTGAACGAGTGCATTTGTTGCGTGACAACCTTCATTGCATGACAAAAGGCTCTTCCACCGTGGCCGACTTCAGCCGCCGTTTCAAAGCGGTTTGCAATCAACTCTCGGCTATTGGACATCCCGTTCCGGACACCAACAAAACCCACTGGTTCCTATGTGGTCTTGGTTCCGCCTTCGAAAGTTGGTCCACTGCCATTCGTACCGCCCGTGATCCGCTTCCCTTCCGCGACTTACTCATCAAAGCCGAAAGCCAAGAAAAGTTTCTCCAAGTTATCAACCCTCCTCCAACCCCTACTGTTGCCTTTGTTGCTCAAAACACCCCAGCCGCCAACCATTCAGCCTCTCCAAACCGTGGTCCTCGCCGCGGCCAGCCCACCAGCTCTTACAACCGAGGCCAACAATCAAGCTCTTCTTCCGCCCCTCGTCGCCCTCCCCACTGCCAACTCTGCCGCACCAATGGTCACTACGCAAACAAGTGTCCAAAGCTCTCCTCCTTCGTTGCCTCAGCCTCTGGTAATGATGACATTGCCCGTGCTTTTCACGCTAAATGTCATGTTCCAAACGTCGACTCTCCGGACTGGGTGGCCGACACCGGGGCCGATCGACACATGACCGATGACACCGGTAATTTACAATCTTTCACGCCTTATAACGGCAAGTCGACGATCACCTTCGGTAATGGTCAAACTTTTCCCATTACTCATAAGGGTCATGTGTCATTAACCAACCATGTTAAATTGAATGACGTTATGGTTGTTCCGTCTTTAACTCGTAACCTACTCTCCGTTAGCAAGTTGACAAACGATTTTCCGGTTGATGTTCTTTTTTCTAATTCTTTTTTTGTGATTCAGGACCGGAAGACAACCCAACCTCTCGCTCAAGGTCGGTGTGAGAACGGTCTTTACGTGCTTCGGGACAAGTCTTTTGCTTATGTTGCTTCCATTTCGTCTAATAAGCCCCTTTCGAATTGTGGCATAATCGTTTGGGTCATGTTGCTTTTGATATTATGTTTGTTTTAAAAAGACTTGGTTATTTATCATTTACATCTATTTTACCGAAGCCGACGTTATGTTCTTCTTGTCAACTTGCTAAATCACATAAATTGCCTTTCTCAACAAATGACAAACGTGCCGCTTCTCCCTTAGATCTCATTCATTGTGATCTATGGGGACCGTCACCAATCACTACTACCGATGGCTTTAAATATTATGTCGTGTTTGTGGATGATTTTTCTCGATTCACTTGGTTATACCCACTTAAGAGCAAAATCGACTTCTATTCGGTACTCCAACTTTCATGCGTTTTGTCCAAACCCAACTCTCACGCAAAATTAAAGTTTTTCAAAGTGATGGTGGCACCGAATTCACCAACCAATATGTGCGAAAAATATTTGATGAAAATGGTACATTTCACCGGTTCTCGTGTCCATACACCGCCGCCCAAAACGGCCGCGCCGAAAGGAAACATCGCCATATTGTCGAAACGGGCCTCGCTATGCTTTTCCATGCTAGTGTTCCTATCACTCATTGGAATGATGCTTTTAGTACCGCCACTCACATCATCAATCGCTTGCCAACAAAAGTTTTAAATGACAAATCACCCTTTGAACTACTTTTTTCCTCGACACAAATTATTCTAATTTTCGAGTATTTGGTTGTCGTGTATATCCATACTTACGTGACTATGCTCCTCATAAACTTGCACCTCGAAGCATCCCATGTATTTTTTTGGGATATTCTTCCCAACACAAAGGCTACAAATGCTTCGATCCCGCATCCTCACGAATGTATGTCACCCGGCATGCTCGATTCGATGAATAATCTCTTCCATGTGCCGACCCTTCCTCCCAAACCGACATTGCCTCCCTCTGTTTATCATCCTTCACCGATTCTGTTTTCAACTCCCAGCCCACTGTTCCGCAACCTACTCCTAACCCCACTTCGTCCCCACCACAATCGGCCCACTCCCACTCCACTCCTCAAAGCCCATCCTCCACTCCTACTCCCTCCCCCTTACCGGCCCAACCCACTCCTCCCTCCCCCTCGTCGGCCCAACAGCCTCCTCCCTTCCCCCTCTCGGCCCAACAGCCTTCTCTCTCTCCCCCCTTTCGGCCCAACAGCCCCTTCCCTCCTCCTTATCGGTCCAACAGTCTCCTCCCCTTTGTTCCATGTGTGATACTTCACCCATCCACTCTACTCCTATCCCTTCTCAGCCCACACCACCACCCGACTCTCAATCTCTCCCACCAACTACACCACCACCCTCCACGACCCAACCCAGCCCTCCGCATCCTATCTCCTCCGTTTCCTCTACCTCTCCTTCGCCCGTTGCTCCATCCCATCCCATGACTACTCGATCCAAAGTCGGCACTTTTAAACCCAATCCTAAACACACCTCCTACCTTACTACCATCCACCACTCATGTCTTCATGCTGCCCTACTCACCAACAGTGTTCCAAAAGGCTTCAAAAGTGCCTCTAAACACTCTCATTGGATGAGTGCCATGCAGGAGGAACTTTCGGCTCTTACTCGGAATCATACTTGGACTCTTGTCCCTCGTCCTCCTTCTACCAACATTGTCGGCTCCAAATGGGTCTTCCGAACCAAATTTCGCTCGGATGGCTCTCTTGATCGTCACAAAGCACGTCTCGTTGCACAAGGCTTCACTCAAATACCGGGTCTTGACTTCATTCATACGTTTAGCCCGGTCGTGAAAGCTTCCACCATTCGCATTGTTCTATCCTTAGCCGTCATCAATAGTTGGCCTCTCCATCAACTAGATGTCAACAATGCATTTTTAAACGGTCATCTTTCGGAGACCGTTTACATGGAGCAACCTCCCGGTTTCATTGATCCTAGATTCCCTAATCATGTGTGCAAATTAAACAAAGCGCTCTATGGGTTAAAACAAGCTCCTCGAGCTTGGTTTCAACGGTTGAGTTCGTTTCTCATTTCCTTTGGTTTCATATGTAGCCGTGCCGATCCCTCCGTTTTCGTTTACAGTCAAGGAGATTCCATTTTATACCTCCTTGTCTATGTCGATGACCTCATCCTCACGGGCAACAAACCCGCCCTTCTTACCTCCTTCACGGCTCGGCTCCATAGTGAGTTTGCCATTAAAGACCTTGGCTCGCTAAGCTACTTCCTCGGCCTTGAAGTCCTCCACGATGACAAGGGCCTTTTCCTCACTCAAACCAAGTATGCCAATGACATCCTCACTCGTGCCGGCCTCACCGAAGCCAAACCCGTACCCACCCCCTTAGCCTCCACCGACTCCTTTACCAAAAACAGCCCACACTTTTCCGATCCCACTCTTTACCGCTCTCTTGTAGGAGCTCTCCAATACCTCACCATTACTCGTCCCGACCTTTCCTATGCCGTAAACCAAGCCTGCCAATACCTTCACTCTCCAACCGATCATCACTTCCAATTGGTTAAACGTATTCTTCGCTATGTCAAAGGTACCATCTCTCACGGATTGGTTTTCTCCAAACCGACCACGGCTTCCATTCTAGGTTACTCAGACGCGGATTGGGCTCGTTGCATTGAAACTCGAAGATCAACTTATGGATACTCAATTTTCTTAGGTGGAAACTTAGTCTCCTGGAGTGCAAAGAAACAACCCACAGTGTCACGGTCAAGTTGCGAATCGGAATATCGGGCAATGGCGAATGCTGCTGCGGAAATTGTTTGGGTTACTCATTTACTACAAGAACTACGCGCCTTACCGAAGTCTCGGCCGACGCTTTTATGCGACAACAAAGTGCCTTGTTTATGTCTCAAAATCCCGTCTCACACAAGCGTGCTAAACACATTGATTTGGATTATCACTTTGTTCGGGAACTAGTCATGTCCGGTAAATTACATACAAAGTTCGTTCCTACCAAGCTTCAACTTGCGGATATTTTTACAAAGAGCTTGCCCAGGCCATTGTTTGAACACTTTCGCGATTTGCTTAGAGTTCTTCCCCCGCCGTTTCGCTTGCCGGGGGGTATCACCCGTAATAATCTCTCAAATAAATCAAATCATCATCATTCACCAATCTCTCCTTAAATCACTCCTCGTCACTGAAGATTTTACTTTTCAATTGTATAGTCAAAAGTAGTTGTAGACTTCCATAATTATCTCCTTGTATTAGTTTTCTTTCATTATTTATATGGTGTAATATTTGTCAATGAAATCATTAGAGAGTTTAATTCTTTCACAAAGTAACGCTACATAACGCAAAAAAACAACCAAACTCCCGCGGGGGAAGAACTAGTAATAACTTAAAATGTAAAGGTAATCATCTACTTTCTTTTAATTTTCAACTTAATTAATTCTTTTAAAAACTACCAACATTATATGATATTACATATAGAATATATTTTATCTAATATAATATCTTTAGCTAATAAATTTACAACTGTTGGTGTTGTTGGAGTTGACGACCGGTTGTTGCGAGTTGTGTTGTTTGAGAACGATAATGGGTGTGGTGCATATGTGTTGGCCGGTCGGTTGCCGGTTATGTGTTGGGGGTGGCAGTTGTGATGTCGTCGTTGTGGTAGTGAGTTAAAAGTGCAAGAGAAGAAGAACATGGGCGAGTGGATCCCACATCATTTACCATATTAATTTCTAACTCAATAATTTTTTTAATAATTTCCACCATGGACAATTTTATCATTTCACACACATTTAAAAGAAAAAAAAATAACGAGCATCCATCCAGGGACCTTTTATGTTTTGTTTTTTCAAATGTTTAGACCAACCTTGTAATTTTTAAACATAATATAAGACTCGTTGATTGGTATAGAAGAATATAAAAATCACAATAATAAACTTGATTCCATATATGTTTACATGTGAAATCACAAATGTGTGAAACCTTATTGTAAACTTCATTTGAAGCTTAGAAGGCTTACTAAGATCATCTAAATTAACAACTTCAATCCATCTTTACTTTTAACTCTTGATAATACGATGTAAAGTTGACCATGGGTGAAAACTGGTTCCATTAAGTACAATCCAACCTTTGAAAGGGATTTTCCTTGATCCTTGTTTATTATCATTGCAAAACAGAGAGTTAGAGTAAACTATACTCATTTAAACTTGAAAGTATTTCTTTTGTCTAATGATGTCAAAGTTAATCTTGGAATGAATGTATGACTCCTAGTGTTATTGCCAGATATAATCTCTGCTTGTATAACACGATTGCAACGTGAGATTACCTTAAGTTTATTTCTGTTATACAAACAACTTTTTAATCAATATTTATTAGAAGCATTACTGAAACATCAACCTTTAACACTAAAGAATGGTTTGGTAATCCAAATACCTTAAGCCCATTTAGAAAATTAGGTGAACATAAACTCTAATCAAAAGTATTACTTTTGAAAGCAATGTCTCTTAAAGCATTTACATCTTGTTCCTTATTTTAATACGAGTGCATCCATTATATTATGGAGGATGGTTGTCAGCGAATGATAAAGAAAATATTATTCTTCATCCTCATCTTTGAAGAAACATTGTAGAACCCACTAAATTATTATAATATTTTTAAAAAGGAAGGAGGGAGAAGATGTAATAAGAAATATTAAGAAAATATTATTCATTTGGAAATGAGAGAAAAAATTAATAAGTTTTAGTGTATAAGGATGGGAAGAGCATTCATATATCATTCACCATTCTCACCCATATAAAATTCACTATGTTTGCCTTTCTTTAATTAAATAATATTTTAATACATTTATTATTAATTTTTTCTATCTACTCATATATCATTCACCAATTACAACCATTGAACATACATTAAAAAAAGTTATAGAGATTTGAATAGTGTTTTTTCAAAATAAAGATTAAAGAGTAACATGATATATTATATGAAATACACTCATATCAATATAGAGAATTAGATGTGAATGTTCTTACGCCTAAAAACAACACAAATAGTTCATCAAGTTTATGATAAGCAAATGTTTAAATTATATTTCTATTCTAATAAAATAGTTATTAAGTTGGACACGTGACAATATCACATTCATTTCAATAAAACTTTTCTGTTTTTATATCTTATTAAATAATTAAATTAATTACTATATTGTTATTTATTTCTTTTTTAGGTTATTAATATTTTTTAATTAATTGAAAAAGATATATTTATTAATATTATTTCCAAAGAAATAAATCATATAAAACAAGAAATTTTCAAAAACATCAAACTTAGCAGAAAATATTTTAAAATTAGTGTTTTTAAATAGTAAATTTTTTAAACCAAAAATAACTATAATTAGGATTTATAATAAGAATTTTATTTTAAAATATTCTTTTAAAAATGATTTTTTTTAAACAAAATATATTTTTAACAACAAAAGTTTATAAAGTTAGATATCATTATTTTACCATTTCTAATCATTACTCGTATCTAATTTTAATCGTTTCTTATTTTAAAACATTGTTTTAAAATTAATATTTTTTTATATTTAATATTATATATAGCGAACTCATGTAATAGACGTGTTACTAAATCTAGTTGTATATATACAATTATTATACGTAAAGTATTGAAAGTACTTAGGGGACATCTTGATGTTATTTTGATTTTCTTCTATTTCAAATGACTTAGATCATATAAGATACATGTATAGATTGTCAATGGAACTAGTTGAGCAACTGTTAAAATTTTTAAGTGTTAAAACAAATGTTTTTGTTAAAAAGTACTAATTAAATAAATTGTTAGAATTAATTATATAAATGATGAATACGACGATTGGAAATGGTTGGACACGCATCGACTTCTCCAATAGCATACGAGGAGGGGGAGGATTGGGTTGGGGAATTGAGTTGTGTGATAGGTGAGCCTTTGTGGATAGATGGGTGGGGGAGTGGTTTGGTACGCAGAGGGCATAATAGTTCAGGTAGTGTCATTATCGATGAGTTCGTCAACTGTAAGAAGGAAAGGAGTGGATGTGGTGTATTTAGAAAATGAATTGCAAGTGTATTGAGTGAAACAATCATTGGGTTTGAAGATCAAGAAAGCTGTATGCAGTTTTAGAGGATGACTACACAAGAAAAACGCATTTCGAGGAACGAGGTTAAATCTTGGATGCAGCATAAGGGGTGAAGCCAAGGGTAACACAAACATCCAAATGGCTTAAGGGGTGTATAATTTGGAGGCTGACCATACAAGATATAAAATGGATTTTATGAGTCAAGAATAGGTGTACGCAAACGGTTATAAGATAAAACTATCGCTTGAAATGCATGGGTCCATAGGGTGATACAGGGGTGTTTAGAGGCCTAAAGCGAAGATGAAATCGAAGGCCTTTTTAAAACTTTATCTTTAAAAACTCTCATTTTTGAAGCACACGCATTACTTGATTCATGATTTCTAAATCAGTTAATTCAAAACAAATTCTAATTGATTCAATGATTTTATATTCTAATAAACTATAACAAGTAAAAGCTAAAACAAATAATCAATTAGCAATGTGCAAATCAAATAAAAAGAAACATATACAAAACTAAAACAAATTTAGAACAATTATCAATTAACAACTTGGACAAAGAATTAGAGAAAAACAATTAGAAATACATTAAGCAATTTATCTTATTTATGGCGAGAATCAATCAATCTGAGAACCCGTTTAGCCTAGTATCTAATCGTGAGTCTGTTACTCTACTAGATGTCCAGAAAAACCGAAGTTTAAAAGCTTATTAATTGCAATAAAGTCAAACAAGCAAATCATGACTCCAGTATATGAAATTAGAGAAGCAATGAACGTTAGGTGGGTTCTTATTCGTGACTCCAGTGAATAAATTGAAGTTTTGGGTGGATGGGTTCGTTTGGGGCAAGCAAAATCATAAGCGAATCATGGGTGTGCGGTTGTTCATCTTAACTATTTGACTTTGTTCATCTCTTGTTTCAACTCCCCCCACTCCAACACCTTAATCATGAATTCACCAATAGCATGTGTTGAATATCTACAACTTGTCGACCTAGGTTTCATTCTTTCGTTCAGTCATTATGTTTGTTTAGTTTAGTTTATTTTGGGTTTAAACCGAGAATGAGCTATACAATAAAATTTATTTTTTGGTGGCCTATCAAAATAAGTGAGCCTAAAGCCCTAGTTTATTTATTTTTTAGAAAACCAATTGCAAATGTATTGAGTGAAACAATCATTGGGTTTGAACACCAAGAAAGTTGTATGCAGTTTTAGAGGATGACTACACAAGAAAAACGCATTTCGAGGAACGAGGTTAAATCTTGGATGCAGCATAAGGGTGAAGCCAAGGGTAACACAAACATCCAAATGGCTTTGAGGGATGTAAAGATTAAATCTTGGATACAAGATATATAATGGATTTTATAAGTCAAGAATAGGTGTAGGCAAATGATTAATAAGATAAAACTATCGCTTGAAATGCATGGGTCCATAGGGTGATAGATAAGTAATGACAAACTAGCTTCTACTATGTGATCGGGTCATCTTTCGGCAATGCCACTTTGTTCAGGTGTTATATACCGAGAGACTGAAGGATAGTGATAAGCTTTTGATACTTTCCTTCATTGTTTGAAAATAAATACACAAAGGGTTGTTGAAAAAACTTTTCAACAAGAATTTTAAATCAGAAGAAAATTTGATAGACGTCCAATTTTCTTTTCACTGGATAACACCATACACATTATGAGAAATAAGAGGTAAATTTATAAAATATTAATCAAATTTTGTGATTCTTCTAGTTAGAACACTCAAAAATTTTTGTTTTAATCAGATCACTCGTAAAACTTTTGTCTCAAACAAATCACTAAAGTTCAGGATTGTTCTAAATAGATCCATTCATAAGTTGCAAAAACTTTTCAAAAAAGTTAACCTTTTTACAAAAATTAACAATATTTTCAAAATACTAAATTATTTTAAAATCATTTATGAGTTGTATAAAATAATTAATAAAAATATAAGTGACCTAATTATAATACTTCTAAAAGTTTACTGATCTGATTTGAAAAAATAAAAATATTAGTGACTTGTTGGAACACTCTTAAAATTTTAATTACCTGATTAAATTAAATAAAAATATAAATGAATTAATTGAGATACTACTAAAACTTGTTTACTATTTTGTAAAGTTTTTCTTAACAAATAAACCAAAAGTATTACATAATAACGGAAGTCATCAATAAACATTTCAATGGGTCCCAAACATCTGAATATAGTAGTTGCAATGTTTTGGTAGCAAGAAACGAGTTTGATCCAAATGGTGATTTTTAACCTTTCTTTATTGAGCATGATTCACAATGAAAACAAGGAATAGTTAAAGCATACAACGTAAAACCCATAATATGATGTAAAGATTGAAAAACACGAATAGCAACTTTATGGGATGGTGGACTTGAGGTATGGATTTAACGGTAGACGTCACCCTCGTTCTCCCTAGGTATACCCATGCACACATCCTTGACGAGAAAATAACGAGGAAAATTTTCAACGACACTCGATTAGTATGATATAGTTTGGCAATAAAATTTACATTTCGACGAAGATGTGGAACATGTAATTAGACGTTGAAAAAATGTAATGGTCGTTGTGATGCAGAAATATGTGTTGGACCAGTGTGAGTAATAAGAAGTGTTTTACCATCATCCAATACTATTTCATCGGGTCCTCCATATACTGAAATCGTATGAATGCGAGGCCCCATCGTCAAAGAGCCATGTTGGTGAGCCTTATTGTGGCAGAGAGGTTGTTTGGTGTGCAACTGGATTTGAACTGGAATTATATTGATATTTTTTTTCTATAAGAAATGAAAAGGCTTGTGACAATATATGTTACAAAAGTTGCAAATAGATGAGTTTCAGTTGGATCGAGGATGTTACCTGATGCCCAATTTGAGCGATATTGCCTGACCGTAAAGACCCTATTATTTCCGTTTGAGGACTTAGAGTTTGGTGTAAGGGACCTATTAGTGAAGCTCTTAGGTTGTCTATGGGTGTAGTTGGCAGTGACAATTAGATCAATTGGGACAATTTTTTTTTCTCTTTGAGGTTTTTGACTTTTTTAAAAGTTTTTATTTTATAATGTTTCATTGTTAACCGTATTATAAATATGCAACAACACTTTTACTTGAAAGATAACACTTATGATATTTGTATACTTATAATACGGGTTATGATATATAATTGTTTTTGTTACAAGCATACTCATAAAAGTTGTAGTTGCAAATGTTTCAGCTACAAGTAGGGGTGTTCATTTTCAGAAATCCAAAATTTGGATATTCGAAATTTCGGATTCGGATATCCATTCGGAAATCCGAATTTCAAAAAAAAGTTGTATTATTTAATAAATTTTATAAAAAAATAATACATTTTATAAAAAAATAATAAATTTTATTAAATTTTATTTCATATATCCGATGTTTTTATTAAAACATCCGAAATATCTAAAAATAGCCAAACTATTTAATTAATATTTAATAGTTTTTAAATTTTTATAAAAATATTTTGGATATTTCGGATATCCGAAATATCCGAAATATTTAAAATTCTCAAAATCACTATCCGAATCCAAATTTGAAATTTCGGATATCCGAAGTTCGAATATCCGGATTTCGGATTTTTGGATATATCGGATTCGGATATTTTTGAACACCCCTAGCTACAAGTCATGCAATCTTAATTATCATACCTATAATTTCGTTGCCACAAGACCGAACGAATTTATTCATTAATACTAAGACCAAAAGAACAACAAATGAAATAACTTGACTTGTTTGATGAAGAAGGAACTTGCAACTTAATATGTTTTCGCTAAACATTTTCGCTAGTAAAAATCATAAGAATTTAAGGATGTTAAATTAATATGTTTTAATGAACGAGTTGGTGTGCATTAATCAAAGAATTTAGAATTTAATAGGAAAAGATCACAAAAAGACTATAATGTCTTTAAGGAACTAGATATATATAGGCGTACGGAGAGATAAGGGCGTTTAATTTATGTTTTCTTCTTATAAACACATGAATTCCAAATGCACCTCAAGTGCATATCCGGCCACCATTAGACAACTTAACAGAGGATTAAGACTTTGGTTTGCTTCTATCGAACACATTTTTAGTAAGTTTTTTCCCCCGAATATTTGTTTGCAAATTGCAATTGACAATTAATGCATGGGTACATTTGATTTCGGTTGCAAGCATATTTCATTTTTTCTTATTAGAATAGTTGTTCTCAGACAGTTGTTTTACTTATTTATATATATACATACACATTCATAGATACATACATGCATACATGCATACATACGTACGTACGTACGTACGTACATACATACGTACGTACATACATACATATATATAGATATAGATACATACATACATATATAATATATACATATATATACATATATATGTATGTATCTATATATATACATATATATATGTATATATATATGTATATATATATATATATACATACATATATATATACCTATATACATATATGTATATATATATGTATGTATATATATATACATACATATATATACATATATACATATATGTATATATATATATGTATGTATATATATACATATATATATATATATGTATGTATATATATATGTATGTATATATATATATGTATATATATATATGTGTATATATATATATGTGTATATATATATATGTGTATATATATATATGTATATATATATATGTATATTGTAAGGTCCCATTCCCGGACGCTTACAGCTGGGTTCTCATCGCACATAAAACATATAAAACATTTGTGTTTCATAAATCGCAGCGGAAAACTAAAACAATCTTTCATTTTCATGTAAATGCTTTTGCAAGTTAATACAACATTCATTACAAAATAGCTTGACAACATTACAATGCAAAACATTAATCAAAAGAATGCCATCCCAAAAGAGCCGAGTAGCTTCACGGTGTGCCATCCTCAGCAAACATTACTTGCCAACTGGAAAACATATAAAAAGTCAGCGTTGCGGAGTGAGTTCTAGTTTTATTACAAAACATACTTTACTTTCATATAAAACCATTCGTTACTTTCACATGATCACACATCGTACGTACACATAGATAATATCATTATTATCTTCTTCATTCATTCGTTCATTCATACTTCGTCCTTTCATACGAAATCTTTCATTTATTTCTACTTTCGTTCCTTCGAGTCTGTTGCGACAACAGGGTCGCTCACCTCATTAACAATCCCAACGACTTTGCGCGATCCGAGTCTGTTGCAACTATATAGTTGCTCACTCCAATTGCCAATTTCAACGATGGCATGCTTTCCGAGTCTCTTGCAACCATAGGGTTGCTCACCTCATGGCAACTTCACAATAACGCGTTGTCCGAGTCTGTTGCAACAACTGAGTTGCTCACCTCCTTTCTCTGGCCATCTTAATGATGCCTATGATCCGAGTCTTTTGCAACCACACGTTGCTCACCCCATTGGCAATCTCCATGATTGCCTGTGATCCGAGTCTTTTGCAACCACACGTTGCTCACCTCATTGTATGCTTGCAAGCCTTTCCTTCATTCGTTCATCGTTCAATAATGCATGCATTCTTACTTTATGTTCCACTTTCGTTATCTTTCACTTTACGTTACATAATACTTCATTTATTCATTAACATGACACATAAGGCCACAAGAAAGATAACATACATCATATAAGGAACATATCATACACGTTCATCATCATCATACAGGGCAACATCATGCATACATAACAAGCCCTAACATGCAACATCATCATCATCATGCCCAACATGCTTTCTAAGGCCCCAATCGTCATCTTACATGCTCTTACAGGAACCCTTACGTCAAAACTTACATCTGCACTTTTCCCCGAAAGTCAGAAGTCAAACTACACTTTCCTCGGGTGTGACAGCCTTATTTGGGCGTATGGACACCCTTTAGTCGCATGGCCTCCATGCGACTGAGCATCATGCGAATGGACTAATACGGATGAACACCTATGCGAATGAACATCCAGTCGTGCGAATGGACAATGCGGATGGACCTCATGCGAATAGGATTAATGCGGATGAGCACTTATGCGACTGGACCTTCAGTCGCATGACCCCATGCGACTGGCCCTTCAATCGTGCGAATGGACCTTCAATCGTGCGAATGGACCTTCAATCGTGCGAATGGACCTTCAATCGTGCGAATGGACCTTCAATCGTGCGAATGGACCTTCAATCGTGCGAATGGACCTTCAATCGTGTGAATGGACCCCAATCGCACCCTAATCGGCCGTATGGCCTCCATTCGGCCTCCAGTCGGTCGCCTAGCCCTAACTGATGCAGAATGCAGTTCATCCCGACTGCAGGCGAGGGTTTTCGGCCTCCAAACTCATCTAAACCCATTTTAAGCCCAAATCGACCATCCTAAACCTTATGGATGCATACCACGACACCATACAAGCACACACAAGCCCGTAAACATACACGAAACGCATCACACACATCACACCCAAATGGGTCAAACACATACACATACAAAAACGGGTTTTTTATGCTTTCCAGCCCTAAAATCGTTTGAAAACAAGTAAAAGTGGGGTTCTAGAACTCACACAAATGAGCACAACGACAAGAGCTTCGATTTGGCTTGCTTCACAATGATTTTGGCGACCCGAACCAACTCGAACCAACACTTTTCCTCTTTTCTCTCTTCTTCTCTCTAAGAAATCTGAAATGTGGGATGTGTGGGGAGAGTGGGCTGCCCTCTCCCTACAAATATCACCACATTTCCCAACTTTTCTTCGTTGGCGAGTTTGGTCCCTCGACTTTGAACTTTATTTTCTTTTCTTTCTTCACCGGCTTCAAAACAATAAATATCCGGGTGTTACATATATATATATATATGTATATATATATATATGTATATATATATGTATATATATATGTATATATATGTATATATATATATTATATATATATATATTGTATATATATATATGTATATATATATAGGAGGGTTCAAATGAGAACTACCTTTTTTTGTGAGAACTCTAGGAACCAATATCAGCCACTCATTTTTTATCACTTGCAAATTACATGTCATTTCCCTTTTTTTTAAACGTTCGTAACTTTTTTTTCACGACATCATTTTTTCAAAAAAAGTTCACCATAAAATTCAGTATTTCTTTATCTTTTCAACGCCTACCATATTGATATATTTTTCTAAAAAAATCGTACATCCGTTGTTTACGTATGTGTAAATCTAGTTATACACATGTGTAGTACTGGATTTACATATGTGTAAATTCGATATTACACATGTGTAAAACGAATTTCGTTAAAAAATGGGATTTGTTTTTATTTTTTACAAAAATTTTTTTATATTTTTTTATGAAAGAGGGAAAGTTGGGGAACATTTTTGTTTTTTTTTTTTTTTTTTTTTTTTTATTTTTATGTTATTTTTTAATTTATAAATTTTTTAAATATGTTTTTGTTAATTACAATTTTGCCATTGAGAACTAGTGGTTGAGATTGGTTGTTAGAGTTCTCGTAAAAAACTAGTTCTTATTTGATCGCTCCCCTATATATATATATATATATATATATATATTATATATATATATATATATATACATTTTTGTTTATTCTTGATTTAAGAAAAGTATTTTGACGATTACATGCGAACAATTAATATCCATGATGTTTGAATAGAACATTGAACATCTTAGATGGAGCCAAAGCAAAATTCTTGTGGTCAGTCATCTTCCCCGTCAACAAGATACATGTCGTTTATTGCTCAGAGGTTGGAATCTTATAAAGAGTGTAGAATAATCAACGAGCTTGATGGGAGACGAATAAGAGGATGTTTTCATGGTTGGGTGATTCTCTCCAACCATCCAAAGAGAGTCATTTGGTCTCTTTGGAACCCGCTCACTTCTAAGTTGGTTTGTCTCCCACCTTTGATTCATAGAGAAAGTGATTCTTACGATTGTTGCTTATCATCTCCACCTAATGAGCAAGGTTCAGTTCTCCTATTAACAACACCCACAATTTCGAACATTGTTTTTTGTCGACTAGATTGTAAAAGAAAGAAATTAAAATGGACTAAAATGTCATATGCTAAAAAGCTCCGGAGCATGATCGGAGTAGATTCTTTCTTAGCCTGTCTAACTTGTTGCAATGGTAAGGTATATGCTATATGCATAGATATGGATGATGGGTTTGTCATAGAGATTAACATTGTGGTTAAAGGTGAAGAAGTTGTGATAAATCTGCTACCGGTTGTAAGATTCCCTCGTCATCCCACTTTTGGTTTTGACGCTATTTATTGTGTTTTGAAAGGATCTTGTTCAGAATTATTCTATATTGGAATGTGTTATAAAGATGAAACAAGGATCCAAGTGATATTCATAAGCTTCCAGATTCTTGTTGTTTAGAAAGCCTTTGTTTTTCAGCACCACCTACTTCCCCTGGTTGTATGGTTGCTGGATATACCAGTCAGTGTGAATATGGCGTAGCTATCCGCATCCACTTTGTATCTCAGGAACCATCATGGCGTACATATACTTTGGATTTTGGCAATAGTGATTCATATTCTCATTTTCTAACATTCAATGGCCAAGATTTGTATGCCTTGTGTAACAACAACAAAACAATTGCAGCCTTTAGGGATATGATTAATGGAAATATCTCCAGGGTGATGGTTGTAGATAAAGCCCCAAGAACTAGTTGCACATCTCCGGCAGAGTACTTTCTATCAATTCGTGATGAACATTTTTGACTTGTTATTGTAGGCGAGGAAGGAGAATCGGTTGAGGTGTTCCAACTAAACAACTCTACAAAAGAATGGGAATGATTGATGATTTAGGAAAACACATGATTTATATCTCCGATGTGTCATGTATCTGCCTTGAAGCCAAATCACCAGAAATGGAGAACAAGATCTACTTTCCAAGATTGTTACATAACGACACGAAGATAGTGTTTTATTCCCTCGAAACATGCAAGTTTCACACGTTTGATGAAAAAAATATCCAAGAAAGTTTGGGTGACGATTTATTGGAAACTAAATATTTTTGTTACTTCCCCGTATGGATTGAACCAAGTTGGTCATAAGGAAGGAGTATGCGATTGTTTGCAACTTTTAAGTTATTTATTCCTTGTGTATGCACTCCTTGTACAAAAATATTATAAACTAGGGTTATGTCCCTACGCTTCACGGCGGGTCAAAAACAAATATCGATTGAAAACAAATCAAACTTTCTTTTGCCAACGCTCTCATGATAGATAAACAGTTTGCTTAGCATATAAAAGTGGATGCTATAGTATACAACAAACTACAACCAACAAACAAATCTTTATATACCAGCAAGTGCTCTTGTGTTTTCTTAAGGTAGTCTTTATGGTATAGGGTGCCGCACATTTTTTAAGTCATCTTCTTCAAATGACATTTTCTCCTGTTATGCTATACCCAACGATTAAGCTAATACATAAACTACTCACTTAAATAGCATCCAAACGATCTAACAAATAGCATTTATAGTTCATCAACTTTGACTAAAATCTTTTGCCTTTTGATCTATAAGGCTAAGTTAGCAGTTTAAAAATTAATTTTCTTCCAAAGTATTGTTTAACTTATAGACCATGCACCTAAAATTAAACTGGCCATCAGTTGTGATTCACATGATTTCAATCGAATCTACGACTATGATTAATGGAACCTACAACTGTTGTGAGTCCAACGATTTAAGTAAAGTTAGTAAAAAGAAAATATTTAATGAATACTTTTAGTGGTGTGGTTCAAATGATTTCAAACAAATCTGCGACTGTTGTTCGACGGGACCAACTACTCATATGATTACATGATTCAAGTAATGTTAGTATCGACATAAACCAAGAAAAAAATCTTTTAGCATAGATTTTTATGCATGACCGTTTAAGGGAGTTTTGGTCACTTACAACATAACATACAATGAGGAGAATCTATTTAGAACACTTAACAGATCAAATCGGGAACTGGTAACACAAGATTGACACTTAGAACACTAGCAAATATGAGACAGAACAAGAACAGAAATAACACAAGTGTTTGGTTTTCAAGGATGTTGTATATTGCTCTTAAGTTATTTTACAAGTGTACAAACATAAGTTAAGTTACAAAGACCTGAGATACATATACTACATCTTACAGCTGGCCATATTTTAAAGGCTAGCTTACTACTTGATCTAGACAACAACAAAATCAAAGTAGAGTCAAAAGACACATTGCCTTTTGACTAGTGACTATGATATGTCGTAGCTCATATCCTAATATATTACAAAAAGGATAAAAGTACATAAAGTAGAAAGTAAAAGACTCAAGACCTTAATGTACAGTTACCAAAAGCATGGACTTTTTCACCAACTTGTCAAAGTTGGTGAGTCAATAGAGTTGCAGCAGAAAATGGTCCAACTTTATTGTAAAGTACATCAGGTAAAAGCATGTCTTCAAAAGGCTTTGGAAGAGATATGTCTTCACTTCTTGGCTTCGGAAGACTTTCTCCTTGAAGCTTCGGAAGACTTCACTTTAAGCTTCAGAAGAAATATGTCTTGGCTTCAAAAGATTTTTACACTTATATATTTTCTAGTGCATGATATAAAACTTCCAATGCATTCTACTCAGCACTTAGTTCATGCATGCAAGATAGACTTTTAGATGTTATTGGATGTTTTGGATGTATCAGCCTGTAAGGCCCCGTTCCCGGGACGCTTATAGCCGGTAATCATTGCACATAAAACATATAACTTTACATTTAACATTCATAAATATTGCAGCGGAACATTAAAATAACTTTTCGTTTCCTTATAAATGATTTTGCAAGTTAATACAATCGTTCATCTCAAAACATCGTTCGTTCGCATTATAATGCAAAAACATTACACAAAAGAATGCCATCCCAAAAAAGCTGAGTAGCTGTTCCGTGCCATCCTCAGCAACATCGCTTGCCAACTAGAAACACATAAAAGTCAGCGTTGCTAAGTGAGTTCTAGTTTTTATAATAAAACACACTTTGCTTTCATTAAAACCGTTCTTTACTCTATATCAAATCATACTATACTTTCGTACATGATCACACATCGTATGTACACATAGATAATATCATTATTATCTTCCTTTACTGTTCATCACTTTCTTTCTTTATCTCTTTAACTCCTTCCGGATCAGTGTCATCAGCTATACCCCAAACGTATGCACACAACGGGTACTGGGCCGAAGATCATAAATGACTTCTATAATGCACATAGCCTGGCACTAGCACCGGGGCAAAAGACAAGGATCCCAACTGTACACTACACCTCAAACGTATGCACAAAGCAGGTACTGGGCCGAAGATCATAAATGACTTCCATAACGCACAAAGCCACGCACCAGCACCGAGTGAGTAACCGCTATAAACCATGTACTATATCACTGTTCAGTCACAAAGACCGGAACCCTGCGTGTATCCTTAAGGTTAGCTAAACCACACACAGTTGAGCTTACGCATTTCAGAGCCGTGCACCTCCGTACATTTTGCTTGCAATCCTTTCTTTACTTTCTCTTTCATTAATGCATGAATTCTATAATTATGTTCCTCTTTTCATTATCTTTCACTTTACGTTACATAATACTTAATCATTTCTTTCACAATTATAACACGTAAAGCCATGGGAAAGATAAATATACATCATAACAAGGAACATCAACATGCACAGTCAACATCATCATACAGCACATCATGCAAACATAACATACATCACGCACAATCATACAACATCATACATCATCATCAATCATGCCCAACATAACCTCTATGGCCTCAAAAATCATCTTACATGAATTCCCGGGAACCTTCCACGTCAAAACTTACATCTGCACTTTGCCCCAAAAGTCAGTGAATAAACTACGTTCCCTCGAGTACACAAGCCCTACTTGGGCGTATGGGCACCCTTCAGTCGCATGGCCTCCCATGCGACTGGACACCATGCGGATGAACACTAGGCGAATGGGCCCTATGCGAATGGACCCAATGCGAATGGACACAATGCGGATGAACCCCATGCGAATGGACCTAATGCGGATGAATCCCATGTGAATGGACCTAATGCGGATGAGCACCTGTGCGAATAGACCTCAGTTGCATGACCCCATGCGAATGAACCTCAGTCACACGACTCATAAGCGTATGGACTCCAGTCGCACGACTCACAAGCGTATGGAATCTAGTCGCACGAATCGCATGCGAATGAACCTCAGTCGCATGCCATTCGGTCGCGTAGCCCTAACTAATGCAGAATGCAATTCATCCCGAACCCAATCTGCGATTTTCGGTCTCCAAGCCCTCCCAAACTTGTTCTATGCCCAAATCAACCATCTTAAACCTTAGAAACACATACCACAACACCATTCGAGCACACACAAGCCCGAAATCAAAACCCATTCAAATCACACACAACACATATATACAAGTTCAACACACACACTTCAAAAATTGGTTTTACTATGTGTTCCAGCCCCAAATCAGTTTAAAACATGTAAACAAAGGGTCCTAGAACTCAAACAAACAACATCGTCAAGTAGAGCTTCAATCCAACCCTCTACACTTCAACTTGCACGCTCGAATTCACGAAAACCAAGCTTGAAACCCCTTTTCTCCCTCTCTTCTCTCTTGGCTGAATTTTATGAGTGTGGGGGAGGAGAGTGGGCTGCCCTCCCCTCTTAATCTCCCATTCTTTCAATCTTTCTCCCATTTTGGCAAGTTTGATCCCTCGACTGTGGACTTTATTTCTTTCTCTACTTTCGTCGGCTTCAAAGAAAATAACAGGGTGTTACAAGTCCACCCCCTTATATAGGTTTCGTTCCCGAAACCTATTATTCCTCGAATAGACATGGGTAATGTTGTCTCATCTCTTCTTCAGTCTCCCACGTAGACTCGGATCCCTTCCTGTGCTTCTACTGTACACACACAAGAGGAACCACTTTATTCCGTAGACTCTTCTCTTTTCGATCAATGATCGCCATTGGTTGCTCCACATAATTGAGCCGTTCATCTACTTCGATATCCTCTAGTGCAACAATCATATCTTCGTCTGCTAAGCACTTTCTCAGATGAGATACATGGAATGTCAGTGAATTCCACTGAACTCATCTGGTAACTCCAGTCTATAGGCCACCTCTCCTACTCGAGAATGATTCGGAAAGGCCCTATGTATCTCGGGCTCAACTTGCCCCGCTTTCAAAAATGAATAATACCCTTCCAAGGTGAGACTTTCAACATAACACTGTCACCCACCTGGAACTCAACCGGTCTACATCGCTTATCAGCATACGACTTCTGTCTGTCTTTGGCTGCCTTCATGTGGCTTTGATCTTTTCAAGCTTCTCAGTCGTAGCCTCGATCACCTCGACACTTCCTAACTCCTTCTGACCAATATCACCCCAACATACGGGTGTTCGGCATCTCCTACCGTATAGCATCTCATAAGGTGGCATACCAATACTGACATGATAAATGTTGTTATATGTGAACTCAGCTAACGATAAGTGGTCATCCCAACTCCTTCCAAAATCGATAACACATGCCCGAAGCATGTCCTCATATGTCTGAATAGTCCTCTCTAACTGACCATCCGTCTGGGGATGATAAGCCGTGCTAATATAAAACCTCCTCCCCATAGCATCATGGAATTTCTTTTAAAATTTGGATGTAAACCTGGTGTCACGATCAGACACAATAGACACCGACACACAGTGACGAGTTACAATCTCCTTGATGAAAAGATCCGCCAACCTCTCTGATGAATATGTCTCGCGGATCGGTAGGAAGTGAGCACTCTTCGTCAAACAGTCAACTATCACCCATATGGCATCCTACCCTTTCGGGGTACGCGGCAGCTTAGTAATAAAATCCATGGTGATGTGCTCCCATTTCCATTCCGGTATATCCAAAGGTTGGATCTTCCCATACGGCTTCTGATGCTCGACCTTCACATGTAGACAAGTAAGGCATTTACTCACATACTCCACCACGTCGCGTTTCATACCCGGCCACCAATAATCTTTCTTCATGTCTTGATACATCTTTGTGGCACTGGGATGAATGAAGTATCGAGTCTTGTGAGCTTCATCCATGACCTTCATGCGTAGATCCCCAAAACGAGGAATTCACATTCGTCCAAATCGGGTTCTAACACCAAGTGTGTTTTCACCCAACTCCGCGACCAGACCTCTCATTATTTCAGAGTTAAGATGATCTTCTTTTAATGCCTCATCTTGAAACTCTTTAACTTGCTTCATCACATCAGAGGTCATGATCAACTGGTACGCTTTCACCCGAATCAGTTCAGGTCTCTCTTTCAGGCTAAGAGCGTTCGCCACCACGTTGGCATTGCCCGGATGGTAATGGATCTCGCAATCATAGTCCTTTATGAGCTCCAACCATCGTCTCTGTCTCATGTTCAAATCTTTTTGCTCAAAGAAGTACTTCAGGCTTTTATGGTTGGTGAATATGGTACACTTTGTCCCGTAAAGGTAGTGCCTCAAAATCTTTAACGCAAAGACCATGGCTGCTCATGAGTAGGATAATTGACCTCATGAACCTTCAACTGTAGGGATGCATAGGCTATAACCTTCCTTTCTGCATTAACACACACCCCAATCCCAAGTAGGAAGCATCATAATAAACCACCAGATCTCCACTTCCATTGGGAAATGGCAGAACATGAGCTTGAGTCAATCTCGCGTTCAATTCTTCAAACGCCTTCTCTTGAGCTTGACCCATACGAACTTCATATCTTTTCGGGTCAACGTGGTTAGTGGAGAAGCGATCTTAGAGAAGTCTTGAATGAACCTCCTGTAGTAGCCTGCCAAACCATGAAACTACGAATCTCAGATGGCATCTTTGGAGATTTCCATTGCATCACCGCATCCACCTTTGTCGAGTCCACCATAATCCCGTCAGGATTCACCACATGACCCAAGAATTGAACCTCGTGCAACTAGAACGCATACTTGGAGAACTTGGCGTACAACTTCTCCTTTCTCAATGTCTCCAAAACCTCCCGAATGTGACCGACATGCACAATCTCGCTCTTTGAATAAATCAGAATAACATCAATAAACACAATCACTAATTTATCCAACATTGGCCGACACACTCAACTCATAAGTTGACTTTTGAAGTCAAAGATGATGTGATGGGCAATGTACGATGATGTATGATTGATGCTTATGTATGATGGTATGTATGATGTATGATGATGTATGATTGATGCTTATGCATGATGGTATGTATGATGTATGTTATGTATGTATGATGTGCCTTGTATGGTGATGTTGTATGTTTAAGTTTATGTTCCTTATTATGTATGATTATTTTCCCGTGGCTTTACGTTGAATGTTAATGAATGGAATGAAAAGTATTACGTAACGTAAAGTGGAAGATAATGAAAAATAGAACGTAATGAAAGAATGCATGCATTAATGAATGAATGAAAGTAAGAAAGACTTGCAAGCAAATGTATGAAGGTTCACACCCAATAAAGGGTGTTAGCTCAACTGTGTGAGGGTTAGCTACCCCAGAAGGATGCACACTAGGGTCCAATCCTTGTGATTGACCATATGTATGGGGTCCTTGCTACTTGCCCTAGGTACTGAAGTATCTTCGTGCATAATGTTCGAGGTCTATGAAAGACCTCAGGCCCAGTAACCAGCTTCATGCACAATATTCGAGGTATAGCATATGGCATTGATCCGGAATGAAAGAGAAAAGATAAGTGGTGAATGTACTGGCCCTAGGTACTAAAGTCAGCTTCGTGCATAATGTTTGAGGTCTATGAAAGACCTCAGCCCAGTAACCAGCTTCATGCACAATGTTCGGGGTATTGTACATGTCATCGAAAGTAATGAACGTATGAAAGAAAGTAAGAAAGTATGAGTGAATGTGAATGAAAGTAACTAAAGTGAATGATAATGACGTATGATGAACGAAAGAAAGTTAACGAATGAATGATGAAGATAATAATGTTATTATCTATGTGTACGTATGTTGTGTGATCATGTGCAAAAGTATAGTATGATTTTGAAAGAAATTAAAAAACGGTTTTAAAGAAAGTAAAGTATGTTTTATTTTAAACCTAGAACTCACTCAGCAACACTGACTTTTATGTGTTTCCAGTTGGCAGGTAAATGTTGCTTAGGATGGCACGAGGCGGCTACTTGGCTCGTTTTGGATGGCATCCATTTTTATAATACTTTTGTGATGTAATACAACATGTATTTTTTAATGTAATAATTATGTATTATTTTTCAAAAGCTTTTATAAGGAAATGAGATGCCTGTTTTAATGATTCCGCTGCAATGTTTTCTTTAAGTTTATGAAAATATATGTTTTACGTGTGATGAGTGACCAGTTGTGAGCGTCCTAGGAACGTGGCCTTGCAAGTTGGTATCAGAGCCAAAGTTTAAGTGAAATGGGTAAATTTTCAAAAGTAACCTAAACTTAAACTGAAAATGGAATGGAAAGGGAAGGGATGCCAGTCCGAGTAGTTGCATGCCATCAGGTATTTTATTAATGTTAACCAACATTATGTGCACATGTTACATGATTTGTTATGTGTGCCTTTAGTAGACTTAGATACTGATGTAGTCAGGATAGGTAATGCTTGAGATATGAAGATTAAAGTAAGTGGCTAATCACAACTGGCCACTGTAATTAGGGACTTACTATACTTGACATAAACTGAGCTGTTCCCTTGAATGACCGTGTTGGTATTTGAATCTTATAGTGTTTTAGAGGATGGTCGGTGGTAGATCATCGAAGGATTCGTGGGGTGGAGGTCGTGGTGGAAGTGGTGCTAACCGCAACCCAAAAGAGGAAGGCCTAGAGTCGAAAAGGTGGTTCATAAAGAACCCGAGACCCCTCATCCAAAGGACGGAGATGAGAGTGCTAATTTGAGAGCCTCATTAAAGGATGCTCTTGTCGAGGAAGTGCATCAGGTCATGCAGATGAATTTACCGTCTATGGTGATTGAAGTGATTAAGGCTGTAAGAGAAGGAGAAAGAAGAGAGAGGAATAGGTCCTCGGGAGGACGGGAGAGACTGGAGACTGAGACGGTTCCAAAGATGAAGAAGAGAAAGAAAAGCCTTCGCCGGAGGCGACATGAGGCTGCAACTACGGGGCATTTCAAAGATGCAAGCCCTACTTTTGATGGTAATGGCATTACTGTTGTTGCTCACAGATGGGTGAGAGAGATGGAGGCGGTGCTTGATATCAGCAAGTGCCGAGAGGACCAGAAGGTAAAGTTTGCCGCCTACTCGTTTGTGGACTCGGCTCTGTGTTGGTGGGAAAATATTGTCCAAGCCAAAGGTAGTCAAGCAATTGGAAGGATGAAGTGGGCAGAGCTGAAAAGGATGGTGTTTGAGGAGTTCTGTCCTCACCGAGAGATGGACAAGGTTGAGAGAGAGTTCTTGCAGCTAGAAGCGGGAACGATGACACATCAGCAATACACCACCAAGTTCAATGAGATGGCACAGCCGGTGCCAGATCAAGTGACACCCTTGTCACGAAAGATCAAGAGATATATCCAGGGCTTGTCGGCGGATGTCTGTGGGCACATGATCGTTACCCGACCGAGCACGTTTAGGGCGGCAGTTGACTTGGCAGGAGGTTGTATGATGAAGGACTGTGGTGGTGGTTAAAGGCAGCAAGAAAGGTGGTGGTGATCGGAACTGGAATGGGAAGCATATTGGACATGGCGGGGCCACTCTAAGCAATAAAGGTGCACGGGTGGATGACCGACGCGTGGTCACATCTGGTGCGGGGATGAAGAGGTGTGGCAAGTGTGGTAAGGAGCACACCAGCGAGTGTAGATGGGGTTTGAATGTGTGCTTCAAGTGTCGGAAGCCAGGCCATATGGGAAGAGAGTGCAAAGCGGGGAGATGTTTTAACTATGGCGGGGAGGGCCATATGAGTAGGGACTGCAAGAGGTCGGGGGCTGAAGGTTCAGGAGTGAGGAAGGCTGGAGGAGAAGGACAGAGGGCGAGTGCCAGAGTGTTCACGATGATGCAGGAGGAGGTTAGAATGGACCCTGATGTTGTGTCAAACTTCAGCCTCTGTGTTATTTGATTCTGGTGCTAGTAAAAGTTTTATTTCTGCTACTTTATGTGCTAAATTTCCTGTTAATAGTAAGAATATAGATACGCCTTTCGATGTAGAAACTACCATAGGTAAATCTACCAGGATTTTCAAGATGATAGAAGGTTGTGACGTTGAGCTAGAAGGTCACAAGTTTCCTGTTAGACCATTTGTGATGACCTTAGGCGGGTTCGATGTAGTCCTAGGAATGTATTGGTTGACGGACTACGAGGTGAACATTGTGTGTTGCAGGAAGATGATTCGTTAGACAACACCTTATGGAAGTTTGGTGATGATTTATGGTGATCGAGTCACCACGATCCTGAAAGTGATTTTGATGGTAGTGGCGGGAAAGTGCATGAGGCGTGGATGTATTACCTGCTTGGCTTACGTGAAGGATATGGATACGCCAACACCATAACTGACCAATGTATTGATGGTGTGTGACTTTCCGGCGTTTTTCCTGAAGACTTACCAGGAGTGCCACCTGACCACGAGATTAAGTTCCAAATTGACTTGATACCGGGTGCCCCACCTGTTGCTAAGGCGCCGTATAAGTTGGCTCCGACTAAGTTGAAAGAGTTAATGGAGCAATTGCAAAAGCTGCTTGATAAGGGATTCATTAGACCGAGTATCTCTCTTAGGGTGCTCCAGTCTTATTCGTGAAGAAGAAAGACAGTAGTATGACAATGTGTATAGACTACCGTGAGTTGAATAAGCTGACAGTGAAGAATCGGTACCCCTTACCAAGAATTGATGATCTATTTGATAAGCTCCAGGGTGCCAGTTGGTTTTCAAGGATAGACCTTCAATTTGCTTACCATCAGCTGAAAGTGAAGGAGCAGGATATTCCTAAAACAGCTTTTCGCACGTGTTATGGACACTACGAGTTTCTCGTTATGTCATTCGGTTTAACCAACGCGCTAGCTGCTTTTTTGGATCTGATGAATCGAGTGTGTCGGCCGATGTTGGATAAATCAATGATTCTGTTTATTGATGATATCCTGATTTATTCAAAGAGCGAGGAGGAGCATGCCGATCTCATTCGAGAAGTGTTGGAGACCTTGAGAAGGGAGAGGTTGTACGCTAAATTCTCCAAGTGTGCTTTCTAGTTGCGCTAGGTTCAATTCTTAGGTCATGTGGTAAATCCCGAGCGGATTATGGTAGACCCAGCAAAGGTGGAGGCGGTGATGCAATGGAAGTCTCCAAAGACGCCATTCGAGATTCGTAGTTTCTTGGGTTTGGCGGGCTATTACAGAAGATTTATTCAAGACTTCTCTAAGATTACTTCTCCACTAACCAAGTTGACCCGTCAAGATGTAAAGTTTGTATGGGGTCAAGCTCAAGAGAAGGCGTTTGAGGAGTTAAAGGCAAGGTTGACTCAAGCTCCTGTCTTGTTGCTACCTGATGGAAGCGAGGATTTGGTGGTTTATTCAAATGCTTCCTACTCGGGGTTGGGATGTGTATTGATGCAGAGAGGAAAGGCTATAGCCTACGTATCCTGACAGTTGAAAGTTCATGAGGTTAATTACCCTACTCATGACTTGGAGCTTGCAACCATGGTCTTTGCGTTAAAGATATGGATGCACTATCTATGCGGGACGAAGTGCACCATATTCACTGACCACAAGAGCTTGAAGTATTTCTTCGAGCAGAAAGATTTGAACATGAGTCAGAGGAGATGATTGGAGCTTATAAAAGACTATGATTACGAGATCCATTACTATCCGGGCAAAGCCAACGTGGTGGTAGATGCCCTTAGCCGAAAGGAGAGGCCCAAGCTGATTCGAGTGAAAGCTTACCTGTTGATCATGACCTCGGAGGTGATGAAGCAAGTCAAGGAGTTTCAAGATGAGGCATTGGAAGAAGATCATCTTAACTCTGAATGAATGAAAGGTCTAGTTGCGGAATTGGGTGAAAACACACTCGGTGTTAGGACTCGATTCAGGTGAATGTGGATTCCTTGTTTTGGGGATCTACACGCGAAGATTATGAATGAAGCTCATAAGACTCGATACTCTATTCATACCGGTGCTACGAAGATGTACCAAGACATGAAGAAAGATTATTGGTGGTCGGGTATGAAACGTGATGTGGTGGAGTATGTGAGTAAATGCCTTACTTGTTTACAAGTGAAGGCCGAGCATCAGAAGCCGTATGGGAATATCCAACCTTTGGATATACTAGAGTGGAAGTGGGAACATATCACCATGGACTTTATTACGAAGTTACCACGTATCACCCGAGGGTATGATGCCATATGGGTGATTGTGAACCGTTTGATGAAGAGTGCTCACTTCCTATCGATCCGCGAGACATATTCATCCGAGAGGTTGGTGGATGTTATCATTAAAGAGATCGTAACTCATCATGGTGTGATAGTGTCTATTGTGCTTGATCATGACACCCGATTTATATCTAAATTTTGGAAGAAATTCCACGATGCTATGGGGACGAGGTTACACATTAGTATGGCTTATCATCCCTAGACAGATGGTTAGTCAGAAAGGACCATTCACACGTTAGAAGATATGTTTCGGGCATGCGTCCATTGATTTTGGAGGAAGTTGGGATGATCACTTACCGTTAGCGGAGTTCTCATATAATAACAGTTATCATGCCAACATTAGTATGCCCCCTTATAAGATGCTATACGTGAGGAGATGTAGAACACACTTTTGTTGGGGTGATATCGGTCATAAGGAGTTAGGGAGCATCGAAGTGGTCGAGGCTACGACTGAGAAACTGGAAAGGATCAAAACCTTCATGAAGGAAACTAAAGGTAGGCAAAAGTCGTATGCTGATATAAGGCGTAGACCGATTAAGTTCCAAGTGGGTGATAGAGTCATGTTGAAAGGCTCACCTTGGAAAGGTATCTTTTGGTTCAGAAAGCAAGGCAAATTGAGCCCGAGATACATAGGGCCTTTCCGAATCATTTCTCAACTAGGAGAGGTAGCCTATAGACTGGATTACTAGAGGAGTTAGGTGGAATTCATCCGATATTTCATGTATCTCATCTGAGGAAATGCTTAGCTGACTTGGATATGGTTGTACCACTCGAAGATATTGAGGTAGATGAACGGCTCAATTATGTGAAGCAACCAGTGGCAATCATTGACCGTAAAGAGAAGAGGTTTAGGAATAAAGTGGTTCCACTTGTGCGTGTATAGTGGAAGCATAGAAAGGGATCTGAGTCTACGTGGGATACTGAAGAAAAGATGAGATAGTATTATCCACATTTGTTTGAGGAATAGCAGGTTTCGGGGACGAAACCTATATAAGGGGGGTGGACTTGTAACACCCGGTTATTTTCTTTGAAGCCAAAGAAAGAAGAAAAAGAAAGAAAGGCTATTTAACCCAAGTTGAAGGGTTAAAAGTGTCAAAAAGACAAAATATTTAAAAAAGTGGGTGTAAAAGGTGATGGCCGCCCATGTTGTCTGCCTACACCCACATCATTCGGATTTTAGGGAGAAAGAAAGAAAAGAGCAGAAAGCTTTCGGGTTTTGAAGAAGAACAAGAAGAAAGGTTCGAATTCAAGGTAAGAATTTGTGTGTTTATGATGTTCTTGACTGGTTTTATCCTCGGTTGTATGCTTATGTATGTTGTATGTGTTCGGGTGTGTGTTTTGGTGGGTTTCTAGGCGGGTGAACTCTGTTGCAAACAGGTTTTTGAAGAAGTCATAACCAGAGGCTGCAAAGGTGAGTTCTAGAACCCCCTTTTTACTTGTTTTAAACTGCTTTGGGGCTGGAAATGCATGTATGAGCTTTTTATAAAAGTTGGGTTTTGTACCCGAATGTGTTTATGTGTGTGATTTCGGGTGGGGTTTGATTTTGGCTATGTATAGGTTTCATTATATGATGGTTGTGTTTTTAAGGCTTAGAATGTATGATTTAAGCTTAGAACATAATAGGTGATGATTGGGGACCGAATTATGATGTTAAGTGTGTTATAGACTGCTCATGCACCTAAACAGTAGCTCATGCGCCCAACTGTAAATAACTGCCTTAGTGTCCCATGCACCCAAAACCTCATGCGCCCGAATAGTGTTCATGCGCCTAGAAATAGACTAAAATTGACTAAGTGTTCATACGCCTAGATAGCTCATGCGCTTGCATAGTGCTCACATGCCTAGAATTGTCCTGAATAGACTAAGTGTGGCTCATGCGCCCCAGTAGTGCTGATGCACCTGAAGGTTCCTCATGCACCTAAGTGTTCCCCATGCGTCTGAAAGGCCATGTGCTTGCATAGTGCTCATGCGCCTGCATAGTGCCCATACGCCTAAAGACTTAGAATATTTTCTGTTTTTTTGGGAAAAATTAGAAACTAGTCTTTGACTTGGGAGGTTCCCGGGGGCATAATAAGTTGACTTTTAAAGTCAAAGATGATGTGATGGGAAATGTACGATGATGTATGATTGATGCTTATGCATGATGGTATGTATGATGTATGATGATGTATGATTGATGCTTATGCATGATGGTATGTATGATGTATGTTATGTATGTATGATGTGCCTTGTATGATGATGTTGTATGTTTAAGTTTATGTTCCTTATTATGTATGATTATTTTCTCGTGGCTTTACGTCGAATGTTATTGAATGGAATGAAAAGTATTATGTAACGTAATGTGGAAGATAGTGAAAAGACGAACGTAATGAAAGAATGCATGCATTAATGAATGAATGAATATAAGAAAGACTTGCAAGCAAGTGTATGGAGGTTCACACCCAATGAAGGGTGTTAGCTCAACTGTGTGCGGGTTAGCTACCCCAGAAGAATGCATACTGGGGTCCAATCCTTGCGATTGACCATATGTATGGGGTTCTTGCCGCTTGCCCTAGGTACTGGAGTCAGCTTCGTGCATAATGTTCGAGGTCTATGAAAGATCTCAGGCCCAGTAACCAGCTTCGTGCATAATGTTCGGGGTGTGAATGAGAGTAACGAAAGTGAATGTTAATGACGTACGATGAATGAAAGAAAGTTAACGAATGATGATGAAGATAATAATGTTATTATCTATGTGTACGTACATTGTGTGATCATGTGCAAAAGTATAGTATGATTTTGAAAGAAAGTAAAGAACGGTTTTAAAGAAAGTAAATTATGTTTTATTTTAAAACTAGAACTCACTTACAACGCTGACTTTTATGTGTTTCCAGTTGGCAGGTAAAGGATGCTGAGGATGGCACGGGGCGGCTACTTGGCTCTTTTTGGATGGCATCCATTTTTATAAAGCTTTTGTAATGTAATGCAACATGTATTTTGTAATGTGATAACGATTTATTATTTTGCAAAAGCTTTTATAATGAAATGAGATGTCTGTTTTAATGATTCCGCTGCAATGTTTTCTTTAAGTTTATAAAAATATATTTTTTACGTGCAATGAATGACCAGCTGTGAGCGTTCCGGGAACGGGGCCTTATAATTTTATTAGCTAATTATGATATAACACTTTATGAAAGAATTAATAATGTTTTATAACCCTTGTTATTCTTAAAATATATATATAAATTTAAAACCATAAGTTTTAAAACCCTTAAATTTAATTTAATAGTTTTTGAAATATTTTAGTTAAAGAAATAATTTTTATTTGATTTTATAATATGATAATGATTTTCTGAATTATAAAATATTAACAAAACTAATTAAAAAAAATGGTGGAGGCCCGGTTCGAACCCGGGACCTCTTGGTCATATCTATGCGAATTACCAGTTGGGCTACAAGCCAATTTGGTTGAAAGCCCCATTAGAATGTTTAAAAGTATTGATTTAAAAAATCTCTCAATTCACAAGAACCCTGGATTCGATTTGAATTAAAGTGAAGATGAATTCGAAGTTATTCACAAATATAGCTTAGGGCTTTTGTTCCCTAGATGAAATTGAGTGTATGGGTGTGTAATTACCAGAATGATGATCGAATCGATGATGCAATGTGAAGAATCAGTCACGACTACATGGATGATGATTCAAGGCGCAAACATTGATATTAATCAAATTAACTTTGCAGGTAGAACTTAGGATCGATGTTAAGCAAAAGCCCTCTGCCATTTGTGATTAATATTTCTTCGATCTTAGGTCACGATTAGTTGCAGGTCGAAGATAAAGGTGATGATCCGATTGTTATGTGTACGTGTTCGTGAATCAAATTGGAGGTTTAGTTAGCTTCTTAAAATCAAACTGAAGTTTAACTTCAGTTATATGGTTTTAATTTGGTCAGTTATGTTCGAATGGATAAAAGAATTTACTCGGGTGTTTTGGTTTCATGTCAAGCTAATTAACCATTCATAGTACGTAGTAAAATGATTCATTAGTTCGAAACTGATATACGAAGGTTAAGAGATGGTTTAATTATATTAGAATCCGACGTTTCGTACATGTGAGGCTCGCCAGAGTCTCGGCCGGAGATGGAAGAGACCGATGGGGGAAAAGGTCGATGTTGGGGGTTGGGTTTAAATAACATCTACACTTTTGGTCCCTCGTGTTTACCATCTTAACATTTTATGTAAAACCTTTTAATTTAACATTTAAAAACTATAATTTAAACCCTTAACCTTTTAAAACCCTTATTTAAAAATAACCCAAATTACTTAGTAACTTTTTATCACTTTGTAAATTTGTAAAACTTTGAAATTTAATTATTTATTAATAATTTAATAATTGGACTCATAAATGACAAATAAAACTTCATAAATTTATAAAACTTTATTTTATATATTATAAGATATTTATAAATCATACAATTATAATAACTTGTTTAATGATTTGATAAATATAATTGAATAAAACAATTCCCATATTGGTTAAATTGAATTTAATTCATTAATAATGAATAAAAGAATTTTTAAATGATGAGTTTTCCATTATATGAAAGTTCAAAAGGGGTTTCGAGTTTGGGTTTTATAGTTTGAAAATGGTGGATGTTATATTGTGAATATTACTTTACTAAAACGATTAGAAAATAAACTAATAAATTAAGGAAGTAAGATGAAGATACACAATCATTAAATACTCATTTGGACTTTGATTCCACTTAGCATAGAATTAACAACTAGCACAAACTTGAGGTGAGACCATTTTTTTACACATGAAACAAGAAAGTTATGACATCCGGTAAATTTCCGTTACCAAACTCCGTTAGTTCCGTTAAGTCTTGTGTATACGTGTCGTGAGCACACACTAGTTGTCGTTTAACGTTGGTGACCTAATAATAATGAATAATGTTAATTTGATGTGAATCTAAGTGATTATGTGAGTATTGGGTTATGTTTATGTGTTTACCCATTTATAAAAGGTTAATTAAAGAATTTATCGCGTAAACGCGGAAACGTGCCTATTTATTCGTATGTCTTGTGTTTTTATAAAGATAAGATATATAATGATTTTATAAGTTATATCTTTATATTATGAAGTTAAAAACACTTTACAAAGAGTTTAAGCTAGTTTTTATAAAAAATACAAATTACAAGGGTTAAAAGGGTAATAGGTAAATTAAATTTAAATAAACAAAACCCAAACCCTAATCCCACCCATCGACCGCGACTCACCCCTCTCTTCCTCTCCATCTTCGAATTCATCTAGAACAAGCATTTTCGTGTGATTTTGGTTCGATTACAAGACATAAACACATAGGAAGCATCAATTTCAAGCATTACACACGTTTAAAGGTTAGATTTTTCATGTTTTGTGATGTTTCTTCATTAGGCCGAATCTTAGATTCGAAATTGATCCTTATTAGGTTGAATTGGATGTTGTTTGATGATGTTTATATGTTAGTTAGGTTGAATGCATGTTAGTTAACGTCGATCATGGATGAATTACATGTTTTTTAGTGGGTTTAATCATGGGTTTTGATTCTAGACAAACCCTAATTCATTTTGGGCATGATTATGGGGTGAATGATGGTTGTTTGATGAATGTATGGTGATTAATTAGTTGTATGAATGTTAGGAATCATGAATCTTGCAAGAAATTGATGATTTAGGGTTGATGTTCATAGGTTACTAATAATAGTAACTTTATTTGCATGAAGTGTTGAATTATTGATGAATTGATGTTATGGATGTGTTCATGGTGATAGATTAGACGTTAGATTGATTTGTGATCATTGGAATCCAGAAAACATGTTATAGTTCATACATTACTAAGATAGTAACTTTTGGATATGATTTGGTGAATTATGATGTTTGGATGTGGTTGATTATGCTTAGATGTTAGTATGAGCTTGAATTGGTATATTATTGATGAATTCATGTATGCTTTGGATGTTTGATAGATTTTGGGATGTTCTTTCCCAAAAGGGAACTTTATTTTATTTGTGTAAACGTTGAAGTATGATGTTATGATCATGTTTGGGAGTGATAGGAGCCTGCTAGTATGTTCAAGGATAAATTCTAGTGTGATAGAACGTGTTAAATTAGTTTTATGGCATGCTTGGATAATCATGGGTGATATTTGGACTTTGGTGATCATGTATGGTTTGGATGTTGTGTAGTAGTAGGACATCATGCTTGGGTCTGGTAATTGATGTTGTGATGTTGTGAATGCAATGCATATGCTTAAGAATATGGTTATGATCATAATACACGCGTGCGGATCTGAGGCCCCTACTTAGTAGGATTGGCAGGGTTTAGGATGTGAAGTCGTGAGTGGCTTCACATGGCATGTGATGAATGGTTGACCTTTGTGTGACATGTTAGTTGTATTATAACTAATGGATATGTTATGTGTTTAGATTCGCATGACTTGTATAGTACTTGATTGTATGATGATCTAAGTGATACACCTAGTTGATATAGCATACGTATGATACTATTTGAATGTTAATCATGTATGTTGTATGTGCTCATTGGCTTTATTTGAATTATAACTCATAATGTCACCAACGGGTCAAACGGGTCAACTAGGTCAAACGTGTCTATTTTTCTAAAGCTTGAGTCTTTGGTTTGGTATGATTAGGGTTTCACATGTCTTTTATTTACACGTACTTATGTACTCACATGATCTAGGTAACCTGTGAAGGTTGGCTATCCTCTCGTTTCTCAAATAAACCCTAAGTACTCTTTGCATACATCAGGTGAGTTCATGCCCCACTCTCTTACTTAATCTCTTTTGGGGGAGATAGCATACTGGTATTATACGAACGCTTTTATTATTTAAGTTGTGTATAATATTAATATAGTGCTGTTTACCATGGAAAAGTCCTCACACTTTTGAATTGTTAATATTTGAATAGCGGGGAAACTTGGGTAGTACTACTGGGTCTGACGAGCCCCACCTGTGTGACTCGAGGTCAACCGGTGCAATTTGTCCTATTGAACATTGTCACGACATGGTAAGTCGTGACAGGAGGCAACAACTATCACAGTCAGCTTCAATTGCAAAATCACTATGTATTAATATTTACTGATAATAGACTAGCTATCTATTACCATACACTGCTTATATATATCACAACTGTTACATGTTTTTGAACTCAAACTCTTGAACTCACCAACCTATGTGTTGACATTTTAGTATGCTTTTCTCAGGTCCTTAGCTTGCTTGCCATAGGAGCACTGCACGGTTCATTGCATTTTAAGACACGATGCTTCAAGACAATTTGACATTTTAACAATTATAGTTTACTCTTTTGGTTGGCACTTGTTTTGCCATAGTTATACTTTATTGACTTGGTTTGTTTTCAAAACGCTTCCGCATTGTTTAAAGTTTGTGTTTTGGTTGATTTTGTTAATTATGGCATTTAGAGTCGTTCTGAGTAACTATTGACTGTGATCCTGGTTTGTTCACACGCCTCGCGTAAAACTCCGCAAGTGGATTTTGAGGGTGTGACAGATTGGTATCAGAGCCATTGGTTATAGGGAACTAGGTTGCATACACACTAGACTATAACCGCACACAGTTAATTAGTTACCTGTGCCTTACTTCCATTTACTGTATACTCATTGGCATACACGTCACACTCTCTACAGCATGGCATCGTCTTCAAGAGCTCCGGGTAAACGACCCGAATCACCTACACGATCTGAATCCCCACCTCCCGCACCTGTACCTGATGATGGATTCGATTGGCCCCGACTGGCTTATCCCCGAGAGGAGATTGACTGGGATCAACCATTCGCATTGATGAAGCGTGACCCTCCGCGAGACTGGCGTTCTTATCCTAGGTTTGTTGACCACGTCATGTTTAGGGAGCGCGTACCTGTCCTAAAGCCAAGGACTGGGAACAATGCCAACCAACCCATGCTTTCACTCCCACGAACGGTGCAGTCCAACGAGCAACTGATTGTTGCACTAATGGCTGCACTGGATACTGAACAACATCGTGTAAAACGACTCACGGGTGATGTCTGTACACTACAGCAAGAGGTGTACAACCTGAGATATCAATTGGATGAACTCAAGGAAGAACACGGGAAGACGCTGAACGGTTGTCACCATATGCAAGATGGTGTTATGGCACTCCAAGGACGCGTGACTGCTCGTGAACAGCGGGATGCCATAGCCGATAATAGGATTGCCATTCTAGAAGCTCAACTAGCAGCACTCCAGATTGCTATAGCTCCTGCTCCTGCAGCAGACTCTGAGGATGAGGAGGATCACGAGGAGGGACCCGAGGAAGAGGAACCGGAGGAGATGGGAGGATGATAGTGATGGGTCAGACATTGTCGATTGACTTCTTTATATGACTTAGACTACGTAGTGTTTTCTTTTTGAACCTATGTGGGAAGGGTTGTTTCCCCACACGAACGACAAAACTTCAATTTTGACATTGCTAAATACATTGTGACTATTGCAATTTATTTACTTTGGTTATTATTTTTGTTATGAATGTTGTGGTTGTGATGATACGTTATTTCTTTCATTTACTGTTTACTACGCTTCAATGAGTTAAATGTGTATGATGTTACTCATATTGTATTGTGAATATAAAGTGAAAAGAATGGACGCTCGTGGACGTGGACGTGGACGTGGTCGTGGACGCGGACGTGGACGTGGCACCGAGAACAGGGTGGTGGTGCTATTAACATGACTCCCGCAGAATTGGCTGCTCTAATTAATGAGCATGTTCAGGCGGCAGTGGCTGCTGCCCACGCGGGTCAGCCAGCAGGTAAACAATGACAGAAAAACAAATCTGATATCCTTTAAAACTGTAGGGGATGTTTGATTAATGTGTGTTGTGTTAAAACAGGACCACCAGTGTGTACATACAAGTCCTTCATGGACTGTAAACCACACACCTACAGCGGTACAGAGGGTGCTGTAGGGCTCGTACGCTGGTTTGAGAAGACTGAGTCCGTTTTCTCCAAATGTAACTGTCCACCAGCGGATCAAGTAAAGTATGCCACACGGGACTTTGGAGGGTGCTGCCCTGTCTTGGTGGAACGCGCAAGTCCCATGCTTGGACAAGCGATGGCAAATGGACTCCCCTGGAATGAGTTCAAGGATATGATGATCGAGGAGTACTGTCCTCGAAACGAGGTGCAAAAGTTGGAGATGGAATTCTGGCAGCTCAAGATGAAGGGTTCAGAAATTGAGGCTTACACGACCCGTACTCATGAGTTGGCTACATTGTGTCCAGGAATGGTTATGAGACACATAAGAGAATCGAGCACTACATACGAGGATTGGTGCCTGAAATCCAAAGTATGGTAACAGCTTCTAACCCAACTACGATTCAGCAGGCCATCCAAATTGCCCATAAACTTACTGATCAGGCGGTAGAGCAAGGGCGGTTACCCAAACGGGGCGCTGTGGTGAGCATGCCCGACAACAAAAGGAATTGGGATGTTCCCAGCAACAGCAATAACAAATCATCATCATCATCGTCTGGCGGTCAACAACAATCCCAATAGTAGCAACAGCCAGTTCAGCAGCAGCAGCGGCGGTTCGATAATAACCGCAATTTCAACCAAACTGCCCCAAATAACCAAGGACCCAGCGGTTACGGCGGTGGACATCCCAAATGCCCACGGTGTAACTACCACCATGTGGGACGGTGTGATAGCTTCAAGTGTCAACGTTGTGGAAAGATTGGACACGCTGCGAAGGATTGCCGTGGTGAACTAATGAGGAGGCCACAACATCTCAAGAAACTCCCAAGGGTTGTTTTGAGTGTGGGAAAGAAGGGCATTACAAGCGAAACTGCCCACAACTAAGGAGGAACGGAAATGGCAACAACAACAACAACAATACCACCACAATCATGGTAACAACAACAACAATGGTAATAATAACAACAATGGTGGAAATGGCACTGGAAATGGCGGCAATAAAGATGGCCAAAGGAGAGCCTCATTGGCTCAGGTGAGGCTCTAAATGATCCCACCTGTTACTGGTAGATTCCCTGTAATGGTTGTTTTGCTACGGTACTATTTGATACTGGAGCCGATAGGAGTTTTGTGTCCTTAAAATTTTGTAGTCTTTTAAGTGATATACCCTCTGCTTTAGAATCTAAATACACTGTGGAATTAGCCGACGGTAAACCAAATCCATGTAACGCATATCCTTAAAGACTGTAGGATAGAACTTGCTGGTCATACTTTCGCTATAGATCTCATGCCTGTTACGCTGGGGAGTTTTGATGTTGTGATAGGCATGGATTGGCTCTCTAGCAAGCAAGCGGAAGTCATATGTCATGAGAAGATTATACGGATCCCGGTTGGTGATCAAATTCTTACTGTCCAAAGGTGATAGGAGTGGTGCTGTGATAGGCATCATCTCGTATATGAAAGCTCAAAGTTGTTACGAAAGGGCCGCGTGGCTATCCTAGCACTTGTAACCGATAAGCAAAAGGAAGAAAAGAGAATGGAGGATATTCCCGTAGTACGCGACTTTCCGAGGTGTTCCCAGAAGATCTTCTGGATTACCACCGCACCGCCAAGTGGAATTCCAGATTGAGTTGACTCCCAGCGCAGCTCCGATTGCTAGAGCACCTATCGATTAGCACCAAACGAACTACAGGAGTTGTCGTCACAACTTCAGGAGCTTCTGGATAAAGGCTTTATTCGACCTAGTACATCACCTTGGGGAGCTCCTGTACTCTTTGTTAAGAAGAAGGATGGCACATTCCGGATGTGCATCGATTATCGAGAGTTAAACAAAGTACAGTCAAGAACCGATACCCTTTACCTCGTATCGACGACTTGTTCGATCAGCTTCAAGGATCAAGCTATTACTCGAAGATTGACTTGAGATCTGGTTATCATCAACTCAGAGTTCGAGAAGAAGACATTCCCAAGACTGCATTTCGTACTCGTTATGGTCATTATGAGTTCTTGGTCATGCCTTTTGGGTTGACTAATGCACTTGCTGTGTTCATGGACCTCATGAACCGCGTGTGCAAACCTATCTTGATTAGTTTGTCATTGTGTTCATCGATGATATACTGATATACTCTAGGACCAAGGAGGAGCATGAAGAGCACTTACGAATGATCTTGGAACTGTTGAAAAATGAGCAACTGTATGCTAAATTCTCAAAGTGTGACTTTTGGATAAGAGAAGGTACAATTCCTAGTTCATATTGTTAATGAGAAAGGAATACACGTTGATCCTGCCAAAATTGAGGCGATAAAGAATTGGACTACACCCAAAACACCAAGCGAGATAAGGCAATTCTTGGATTAGCAGGATATTACCGCCGATTCATAGAAGGATTTTCTAAGATCGCACAACCTCTCACAGCCTTGACTCACAAAGGAACGACATACAAATGGGCTGAGAGTCAAGAATCAGCTTTCCAGTTATTAAAACAAAAACTCTGTACTGCCCGATATTAGCATTACCCGAGGGAACAGATGACTTTGTGGTGTATTGCGATGCATCCATTCAAGGATTGGGTTGTGTCTTGATGCAACGAGACAAGGTGATAGCTTACGCCTCGAGACAACTAAAGGTTCATGAGAAGAACTATACTACCCATGACTTAGAATTGGTGCAGTAGTTTTTGCCTTAAAGATCTGGAGACATTATTTGTACGGTACCAAGTGCACAATCTACACCGATCACAAGAGTCTTCAACATATCTTTGAGCAAAAAGAGTTGAATATGAGGCAGCGACGTTGGGTGGAACTACTAAATGATTATGATTGCGCAATTAAGTATCATCTAGGAAAGGCGAACGTAGTTGCCGATGCTTAAGCAGGAAGGAAACAGCTAAACCCCGACGGGTGCGAGCTTTACAGCTTACTATCAGTACCCAATTGCCCGAACAAGTTAAGGAGCACAAACAAAGCTTTAAAGGTGGAAAATATTGGTTCTGAATTGTTAAGGGGATGGATAAGCAGCTAGTGGTGAAAGAGGATGGAATTCGGTATTTCATGGATAGACTTTGGGTGCCTGTTCATGGAAATCTGAGAGATTTAGTTATGAGCGAGGCACACAAATCTAAGTATTCTATACATCCTGGATCCGACAAGATGTATCATGACTTAAAGCTTACTATTGGTGCCTAACATGAAAGCGGATGTAGCTATGTACGTGAGCAAGTTTTTGACCTGCCGAAGGTAAAAAGGGAATATCAAAAACCATCCGGACTATTACACAACCCGAGATTCCAATGTGGAATGGGAACAAATCTCCATGGATTTTATTACTAAGCTACCCCGGACTAGTACTGGTTGTGACACGATATGGGTTATTGTGGATCGATTGACAAAGTCTGCTCATTTCCTTGCAATAAAGGAAACCGACAAGATGGAGAAGTTAACTCGCCTGTACCTCAAGGAGATCGTTTCGAGACACGGGTACCGATCTCAATTATCTCTCGACTTTGACGCTCGTTTCACGTCACATTTCTGGCAATCATTGCAGAAATCCTTGGGTACAGACGGTGTGATATGAGTATGATAGGGAAGACGATATCATCCACAGACGATGGTCAGGAGGGGAGCGGGTACGCGTACATTGAGTAGGATGGATGATTACTGTGTGCTTGTGTGATTGACTCGAATGGACTGGGACATTACCTGCCATTGGTGGGGTTCTCTTATACAACTTATCACACTAGTATACGGCAGGCACCTTCCGAGGGGTGGTGGAGAAAAATGTCGATCACCGGTTTGCTGGGCAGAATTGGTGATTCAGATAACATGTCCCGAGTTCATGAGACGACTGAGAAAATTATACAGATACGGAACCGTATGGCTGCAGCGCGGGACAGGCAAAAGAGTTATGCTGACAAGAGACGGAAACCTTTAGAGTTTCAGGTTTGACAAGGTTTTGTTGAAAGTCTCACCATGGAAAGGCGTAGTTCGGTTCGGTAAATGAGGGAAACTAAATCCGAGGTACGTTGGACCATTTGAGATAGTGGAAAGAGTAGGTCCAGTAGCCTATCGATTAGCCCTACCTGATTCGCTAAGTGAATTCAGATGTATTCACGTGTCAAACTTGAAGAAGTGCATAACCTGATGAAACACGGTCGTACCACTAGAAGAAATTCAGGTGGATGAACAAATGTTGTTGTTTTGTTGAAGAACAGTTGAGGGAGGGTCGATTGAAGTGAAAACACTTAAGCAAAGCAAGATACCTATTGTTAAAATCCGTTAGAATTCACGACGTGGACCGGAATTCACATGGGAACGGGAAGATCAAATGAAGCTTAAGTACCTCAACTATTCGAAGAAGGGACGATGCCAGAGACGAAGGTATTGATTTAAATTTTCGGGACGAAAATTCTTTCACATGGGGATGTGTGACACTCCTCCAAATCACTCACTCGATTTTTGATTTCTGTGTGCCAATGCAGTAGTAGACCAGTGATGGAAACCAGTGATGGAACACTCACCATGTAACGCAATTTTCAGGACGAAAATTCTTTCAACACGGGGATGATGTGAAACTCCTCCAAAACTCACTCGATTTCGATTTCTGTGTGCCAATGCGTAGACCAGTGATGGAAACCAGTGATGGAACACTCTCACCATGTAACGCAATTTTCGGATGAAAATTCTTTCAACATGGGGATAATGTGACATCCGGTAAATTTCCGTTACCAAACTCCTTAGTTCCGTTAAGTCTTGTATACATGTGTCGTGAGCACACATAGTTGTCGTTTAATGTTGGTGACCTAATAATAATGAATAAAGTTAATTTGATTTGAATCTAAGTGATTATGTGAGTATTGGGTTATGTTTATGGTTTACACATTTATAAAAAGTTAATTAAAGAATTATCGCGTAACGCGGAAACGTGCCTATTTATTCGTATGTCTTGTGTTTTTATAAAGATAAGATATATAATGAATTTTATAAGTTTATATCTTTATATTATGAAGTTAAAAACACTTTACAAAGAGTTTAAAGCTTAGTTTTTTATACAATACAAATTACAAGGGTTAGAAGGGTAATTATGTAAATAAAAAATTAATATAAAACAAAATCTCAAACCCTAAGTCCCACCTTCGGCCGCGACTTCACTCTTCTCCCTCTCCCCACTTCGAATTCAGCCTAGAACACACATAATACCTGCGATTTTGGATAGATTTCAAGGCATACATCTGTGGGAATCATCAATTGCAAGTTAGCACACGTTAAAGGTTAGGTTTTTCATGTTTTGTGATGTTCTTCATTATGGCCGAACCTTAGATTCGAAATTGATCCTTATTAGGTCGAATTGGATGTTGTTTGATGATGTTTATATGTTAGTTAGGTTGAATACATGTTAGTTAACGTCGATCATGGATGAATTACATGTTTTTAGTGGTTTAATCATGGTTTTGATTCTAGTCAAACCCTAATTCGATTTTGGGCATGATTATGGATGAATGATGGTTGTTGATGAATGTGTGGTGATTAATAAGTTGTATAATGTTAGGAATCATGAATCTTGCAAGAAATTGATGATTTAGGGTTGATGCTCATAGGTTACTAATATAGTAACTTTATTTGCATGAAATGTTGAACTAGGGATGTTATGATGTTATGGATGTGTCATGGTGATAATTAGATGTTAGATTGATGTTGTGATCATTGGGAATTCAAGAAACACATGTTATAATTCATACATTACTAAAGATAGTAACTTTTGGATTTGATTTGGTGAATTATGATGTTTGGATGTGGTTGATTATGCTTAGATGTTAGTATGAGCTTGAATTGGTATATTATGATGAATTCATGTATGCTTTGGATGTTTGATAGATTTTGGGATATTCTTTCCCAAAGGGAAACTTTATTTGTGTAAACGTTGAAGTATGATGTTATGACCATGTCTGGGATGTTGGAGCTGCTATTATGTTCAAGGATAATTCTAGTGTGATAGAACGTGTTAATAGTTGTATGGCATGCTTGGATAATCATGTGATGGATTGGATTTGGTGATCATGTATGGTTTGGATGTGTGTAGTAGTAGGACATCATGCTTGGGTCTGGTAATTGATTGTTGTGATGTTGTGAATGCAATGCATATGCTTAAAGAATTGGTTATGATCATTATACACGCGTGCGGATCTGAGGCCCCTACTTAATAGGATTGGCAGGGTTTAGGATGTGAAGTCGTGAGTGCTTCACATGGCATGTGATGAATGGTTGAACTTTGTGTGACATGTTAGTTGTATTATAACTAATGATATGTTAATGTTCTAGATTCGCATGACTTGTATAGTACTTGATTGTACGATGATCTAAGTGATACACCTGGTTGATATAGCATATGTATGATACTATTTGAATGTTAGTCATGTATGTTGTATGTGCTCATTGCTTTATTTGAATTATAACTCATAATGTCACCAACGGGTCAAACGGGTCAACTAGGTCAAATGTGTCAATTTTCTGGAAGCTTGAGTTAGTTTTGGTATGATTAGGGTTTCACATGTCTTTTATTTACACGTACTTATGTACTCACATGATCTAGGTAACCTGTGAAGCTTGGCTATCCTCTCGTTTCTCAAAATAAACCCTAAGTACCTTTGCATACATCAGGTGAGTTCATGCCCCACTCTTTACTTAATCTCTTTGGGGGGAGATAGCATACTGGTATTTATACGAACGCTTTTATTATTAAGTTGTGTATAATATTATATAGTGCTGTTTACCATGGGAAAAGTCCTCACACTTTTGAATTGTTAATATTTGATATCGCGGGGAAACTTGGGTAGTACTACTGGGTCTGACGAGCCCCACCTGTGTGACTCGAGGTCAAACGGGTGCAATTTGTCCTATTGAACATTGTCACGACATGGTAAGTCGTGACAGGAGGCAACACAATATCACAGTCAGCTTCAATTGCAAAATCACTATGTATTAATATTACTGATAATAGACTAGCTATCTATTACCATACACTGCTTATATATATCACAACTGTTTACATGTTTATTGAACTCAAACTCTTGAACTCACCAACCTATGTGTTGACATTTTAGTATGCTTTTCTCAGGTCCTTAGCTTGCTTGCCATAGGAGCACTGCACGGTTCATTGCATTTTAAGACACGATGCTTCAAGACAATGACATTTTAACATTATAGTTTACTCTTTTGGGTTGGCACTTGTTTTTGCCATAGTTATACTTTATTGACTTGGTTTGTTTCAAAACGCTTCCGCATTGTTTAAAGTTGTGTTTTGGTTGATTTTGTTTAAATTATGGCATTTAGAGTCGTTCTGAGTAACTATTGACTGTGATCCTGGTTTGTTCACACGCCTCGCAGTAAAACTCCGCAAGTGGATTTTGAGGGTGTGACAGATTGGTATCAGAGCCATTGGTTATAGGGAACTAGGTTGCATACACACTAGACTATAACCGCACACAGTTAATTAGTTACCTGTGCCTTACTTCCATTTACTGTATACTCATTGGCATACACGTCACACTCTCTACAGCATGGCATCGTCTTCAAGAGCTCCGGGTAAACGACCCGAATCACCTACACGATCTGAATCCCCACCTCCCGCACCTGTACCTGATGATGGATTCGATTGGCCCCGACTGGCTTATCCCCGAGAGGAGATTGACTGGGATCAACCATTCGCATTGATGAAGCGTGACCCTCCCGAGACTGGCGTTCTTATCCTAGGTTTGTTGACCAATCATGTTTAGGAGCGCGTACCTGTCTAAAGCCAAGGACTAGGAACAATGCCAATCAACCCATGCTTTCACTCCCACGAACGGCGCAGTCCAACGAGCAACTGATTGTTGCACTAATGGCTGCACTGGATACTGAACAACATCGTGTAAAACGACTCACGGGTGATGTCTGTACACTACAGCAAGAGGTGTACAACCTGAGACATCAATTGGATGAACTCAAGGAAGAACACGGGAACGCTGAACGGTTGTCACCATATGCAAGATGGTGTTATGGCACTCCAAGGACGCGTGACTGCTCGTGAACAGCGGGACGCCATAGCCGATAATAGGATTGCCATTCTAGAAGCTCAACTAGCAGCACTCCAGATTGCTATAGCTCCTGCTCCTGCAGCAGACTCTGAGGATGAGGAGGATCCCGAGGAGGGACCCGAGGAAGAGGAACCGGAGGAGATGGAGGATGATAGTGATGGGTCAGACATTGTCGATTGACTTCTTTATATGACTTAGACTACGTAGTGTTTTTTCTTTTGAAACCTATGTGGGAAGGGTTGTTTCCCCACACGAACGACAAACTTCAATTTTGACATTGCTAAATACATTGTGACTTATTGCAATTTATTTACTTTGGTTATTATTTTTGTTATGAATGTTGTGGTTGTGATGATACGTTATTTCTTTCATTTACTGTTTACTACGCTTCAATGAGTTAATTGTATGATGTTACTCATTATTGTATTGTGAATATAAAGTGAAAAGAATGGACGCTCGTGGACGTGGACGTGGACGTGGTCGTGGACGCGGACGTGGACGTGGCACCGGAGAACAGGGTGGTGGTGCTATTAACATGACTCCCGCAGAATTGGCTGCTCTAATTAATGAGCATGTTCAGGCGCAGTGGCTGCTGCCCACGCGGGTCAGCCAGCAGGTAAACAATGACAGAAAAACAAATCTGATATCCTTTATAACTGTAGGGATGTTTGATTAATGTGTGTTGTGTTAAAACAGGACCACCAGTGTGTACATACAAGTCCTTCATGGACTGTAAACCACACACCTACAGCGGTACAGAGGGTGCTGTAGGGCTTGTACGCTGGTTTTAGAAGACTGAGTCCGTTTTCTCCAAATGTAACTGTCCACCAGCGGATCAAGTAAAGTATGCCACCGGGACTTTGGAGGGTGCTGCCCTGTCTTGGTGGAACGCGCAAGTCCAGATGCTTGGACAAGCAATGGCAAATGGACTCCCCTGGAATGAGTTCAAGGATATGATGATCGAGGAGTACTGTCCTCGAAACGAGGTGCAAAAGTTGGAGATGGAATTCTGGCAGCTCAAGATGAAGGGTTAAGAAATTGAGGCTTACACGACCCGTACTCATGAGTTGGCTACATTGTGTCCAGGAATGGTTAATGAGACACATAAGAGAATCGAGCACTACATACGAGGATTGGTGCCTGAAATCCAAAGTATGGTAACAGCTTCTAACCCGACTACGATTCAGCAGGCCATCAAATTGCCCATAAACTTACTGATCAGGCGGTAGAGCAAGGGCGGTTACCCAAACGGGGCGCTGTGGTGAGCGTGCCCGACAACAAAAGGAATGGGATGCTCCCAGCAACAGCAATAACAAATCATCATCATCATCGTCTGGCGGTCAACAACAATCCCAACAGCAGCAACAGCCAGTTCAGCAGCAGCAGCGGCGGTTCGATAATAACCGCAATTTCAACCAAACTGCCCCAAATAACCAAGGACCCAGCGGTTACGGCGGGACATCCCAAATGCCCACGGTGTAACTACCACCATGTGGGACGGTGTGATAGCTTCAAGTGTCAACGTTGTGGAAAGATTGGACACGCTGCGAAGGATTGCCGTGGTGAACTAATGAGGAGGCCACAACAATCTCAAGAACTCCCAAGGGTTGTTTTGAGTGTGGGAAAGAAGGGCATTACAAGCGAAACTGCCCACAACTAAGGAGGAACGGAAATGGCAACACAACAACAACAACAACCCAACAATCATGGTAACACAACAACAATGGTAATAATAACAACAATGGTGGAATAGCACTGGAAATGGCGGCAATAAAGATGGAGCCAAAGGGAGAGCCTTCGTCATTGGCTCAGGTGAGGCTCTAAATGATCCCACAACTGTTACTGGTAGATTCCCTGTTAATGGTTGTTTTGCTACGGTACTATTTGATACTGGAGCCGATAGGAGTTTTGTGTCCTTAAAATTTGTAGTCTTTTAAGTGATATACCCTCTGCTTTAAATCTAATACACTGTGGAATTAGCCGACGGTAAACAAATCCATGTAACGCATATCCTTAAAGACTGTAGGATAGAACTTGCTGGTCATACTTTCGCTATAGATCTCATGCCTGTTACGCTGGGGAGTTTTGATGTTGTGATAGGCATGGATTGGCTCTCTAGCAAGCAAGCGAAGTCATATGTCACGAGAAGATTATACGGATCCCGGTTGGTGATCAGTTCTTACTGTCAAAGGTGATAGGAGTGGTGCTGTGATAGGCATCATCTCGTATATGAAAGCTCAAAAGTTGTTACGAAAGGGCCGCGTGGCTATCCTAGCACTTGTAACCGATAAGCAAAAGGAAGAAAAGAGAATGGAGGATATTCCCGTAGTACGCGACTTTCCGGAGGTGTTCCCAGAAGATCTTCCTGGATTACCATCGCACCGCCAAGTGGAATTCCAAATTGAGTTGACTCCCAGCACAGCTCCGATTGCTAGGGCACCTTATCGATTAGCACCAAACGAACTACAGGAGTTGTCGTCACAACTTCAGGAGCTTCTAGATAAAGGCTTTATTCGACCTAGTACATCACCTTGGGGAGCTCCTGTACTCTTTGTTAAGAAGAAGGATGGCACATTCCGGATGTGCATCGATTATCGAGAGTTAAACAAAGCAACAGTCAAGAACCGATACCCTTTACCTCGTATCGACGACTTGTTCGATCAGCTTCAAGGATCAAGCTATTACTCGAAGATTGACTTGAGATCTGATTATCATCAACTCAGAGTTCGAGAAGAAGACATTCCCAAGACTGCATTTCGTACGGTTATGGTCATTATGAGTTCTTGGTCATGCCTTTTGGTTGACTAATGCACTTGCTGTGTTCATGGACCTCATGAACCGCGTGTGCAAACCTTATCTTGATCAGTTTGTCATTGTGTTCATCGATGATATACTGATATACTCTAGGACCAAGGAGGAGCATGAAGAGCACTAGTGGTGAAAGAGGATGGAATTCGTATTTCATGGATAGACTTTGGGTGCCTGTTCATGGAAATCTGAGAGATTTAGTTATGAGCGAGGCACACAAATCTAAGTATTCTATACATCCTGGATCCGACAAGATGTATCATGACCTAAAGGCTCACTATTGGTGGCCTAACATGAAAGCGGATGTAGCTACGTATGTGAGCAAGTGTTTGACCTGCTCGAAGGTAAAAGTAGAACATCAAAAACCATCCGGACTATTACAACAACCCGAGATTCCAATGTGGAAATGGGAACAAATCTCCATGGATTTTATTACTAAGCTACCCCGGACTAGTACTGGTTGTGACACGATATGGGTTATTGTGGATCGATTGACAAAGTCTGCTCATTTCCTTGCAATAAAGGAAACCGACAAGATGGAGAAGTTAACTCGCCTGTACCTCAAGGAGATCTTTTCGAGACACGGGGTACCGATCTCAATTATCTCTGACTGTGACGCTCGTTTCACGTCACATTCTGGCAATCATTGCAGAAATCCTTGGGTACACGTTTGGATATGAGTACTGCATATCATCCACAGACGGATGGTCAGAGTGAGCGTACTATACAGACGTTGGAGGATATGCTACGTGCTTGTGTGATTGACTTCGGGAATAACTGGGAAATTCACCTGCCATTGGTGGAGTTTTCTTATAACAACAGTTATCACACTAGTATACAGGCAGCACCTTTCGAGGCATTGTATGGGAGAAAATGTCGATCACCGGTTTGCTGGGCAGAAATTGGTGATAGTCAGATAACAGGTCGAGTTAATTCATGAGACGACTGAGAAAATTATATAGATACGGAACCGTATGGCTGCAGCGCGAGACAGGCAAAAGAGTTATGCTGACAAGAGACGGAAACCTTTAGAGTTTTAGGTTGGTGACAAGGTTTTGTTGAAAGTCTCACCATGGAAAGGCGTAGTTCGGTTTGGTAAACGAGGGAAACTAAATCCGAGGTACGTTGGACCATTTGAGATAGTGGAAAGAATAGGTCCAGTAGCCTATCGATTAGCCCAACTGATTCGCTAAGTGGAATTCATGATGTATTTCACGTGTCAAACTTGAAGAAGTGCATAACTGATGAAACGACGGTCGTACCACTAGAAGAAATTCAGGTGGATGAACAATTGCATTTTGTTGAAGAACCAGTTGAGGTGATGGATCGTGAGGTGAAAACACTTAAGCAAAGCAAGATACCTATTGTTAAAATCCGTTGGAATTCGCGACGTGGACCGGAATTCACATGGGAACGGGAAGATCAAATGAAGCTTAAGTACCCTCAACTATTCGAAGGGACGATGCCAGCAGACGAAGGTATTGATTTAAATTTCGGGACGAAATTTCTTTCAACATGGGGATGATGTGACAACTCATCCAAAACTCACCCGATTTCGATTTCTGTGTGCCAATGCAGTAGACCAGTGATGGAAACCAGTGATGGAACACTCTCACCATGTAACGCAATTTTCGGGACGAAAATTCTTTCAACATGGGGATAATGTGACATCCGGTAAATTTCCGTTACCAAACTCCGTTAGTTCCGTTAAGTCTTGTGTACACGTGTCGTGAGCACACACTAGTTGTCGTTTAACGTTGGTGACCTAATAATAATGAATAATGTTAATTTGATGTGAATCTAAGTGATTATGTGAGTATTGGGTTATGTTTATGTGTTTACACATTTATAAAAGGTTAATTAGAGAATTTATCGCGTAACGCGGAAACGTGCCTATTTATTCGTATGTCTTGTGTTTTTATAAAGATAAGATATATAATGAATTTTATAAGTTTATATCTTTATATTATGAAGTTAAAAACACTTTACAAAGAGTTTAAAGCTTAGTTTTTATAAAATACAAATTACAAGGGTTAAAAGGGTAATTAGGTAAATTAAAATTAAATAAAACAAAAACCCAAACCCTAATCCCACCCATCGGCCGCGACCTCAACCCTCTCCCTCTCCATCTTCGAAATTCAATCTAGAACAAGCATTTTCGTGTGATTTTGGTTCGATTACAAGACATATAACACATAGGAAGCATCAATTTCAAGCAATTACACGTTTAAAGGTTAGATTTTTCATGTTTTGTGATGTTCTTCATTATGGCCGAACCTTAGATTCGAAATGATCCTTATTAGGTCGAATTGGATGTTGTTTGATGATGTTTATATGTTACTTAGGTTGAATGCATGTTAGTTAACGTCAATCATGGATGAATTACATGTTTTTAGTGGTTTATCATGGGTTTTGATTCTAGACAAACCCTAATTCGATTTTGGGCATGATTATGGTGTGAATGATGGTTGTTTGATGAATGTGTGGTGATTAATTAGTTGTATGAATGTTAGGAATCATGAATCTTGCAAGAAATTGATGATTTAGGGTTGATGTTCATAGGTTACTAATAATAGTAACTTTATTTGCATGAAGTGTTAAATATTGATGAATGATGTTATGGATGTGTTCATGGTGATGATTAGACGTTAGATTGATGTTGTGATCATTGGAAATTCAAGAAAACATGTTATAGTTCATACATTACTAAAGATAGTAACTTTTGGATATGATTTGGTGAATTATGATGTTTGGATGTGGTTGATTATGCTTAGATGTAGTATGAGCTTGAATTGGTATATTATTGATGAATTCATGTATGCTTTGGATGTTTGATAGATTTTGGGATGTTCTTTCCCAAAAGGGAAACTTTATTTGTGTAAATGTTGAAGTATGATGTTATGATCATGTTTGGGAGGATAGGAGCTGCTAGTATGTTCAAGGATAAATTCTAGTGTGATAGAACGTGTTAATTAGTTGTATGGCATGCTTGGATAATCATGGGTGATATTTGGACTTTGGTGATCATGTATGGTTTGGATGTTGTGTAGTAGTAGGACATCATGCTTGGGTCTGGTAATTGATTGTTGTGATGTTGTGAATGCAATGCATATGCTTAAAGAATATGGTTATGATCATTATACACGCGTGCGGATCTGAGGCCCCTACTTAGTAGGATTGGCAGGGTTTAGGATGTGAAGTCGTGAGTGGCTTCACATGGCATGTGATGAATAGTTGAACTTTGTGTGACGTGTTAGTTGTATTATAACTAATGGATATGTTAATGTTCTAGATTCGCATGACTTGTATAGTACTTGATTGTATGATGATCTAAGTGATACACCTGGTTGATATAACATACGTATGATACTATTGGAATGTTAATCATGTATGTTGTATGTGCTCATTGGCTTTATTTGAATTATAACTCATAATGTCACCAACGGGTCAAACGGGTCAACTAGGTCAAACGTGTCTATTTTTCTAGAAGCTTGAGTCTTTGGTTTTGGTATGATTAGGGTTCACATGTCTTTTATTTACACGTACTTATGTACTCACATGATCTAGGTAACCTGTGAAGGTTGGCTATCCTCTCGTTTCTCAAATAAACCCTAAGTACTCTTTGCATACATCAGGTGAGTTCATGCCCCACTCTTTACTTAATCTCTTTTGGGGGAGATAGCATACTGGTATTTATACGAACGCTTTTATTATTTAAGTTGTGTATAATATTAATATAGTGCTGTTTACCATGGGAAAAGTCCTCACACTTTTGAATTGTTAATATTTGATAGCGGGGAAACTTGGGTAGTACTACTGGGTCTGACGAGCCCCACCTGTGTGACTCGAGGTCAACCGGGTGCAATTTGTCCTATTGAACATTGTCACGACATGGTAAGTCGTGACAGGAGGCAACAACTATCACAATCAGCTTCAATTGCAAAATCACTATGTATTAATATTTACTGATAATAGACTAGCTATCTATTACCATACACTGCTTATATATATCACAACTGTTCACATGTTTATTGAACTCAAACTCTTGAACTCACCAACCTATGTGTTGACATTTTAGTATGCTTTTCTCAGGTCCTTAGCTTGCTTGCCATAGGAGCACTGCACGGTTCATTGCATTTTAAGACACGATGCTTCAAGACAATTTGACATTTTAACAATTATAGTTTACTCTTTTGGGTTGGCACTTGTTTTTGCCATAGTTATACTTTATTGACTTGGTTTGTTTTCAAAACGCCTTCGCATTGTTTAAAGTTTGTGTTTTGGTTGATTTTGTTAAATTATGGCATTTAGAGTCGTTCTGAGTAACTATTGACTGTGATCCTGGTTTGTTCACACGCTCGCGGTAAAACTCTGCAAGTGGATTTTGAGGGTGTGACAAAAGTAGCCTAAACCCCGGTCAAGGATATCTAGACATATAACAATTCGGAAAGTTAGAATGATAAATATACAATAGCCACCTAAAGTTATGCGATAAAAAACTAATGATACAATTATGTCAATGTTAAAGATGAATCAGACTCCCGTTAGGGTTATCTAATTCCATATTTTTTTAGAAAGTTACACGATAAACAAATGACAACCACCTCAACTTGAATAAAATAGACAAAACTATAACAATCCTTCAACTCATGAACATTAAATCATGATTATAAAATCAATTCATAACCAATGACAAGAGGGATTCATGACATACACCATGATTTTCTCAAACATAACCATAAGGATGCATATTTACCCAATTCTACTAAACCCCAACCTTCATTCATCATTCCTAGTCAAATATCATAAAATTACATACAAAAGATGCAATCATATGCATAAATCTTGTAAGAACATGAGGTTTTTCAACATAACATGCTTACAACACCCACAAGATTGGACATTTAATCAAAGTAGAACAATACACATAATCATTGAAGAATAATCAAGTTTTATCATGACATTAACATAAATAACACCAAGAATCATGTACAAGTTCTTAAATCTTGCTAAGTTTCATCTAATTTGAGTGATAATAAAAGTTTAGCCATAATGCCTACAAAAGACACACCCACACTCAAGAAAATGGAAGAACTCGTAGTAGATCTAGAGGAATTCAAACCAATTTTGAGTGTAAATAGGTGGATGATATTAGATCCTTCTTGAAAGTATGAAATCTTCAATCTTGGCCTTCAAGTCTACCAAAACTCTAGATAAATGCTCAAAAACACCTTAAGGTTTGAGAGAGGCTAGGGTTTTAAAAGATATGAAAGTTATGTTGGAAAGGAGTTGTACTAGGGTTATAAACCTGTTTTCTGCCCAAATATGACCATATCTGAAGTGATATGACCATATTCAACATAAAAATGAGCTATTTGGAATTTGACAGCTTATATGGTCATATTAAGCTCAATATGGTTATATCAGAAGTATTTTTCCTCTTGAACTTCTTCAAATCTTGGGTTTTCTTTACAAAAATCATCTAACTTCTTCCAGAAACTATAAAATTCAAATAAAACACAAATAAATGTCTGAATTATGAATTTTTGATCAAAATTGACTTTAAATGCAAAGAATATATATTGAAAACATGTATGTTTATTATCATATCAGATAGTAGTTTAGTTGTTAACCGGGTTAATTAGTGCTTTAATGAACCGATACTAAGGTTAAGTTATGTTTCAGTTAGTGTTTAGGTGCTTAAGATTTGTTTAGTTTTAGTTCTTGACATAAGTTTAATTGATTTAATAAGCTTTGTTTAAGTTGAAGTCTTAATACATTACATGTAATTAAAGCATTTAGCATTCAACTAACTAGTCAGATAATCCTAAAATGATAATCATAAAATTCATACGAGAATTGCACATACACACACGTAAACACTTATGCATGTATGCATGCATGCTCACATACCACCATGTAGAAATGTATAAAGATTTTATTTAAAGTTAACACATAAATTCACTTAACAAACTCTAAGAAGGTATATAGGTAAATACTATCTATTTAGTGTAGTTCTCAAAATGTTTAATTTACCTAACCTTGGCTTAGGGTTGTCACATTAATATATAGAGTATTTAAGTGTTTTTACCGAAAAAAGTTTAATAAACTTAATCGTAAAACCAAACCAAAGGAAACACTTAGTAATTGTTTGGTTTATTTCGGTTTAATTTCAAGTGGTTTGGTTTTGATTTCTATTTATAAAATCATTATTAACAGTTTAAATAAAATCATGAATAAAAATAAATTTAATAATTTTTTTGCATAATTGTATATTTAAAAACTCCAAGTAGTTCTTTAGTAACCTTTTAGTATATTTTATTTTAAATTAAGTTACGTGCTATCACACCATATTATATTTAAAAACAGATTAGTTTGATTGACTACTAAATATTAAAAGTTCATATCATTAACCAAAACCTTACTTTCTCCAACGGGTTTCGAATATAAACCCTAACCAATAACTTGAAACGATTAAAAAATCTTGTACCAAAAAAGTTAAAATCTAGCTGTCTAATTTTTATTATTTTTATTAAAACAGTAAGGAACAAACAAAAAAAATTATAAGAAAATGAAAATTTATAAAAAATACATTTTATAAAAAATAAAACTAAATTATTACTAATATTTATGACTATTTCTTTAAACAAAAGGGATATAAAAACAAATAAAAGTAAATAAAATAAAATTAAAAAATAATAGTAATAAATGATTAATAATAACACATTGTGTCATTTTAAGGGTTAAGGACAAAGTGACATTAAAAATAATTTTATTAAAATAATTTGTTAGAAAAGAGAAAAAAATAAAGAGAAGTAAAGTAAATAAAATAAAAAGAAAAAGAAAAAATAAAAATTAGTGAAAATTACATATTACTTTTCTTTAAAGGGTAAGGGTAAAATGGTTTTTTACAAAAAATTAACTGGAAAAGTTAACTTTTGTTAGTAAAAAAGACATAAATCATAATAATTTTTTAAATAAAGGATGTTCACTATAATTATGAAAGTTGAAAAACAAGATCCATAATTTTAAGTATACTTAAAAACAAAATTTCTAATTTACTCTAAAGAACTACATGTATCATCGTTTATCTTCAAAAGGTACTAATTAACTCTAAAGAACTACATGGGTTGAATGAATTAAATATTAGATCATTATTAATAAAAATTTAGGCATTATAAATCATGTTTGAAGATAAAATATGATTATAAGTATATATAAATAGCTACTTTAAATACAAAACAATAATGTGTTTTTCTTAAACTTTTATTTCATATAAAATAATATGATTTTTAAATATATTGTTTTAAGATAAATGATTATTTTATAACTTGTTGTATTCAGTATTATATGAAATTTTTGTTTTTAAAAAGTGTATTTAAAAAATAGGTTTTTAATTTATTAGATTTTATATTTTTTATTTGAAAATTGTATAATTAATATTATTACTATTCAATAATATTATTAATAATACAGATAAATAAGAAAGTAAGTAAAATAAGTTCTACAATTATTTTACGCTTATTTTTTATAAATAGATAGATAGATAGATAGGCTAAACACTAATTAAATAAACGGAATAAATTTTAATATAAAACAACATGATTAATTACAGTATAATATTTTAGTTTAGAATATAATTAAAACTATATATACGTAATAGTTCAATAATAAAAAATTATACCATTTTCTAACTCTCTTATGTAAATAGTTAAAACATTCGTTTTAAGATTTTTTATAAAAAAAAGTTTTATATAAAAAAAAGTTTTAAAATATATAATTTGTAAATATTGTAGTTGTTTTAATAAGATTATTTCAATAATAAATATAGTTTGATTTAAAAAATAGATATTGCAATTAATAAAAAAATTAATAAGAGAGAGAAATTTGTATAAGTATTTAAATTACTATAATACAATTTTAGAGGGAAAATTGATGTGTGTATGTGTAGAAAAAACAAAAGGCAAAAACATAGGTTAAGAGAATGATAAGTGGCAAAAAATACTTTAGTTTATTAGATGTTATAATTTTTATAATAGATTACGTCATTTAAACTAACAGGTGTTAATTTCTCCGTTAAGTTAAGGACATTTTAATCTTTCTACCATTTAAAGAACTATTTTTGAAACTCGAAACCTAATTTAAAGGGTGTTATTTGTAACTATCATTTATTTCAAAATTTGTTATACATATAATTTTTTAAATTAACAAATATTATGATAACTTTTAGTAATATAATTAGTTAATGAGAATTTATTAACTAATTTGAATTTAAATTATAAAGTTTGTATTAATATTATTGTGTTAAATATAAAATTGTAAGGCCCCGTTCCCGGGACGCTTACAGTTGGATTCTCATCGCACATAAATCATATATTTATATTCGTATTTCATAAAATCATAGCGGAAAACTAGAACAATCTTTCATTTCCATGTGAATGCTTTTGCAAATTAATACAACATTCATTACAAAACAGCTTGTTCGCATTACAATGCAAAAACATTAATAAAAAAATGTCATCCCAAAAGAGTTGAGTAGCTACCCGTGCCATCCTCAGCAATCATTACCTGCCAACTGGAAACACATCAAAGTCAGCGTTGCTAAGTGAGTTCTAGTTTTATAATAAAACATACTTTTATACCATTAAAATCGTTCTTTACTTTCTTTCAAATTCATTCTATGCTTCACATTCGTTCATGACCATGCAATATATATACACATTGATAATATAATTGTTATCTTCCATTACATTCGTTAACTTTCATTCATTCTATACGTTGTCCTCCTGAGTCTGTTGTGATAACAGGGTCGCTTACCTCATTAGTAATCCCAATGATTGCATGCTATCCGAGTCTGTTGCAACTATAGGGTTGCTCACCTGATTGCCAGTCTCAATGATTGCACGCTATCCAAGTCTCCTGCAACCATAGGGTTGCTCAACTCATGGCAACTTCACGATAGCATGCCATCCGAGTCTGTTGCAGCCATAGGGATGTTCACCTCATAGCAATCTCAATGATTGCACACTATTCGAGTCTGTTGCAACAACAGGGTTGCTCACCTCATAGCAATCTCAATGATTGCACACCGTCTGATTCTGTTGCAACAACAGGGTTGCTCACCTCATAATTGTGCTTGCAAGCCTTTCCTCCGTTCATTCATCGTTCAATAGTGCATGCATTCTTACTTCATGTTCCTCTTTCTTTATCTTTCATTTTACGTTACATAATACTTCATTTCATTCATTAACATGACACGTAAAGTCACAGGAAAGATAACGTACATCATTATAAGGAACATATCATACGCAATCATCATTATCATACAGGGCAACATCATACATACATAATATGTATAAACATGCAACATCGTCATCATCATGCCCTACATGCTCTCTAGGGTCTCAACAGTCATCTTACATGCTCTTACCCCCGTTCCCGGGACGCTTACAGTTGGATTCTCATCGCTCATAAAACATATATTTATATTTGTCTTACCTAAGGTTGCAGCGGAAACATTCAAAAATGACATCACATTTCATTATAAAAACTTTTGCCAAATAATGCATCGTTTGTCGGTTACAAAATTACATTGCTGTATTACATCACAAAAGCTTTAAATAAATGGATGCCATCCAAAAGAGCTGAGTAGCCGCCTTGTGCCATCCTCAGCAACGTTTACCTGCCAACTGAAAACGTATAAAAGTCAGCATTGCTGAGTGAGTTCTAGTTTTATATTAAAACATACATAAAATTGTTATTTATTTTCTCTCTGAGCCATACTATACATATCATTCGTTTGTGATCATACATCATATGTACATACAGATGATATCATTATTATCTTTCATTACGTTCGTTAACCTTCGTTCATTCATTACATCTAGTGACATGTACATTACCCCGAACATTGTGCACGAAGCTGGTTACTGGGCTTGAGGTCTTTCATAGACCCCGAACATTATGCATGAAGCTGACTCCAGTACCTAGGGCAAGTACATTCACCATTTATATTTTCTTTTTCATTCCGGATCAATGCCATATGCTATACCCCGAACATTGTGCACGAAGTTGGTTACTGGGCCTGAGGTCTTTCATAGACCCTGAACATTGTACACGAAGCTGACTCCAGTACCTAGGGCAAGTGGCAAGGATCCGATACATATGGTCAATCACAAGGATTGGACCCCAGTGTGCATCCTTCTAGGGTAGCTAACCCGCACACAGTTGAGCTAACACCCTTCATTAGGTGTGGACCTCCATACATTTGCTTGCAAGACTTTTTACGTTCATTCATTCGTTAATGCATGCATTCATTCATCATGTTCCTCTTTCATTATCTTTCACTTTACGTTACATAATACTTTCGGTTCATTCATTAACATAACACATAAAGCCATGGAAAGATAAACATTCATCATCATAGGAACATAACATAACATCTCATTCATACATCATTATACCGAGCATCATACATACATATCATACATCATGCATAACCATGCAACATCATCATCATCATCATCATAAGCATCAATCACAATACATAACATGCCTATCATACTATCTATGACCCCAAAAATCAACTTTTATAGTCCCCCAGGAATTTCCCAAGTCAAAGCCTACTTTACACATTTTCCCTAAAAATCAGAAAAATATTCTAAGTCCTAGGCGCATGGGCACTATGCAGGCGCATGGGCACTATGCAGGCGCATGGGCACTATGCAGGCGCATGGACACTATTCAGGCGCATGGGGAACACTTAGACGCATGGGCCACCTTCAGGCGCATGAGCACTATGCAGGCACATGGGGAAACACTTAGTCAAATCCAACCCGGTTTCTGGGCGCATGGGTACTATTTAGGCGCATGAGCCACTTGGGCGCATGAGCACTATTGGGGCGCATGGTCCTACACTTAGTCATCCGACTATCATTTCTAGGCGCATGAACCACTGTTTAGGCGCATGGGCTATACTTAGAATTTTCTAAGGCAAATTTTGGGCGCATGAGCTACTGTTTAGGCTCATGGCTTACACTTAATTCTTTCTAAGGCAATTTCAGGCGTATGAACACTTATCTAGGCGCATGAGCATTCTGTAAAACATGTTTCTAGGATGTTTTCAATCCTAATTATCAAACCCATCTGCTCTAAGCATATTGCGGCTATTCTAAACATGAGTACCTATAAACATTCAAGAACCAACATCCAACATACACAATGCACACGGGTATTCACACATAAACTTTGTAAAACCATTTTAATACGTTTCCAGCCCCAAAGATAGTTTAAAACATGTAAAGACCGGGGTCTAGAACTCACCTAGTGCAACTTGGGTGTTCTTCCTTTTAACCCGCTTGCAAAGAGTTCAAGACACCTAGAATCAACACCAAAAACACACACACCCGAGCACAAACATAACCCATAAGCACATAAATACATAACCAGGATAAAACCCGTCATAAAAACATAAAAACCTGAATTCACTTTTCTTCTTCCTCTTCTTCTTCAATCCAAGAGTATTCTCGGCTCTCTCTCTCTAAAACCGAGAGAAATGGTGAAGTGAGGTGAGGGTGGGCGGCCATACTCACCTTTACAGCAAATTTTGAAAGTTTTGTCCTTTTTGGACACTTTTAGTCCCTCCACTTGGACCTTATTGCCTTTCTTGCTTTTATTCTTTTTATCTTGACTTTTAAAAATAACCGGGTGTTACAAGTCCATCCCCCTATATAGGTTTCGTCCCCGAAACTTGTTATTCCTCGAACATATGAAGATAATGCCGCCTCATCTCCTCCTCAGTCTCCTATGTAGACTCGATCCCTTCCTGTGCTTCCACTGTACACGCACAAGAGGAACCACTTTATTTCGCAGCCTCTTCTCTTTATGGTCAATGATTGCCACTGGTTGCTCCACATAATTAAGCCTTTCATCTACTTCAATGTCCTACAATGGAACAATCATGTTTTCATCAGCTAAGCACTTCCTCAGATGAGATACATGAAATGTCGGGTGAATTCCACTTAACTCATCTGGTAACTCCAATCTATAGGCCACCTCTCCTACTCGAGCAATAATTCGAAAAGGTCCTATGTACCTCGGGCTTAGCTTACCTCGTTTCTTGAATCGGATAACTCCCTTCCAAGGTGAGACCTTCAACATAACCCGGTCACCCACTGGAACTCGATCGGTCTGCGTCGTTTATCGGCATACGACTTCTGTCTATCTTTAGCTGCCTTCATGAAGGCTTTAATCTTCTCAAGCTTCTCAGTCGTAGTCTCGATTACCTTGACGCTTCCCAATTCCTTTTGACCATATCACCCCAACAAACGGGTGTTCTGCATCGTCTACCGTATAGCATCTCGTATGGTGGCATGCCAATGCTGGCATGATAGCTATTATCGTACGAGAATTCAGCTAATGGTAAATGGTCATCCTAACTTCACTCAAAATCAATCACACATGCCCGACGCATGTCTTCCAGTGTTTGAATGGTCCTTTCTGACTGGCCATCAGTTTGGGGATGATACGCCGTGCTAATATGTAACTTCGTCCCCATGGCATCGTGGAATTTCTTCCAGAATTTAGATGTAAACAGGGTATCGCGATCAGACACAATGGACACCGGCACACCATGACGAGTTACAATCTCCTTGATGAACAGGTCAGCCAACCTCTCGGATGAATATGTCTCGTGGATCGGTAGGAAGTGAGCACTCTTCGTCAAGCGATCAACAATCACCCATATGGCATCGTATTCTTTCGGAGTACGGGGCAGTTTCGTAATGAAATCCATGGTGATGTGCTCCCACTTCCATTCCGGTATATCCAAAGGTTGGATCTTCCCATACGACTTCTAATGTTCCGCCTTCACTTGCAAGCAAGTAAGGCACCTACTCACATATTCCACCACGTCACGCTTCATACCCGGCCACCAATAATCTTTCTTCATGTCTTGATACATCTTTGTGGCACCAGGATGAATGGAGCATCGAGTCTTGTGAGCTTCGTCCAAAATCCTCACACGTAGATCCCCGAAACGAGGAATCCACACCAGTCCAAATCGAGTTCTAACACCAAGCGTGTTCTCACCCAATTCTCCAACCAGACCTCTCATTCTTTTAGGGTTTAGATGATCTTCTTTCAGTGCCTCATCTTGAAACTCCTTGACTTGCTTCATTACCTCAGAGGTCATAATCAGTTAGTATGCCTTCACCTGAATCGGTTCGGGCCTCTCCTTTCGGCTAAGGGCATCAGCCACCACGTTAGCTTTGCCCGGATGGTAATGGATCTCACAATCATAATCCTTTATGAGCTCCAACCATTGTCTCTGCCTCATATTCAGGTCCTTCTGCTCAAAGAAGTACTTTAAGCTCTTGTGGTCGGTGAAGATGGTGCACTTCGTTCCATACAGATAGTGCCTCCAGATCTTTAGTGAAAAGACCACGGTCGCTAACTCCAAGTCATGAGTGGGATAATTGACCTCATGAACCTTCAACGGTCGGGATGCATAGGCTATAACCTTCCCTCTCTGCATTAATACACACCCCAACGCCGAGTAGGAAGCATCAGAATAGACCACCAGATCTTCGCTTCCGTCGGGTAATGACAGAACACGAGCTTGAGAATCTTGTCTTCAATTCTTCGAACACCTTCTCCTGAGCCTGACCCCATACAAACTTTGCATCTTTCGGGTCAACTTAGTCAATGGAGAAGCAATCTTAGAGAAGTCTTGGATAAATCTTCTATAGTAGTCCGCCAAACCCAAGAAACTATGAATCTCGGATGGCGTCTCTAGAGACTTCCATTGCATCACTGCCTCTACCTTAGCCGGGTCCACCATAATCCCGTCGGGATTCACCACATGACCCAAGAGCTGAACTTCGCGCAACCAGAATGCGCACTTGGAGAATTTGGCATACAATTTCTCCCTTCTCAACGTCTCCAACACCTCTCGAATGTGATCGGCATGCTCTTCCTCACTCTTTGCATAAATCAGGATATCGTCAATAAACACAATCACTGATTTATCTAACATTGGCCGACACACTCGATTCATCAAGTCCATAAAAGCAGCTGGCGCATTGGTCAAACCAAACAACATAACGAGGAACTCGTAGTGATTGTAGCGCGTGCGAAAAGCTGTTTTAGGGACATCCTGCTCCTTCACTTTTAGCTGATGGTAACCAGATCGAAGATCTATTCTTGAAAATCAACTGGAACCTTGGAGCTGGTCAAAAAGATCATCTATTCTTGGTAAGGGGTATCGGTTTTTCACCATCAACTTGTTCAGCTCACGGTAGTCAATGCACATCCTCATACTATCATCTTTCTTCTTCACAAACAAGACCGGAGCACCCCAGGGAGAGATACTCGGTCTAATGAACCCCTTATCGAGTAGCTCTTGCAACTGCTCCATCAGCTCTTTCATTTCTGTGGGAGCTAACCGATACGGTGCTTTGGCAACGGGTTACGCACCGGGTATCAAGTCAATTTGGAACTCACCCTCGCGGTCTGTTGGCACACCAGGTAAGTCTTCCGGGAATACATCCGGAAAGTCGCACACAACTGGTACATCCGATAGTTATGGGGTTGGCGTGTCCACATCCTTTAAGTAGGCCAAGTAGGCTCTACATCCACGCCTCATGCACTTACCCGCCACTGCCATTGAAATCACTTTTGGGATCATCGCGACTCGATCGCCATAAACCGTCACCTTGTCCCCGTCAGGTGCTATCAATCGGATCATCTTCTTGTGACACACAATATTTGCTTCATAGGTTGCTAACTAGTCCATCCCTAGTACTACATCAAATCCTCCTAGGGGTATCACGTGTAACCTAGCAACAAACCTATGGCCTTCTAGTTCTATGGCACAGTCCTCTATCACGTCAGTAATTCTAGTGGACTTACCGATAGCAGTTTCTACATCGAATGGCTCACCAATAAATCTACTCTTATAGGGAAACTTAGCACCAAAGGCAGCAGAAATGAAACATACCTGACACCACATCGGGGTCTGTCCTAGCCTCCTCCCGAGTCATGGTGAAAGCTCGGGCGCTTGCCTTTTGCCCTTCTCCTCCAGCCTTCTTCACCCAGGAACTCTCGGCCCTTGGCTTTACACTCTCTACTTATGTGACCACTTCCCCCGCAGTTGAAACACTTCATGCCTCCACAATCTCTAGCCATATGGCCAAACTTCCCACACTTGAAACAAACATTTGACCCCATCTACACTCGCCACCGTGGTCCTTCCCGCACTTGCCACACTTCTTCAACTCAGACCAGTTGTGACCACACGTCAGTCACCTACCCTCGCACCTTATGGTTTGGAGCGGCTCTACCGTGTCTAAACCGTTTCCCGTTCCTGTTTCTCCCATCCCTACTCGTCTTCTTCTCCTCAGCCACTACCACCTCACGCTCATCATATAGTCTACCAGCCAAATCAATCGTCGATCTAAAAGTGCTCGGCCGGCGGCGATCATATGCCTATGGATATCCGCCGGCAGCCCCTAGTGATATCTCTAATCTTTCATGACAGTGGTGTGACCTGATCGAGCACCAGTCGTATCATTTCATTGAACTTTGTGGTGTACTCTTGGTGTGTCATAGTTCCCGCCTCCGTTACAAAAACTCTCTCTCAACCTTGTCCATTTCTCTGTGAGGACAAATTCCTTAATCACTAACTTCTTCAGTTCAGGTTATCTCATTCTTCCAATGCCCTGCTACCCTCGGCTTGGACAATGTTGTCCCACCAGCACAACGCCGAGTCCACAAAAGAGGGTTAGCGAATTTCACCTTCTGATCTTCACGACACTCACTGATATCAAGGACAACCTCCATTTCTCTCACCCACCGGTGAGCAGCTGCAACAGTGCCGTTTCCATCGAAAGTAGGGGGCTTGCATCTCATAAACACCCTATATTTGTAGTCTCGTGCCGCCCCCTGCACAGGCTCTTCTTTTTCCTCCTCCTCTTCATCATCCGAGAGAACCGTTTTCGGCTCTGGTTGTTCTCGTCCTTCCAAGGACCTATTTCTCTCCTTTCTTTCCCCTTCTCTTACTGCCTTAATCACTTCGGTCACCACAGACGGTAGGATCGTCTGTATGACCTAATGAACTTCTTCCACCACAGCCTCCTTTACTAAGACTCTCAGATTGGTGCTCTCGTTTCCACCCACTGGATGAGGGGTCTCTGGTTTTTCATGAGCAACCTTCTCAACTCTGGGTCTCCCTCTCTTGGGTTGCGGTTCAGCACCGTGACCTCCACCCCGTGAAGCTTTCGAAGATCTACCACCGGCCATCACACGCACACTGAAAGATTCAAACACCAACACGGTCATTCAAGGGAACAACTCAGTTTATGTCAAGTATAGTAAGTCCTTAATTACAGTGGTCAGTTGTGATTAGCCATTTACTTTATTCTTCATACCCCAAGCATTACCTGTCTTGACTACATCAGTATTTAAATCCACATACAACACATAACCACATACCATACGCATATAATGCCGGTTAACTTTACGAAAATACCTGATCGCACACAACTACTCAGAGTGGCATCCCATTCCCTTCCGTCCCATTCTCAGTTTAAGTTAAGGTTTATTTTGAGAATTTACCCATTTCACTTAAACTTTGGCTCTGATACCAACTTGTAAGGCCCCGTTCCCGGGACGCTTACAGTTGGATTCTAATCGCACATAAATCATATATATATATTCGTATTTCATAAAATCGCAACGGAAAACTAGAACAATCTTTTATTTCCATGTGAATGTTTTTGCAAATTAATACAACATTCATTACAAAACAGCTTGTTCGCATTACAATAAAAAACATTAATCAAAAGAATGCCATCCCAAAAGAGCCGAGTAGCCGCCTGGGCCATCCTAAGCAATCATTACCTGCCAACTAGAAACACATCAAAGTCAACGTTGCTGAGTGAGTTCTAGTTTTATAATAAAACATACTTTTCTATCGTTAAAACCGTTCTTTACTTTCTTTCAAATTCATTCTATAGTTTACATTCGTTCGTGACCATGCAATATACATACACATTGATAATATAATTATTATCTTCCATTACATTCGTTAACTTTCATTCATTCTATATGTCGTCCTCCCGAGTCTGTTGCGACAACAGGGTCGCTCACCTCATTAGCAATCCCAACGATTACACGCTATCCGAGTCTATTGCAACTATAGGGTTGCTCACCTCATTGACAATCTCAATGATAGAATGCTATTCGAGTCTCTTGCAACCATAGGGTTGCTCACCTCATGGCAACTTCACGATAGCACGCTATATGAGTCTGTCACAACCATAGGGGTGCTCACCTCATAGCAATCTCAATGATTTCACATTATCCGAGTCTGTTGCAACAACAGGGTTGCTCACCTCATAGCAATCTCAATGATTGCATACCATCCGAGTCTGTTGCAACAACAGGGTTGCTCACCTCATAATTGTGCTTGCAAGCCTTTCCTCCGTTCATTCATCGTTCAATAATGCATGCATTCTTACTTCATGTTCCTCTTTCTTTATCTTTCATTTTACGTTACATAATACTTCATTTCGTTCATTAACATGACACCTAAAGTCACAGGAAAGATAAACATACATCATAGTAAGGAACATATCATACACAATCATCATCATACAGGGCAACATCATGCATACATAATATGCATAAACATGCAACATCATCATCATCATGCCCTACATGCTCTCTAGGGTCTCAACAGTCATCTTACTGCTCTTACGGGAACCTTTATGTCAACACATACATCTGCACTTTCCCCCGAAAGTCAGAAGTCAAACTATACTTTCCTTGGGTGCAACAGCCCTATTCAGGCATATGGACACCCTTCAATCGCATGGCCTCCATGCGACTGAACACTATGCAAATGCACCAATGCGGATGAACACTTATGCGAATGAACAGCCAGTCTTGCGAATGGACAATACGGATGGACCTCCTGCGAATGGGACTAATGCAGATGAGCACTTATGCGATTGGACCTCCAATCGCATGACCCCATTCGATTGGCCTTTCAATCGTGCGAATGGACCTTCAATCGCATTCGGCCGTATGGCCTCCATTCGGCCTCCAGTCGGTCGCCTAGCCCTAGCTGATGCAGAATGCAGTTCATCTCGACTGCAGCCGAGGGTTTTCGGCCTCCAAACTCATCTAAACCCATTTTAAGCCCAAATTGACCATCCTAAACCTTAGGTATGCATACCACAACACCATTCAAGCACACACAAGCTCACAATCAAGACTCAAACGCATCATACGCATACACAAACGGGTCAAACATACACACACTCAAAAACTCGATTTCAGATGTGTTCCAGTCCTAAAATCATTCACAAACGTGTAAAAGAGGGGTCCTAGAACTCACATAAACGACCACGACGAGTAGAGCTTCGATTTGACTCGCTTCTCGACGAGTTTGGTTACTCGAACCAACCCGAACCAACACTTTTCCTCTTTTCTTCCTTTCTCTCTTCTCCTCTCTTTCTTTGGCTGATTTGTGAGTGTGGGGGAGAGGGTAAGGGCTGCCCTCTCCCTTATATACTCCCACTCACCCGACTTTCTTTCGTTGGCGAGTTTGGTCCCTTGACTTTGGACTTTATTTCTATTCTTCTTTTGTCGGCTTCAAAATAAACAAATAATCGGATGTTACAAAAATTTAGAATAAGAACAACTTTTTATTAATTTAAAAAACATGACATATATTATTAAATATCAAATACATTGTTCATCATGATTTGTACCTTACCTTTAGTGGCTGCATCCATTTTTGGTTTTTTATCTATATATTTTTTTATTTTTAATGATAATACTTTTATATCGTTTACAATTGTACGATTATAAATTTTCACTTTCAACTTTGGTCCCTTATATTTTTATCTTTATAAAATTTTCGTTTTATGTTAGGGAGTTAACAAGCCACAACATGTGTGTGTGATTGTACGTTTTATGCATGTTTTTTCTAGTTTATTAGACATGTCAAAACACACAGATCCTAGATCAACTTAGTTGTTGTTATTAGAACTTTACGTTTCACGTGTGTAGTTTAATATTTTTACCTCTATTTTCTGTTTGGTTTTATTTTCTCGTTTGTACTTAAAACTATAATATATTTTTAGTTAAAAAAAGCACAAGAGGAACGGTTCATGACATTTACTTAAAAACTTAAATTAAAAAAACTAACCACACGTGACCTTCTCTGTTAATCAATATTATATCTTAGATTAAAAAATAAATTTAAGATAGTAATCTATAATTATATAAAAATATCTTGTAAAAAATATTAAAGGTAAAGCATATAGGGCTAAGGGCGTATGTATAAAATAATAATAATATATAATATATATATATATATTGTGTGTGTGTGTGTGTGTGTGTGTGTAAGATGTTGATGAAAATAATCAAATAATATATGTTATGTTATGTATAAAAATCATATGTATATGTAAAATTGTGAAATTGCATAAATTTATTAAAAGATAAAAGAGTTACAGAAAACGTATTTTATATTTAATTACATAAATAGTCCTTTATAGGTAAAAAAACCAATTACCCTTAACTTAACATAATAACTTAAAAATAGTTAGTCTAAAGGATGAAATCTATTGTAAAAGATATAAATAAATGATGATTAGAGTAATATTTAAAACTAAAAGATAATACCTATAAATTTATATAAACTTAAAAGATGTTTTCTATAAATTTATCTACAATCTACTATGAAAATCCACACAAAAACATCATACTTATTAGTTATAGTCAAGATGATGCTTAGAAGTACCTTATTGCTTTGAGGTGGGTAATCTCTATCATTAAAGCAATTCGACCTCATCGTTAAATGGAACTATGTGCTTTGTGTTGTGCTAAATCACGTCCCAAGATACAAACAAACAATGGGTACTAACCTCGAAATAGTTAGTGAGTAGATAGACAAACAAAGATGTTTTTTGATCCCGACCTTGAGAATCAGACTCAAAGAGATACTAAGAACAAGTTGTGATAACTATGTTAAGAAACACTAACAACAATGAAAATTAAAGGCCCTATTTAATATCTAATCTAGGCCAATTTGTATAGAAACATCAACTTTTCACAAATCTAGGGCCATACTAAACTGAGAGCTTAAACCGTCAACTTTACCTGCTTTACCAGCTTTAGTCTTAGAATGCCCCTGCCTTTAGGAAATAAATGAAGAATGATATAAAAGTTAGATAAAAAATCACATACTATATTGATTACAAGTTTAATTAATTTATAAAGAGAAATAATTAAAAGTATTAGTATTTTTTAAAAGTATCATATTAGTTAATACATGCATAATCATACAAACAAAAAGTAGTTAAAATTCTTTTTCGGGTGATCTACTTACGGCTTTGTGAACTTTTTATGATCTAAACCTTTAGGTTTGATCCAAAACTATATGATTGTTAGATGTCCCTATGAAATCTGAGGTATTATAAGGATTGTCTGGTCGTAGATAAAGCAGAACGTCTAACAAAATAGGTAAATTTTTAGGTCTAATTCAAAACTTCCAGCCTTTATGATATAACCCTAGACCCCGTTATCCATGACCCGACAGAAAGGCCTAAAGACTCGGCTAAGATTGTGACCCGTGATCCAGTCAAAGACCCATTGTTGCTTATTAAAGTAGTGAATTAGTGGATCGTATTATTAGTTCCATGTTCACCTAATAATTTTCATGTAGAATAGGTTTCATTTTACAATTCAAGCTTGTAATTTTCATTCATGAAATATATGATAAAATTGGTAACAAACTTGAGTTTCCTTATTCTTCTTAGTTCTTGGAGGTTAACCCACTATACGGTCCTTATCACTATATTATATAATCTCAATCTTCATAAGAAGTTTGATGTTAACAAAGAACTTGCGAAAGAAGTCTGTCTCTCACTATGAGGTTAAACAAGTTTCTTTATTGTTTAGAGTTGAGAGATGATTTTGGAAGAATGGATTCAAGTTATTATACTATTTGGTATTGAGTAATGGAATGGATGAAGAAATTAAATGAACAAGGTAATGAAATTGACAATAAAATGAAATGGTATAATTCATTATTGTTCTATTGTCATGTTTGGTTATCTTATAAGAATAAAATCAATTATTACCATGTGTTTTTATGTAGACATAAAAAAGACAAAGGTATCGAATGTGGTAGAGGAGGTGATTGTTGGCGATGGTGGGCCGAGTCATGGGTGTGAACAGGTGTCAGGTTGTTGTTAGTATATGGTTCGTATATTAATAAAAAAAACTTCATTTCTTAAAGGAATAAAAAAACCCTACCTCATAATGAATGACAATCACTAATAGCAATAAATCACATTTCTTATGTAATGGCATTCCATTATTACGTGTTTAGCAATGACGTTTTTTTTATTCTATTAGAATGACTCATTTCATTCCAACTTATATTCATGCATACCAAACACTATAAAAATGATTAAATTTAAACAAATATGCACAGGAGAAAACAAAATGGTTCTTTTGAAACTTTGTCAACACCTTGGTGTATATGCGCACGAGTTCTCTTTAGATAAAGGAAATCATATCTATTATGTATTAGAATTAAACAAATACATATATAACTTAGAAATTACATCCCCCATACTATTATTATGTCTAACTTGGTTCAATCCATGTATGTGGGTGAGTATGTTCTTTAGATCCAAAAATAGCACCAAAAACTTCTTGGATGTTTGTTCCATCAAATGTGTGATACATGCGTGTCTCAAGAGAATAAAATATGATCTTCACGTCTTCTTTTTGTGATATCTTGGGAAAGTAGATCTTGTTTCCCATTTGTGGTGATCTGGCTTCAAGACAAATACATGATGTATCAGAAATATAATCATATGTGTTCCTAAACCATCAAGTTTCTCCCATTCTTTGGTAGAATCATTTAGTTGAAACACCTCAACAGATTCTCCAAACTGATCAACAATAACAAGCAAAAGATGTTGATCACATTTTGATAGAAAGTATTTAAATGGAGATCTGCAACAACTTTCAGGGGTTTTGTCTTTTACAATATCCCATGAGTAATCTTCTTTAATAATGTCTCTAAAAGCATCAATTCTTTCATCATTACACAAGGCATAAATATCTCCACCACCGAATGTGGAAAGTGAAAAGTATGGATCATTAGTGCCAAAATCCAATTGATATATATATATATGCCATAACAATGGTTTTTGAGACATAGAGAGAATGTAGACATGCCAAGGCCCTGTTGCAAATCCAACAACCACACAATCAAGGGAAGTAGGTGGTGCTGAGAAACAATGCTTCCGAAACAACAACCCGAAAATGGAAGCATAAGCATATTACTTGTAAATGGGTTAAAAAACACCAACTCGTTTTCTTTAATCACTAATAATACCAACCATACCTTGAACAAAATATCTCACAATCATTGTCAAGTTCTTCGGGTGCTTTGAATTCTTGAGGTATTCTTATAAAATACTTGCCACCACATATAGGATCTATAAAAGTGAAAGTTCCTTGATAATTATCTAACAACATTAACCACGGTGAAGCTACTGAATATGTCTCCAATCTCGTTAGCATTGTTTTGTTTCTCCATTGAATCAAGGTGCTGCTAAATGACAACGTTTGCATGTAGCATGAAAGTTCATGTATTCAATACCAACACAATGCTCCATAACCATTTCCAACATATGGAATGGAATGTTTAGTAGGTGTGACTCACTTGTTGCGCTATGAAATTCTGTCTTATCATGCTTAACAAGTCTTCTGACTATCGTGTTGTCCTTAGCATGTTCTTCTTCTTTCGTCAATTCATGATGATCAACTTCTAACCTAAATAAATATGATATTAAGTAAAAAGATTAAAATAAAAATACAAATATATACCTTCAATGCATACACACAATACCTGCATTCAAGCATTGCCCACACTAACACTTGGCTTTCTCGTACAATACAATGCGTTGAAGATAACGAGATAGTTCTATCTTTAGCATGGAATGAGTTATGTTGTCCATCTGACCAAGAAAATGTACATAACCTCCTATCTTAGAGGTAACTGCATACTTGTAGAATAACGAGTATGAGTTATCTCTAGCATATTCAAGGAAAAACATGGCATTCTTTAGGTCTTCAATTTCCGCCCACACCTTACTAGTCATTTCAAGTTTAAAAAAAAACAACTCACCAATCCTCTTTTTATTCTTAAAATACAATTTAATGAAGAAAAATTCCGTACAAGATCCTTTAAGGAAATAACGACCGGCGCAAAAACTATTACGAGAAGGGAAACGGGTATATGAATAACCTCGGAGTGGGACACTCACCAACGGTAATAGACTTATCAAAACTTCGTTATCATTCATCACAATGTCAACCTGTATGACAAAAGCATAACAAGGATTTGTGGTCATGGCATATACCTTACCCTTGTAACAAGTCGGACATTTTAGGAAACAATCATCTAGGCCACTCAGGCTTTGGATTTGTTTAGCGTATGACATTTTAGACCATTTTAATACCTTTTCATTAGAGTCTAGTTGACAAAAATTATGTTAGGAGTTATAGTTGTCGTCAATAGGAGGATTGAACCTTGATCATAAGGTGGAGATGACAAACAACATTCGTAAAAATCTCCTTTTTCGTGATTCAAAGGTGGGAGAGAAATGAATTCAGAGGTGAGCGGGTTCCAAATAGACCACATGACATTGTTGTCTAGATGGTTGGACAAAATCATCCAACCGTGGAAACATGCTCGTATTTGTCTCCCTTGGAGCTCATTGAGTTCATATTTATTATAAGCTTCTAGTTTTTCAGCAATAAACGAGTGGTATCTTAAGGACTTATCACGAGAAATTTGCTTGGACTCCATCTAAATTTATGGGTTCAACTTAGAAACCTAGATAAAAAATCGAAAGGTAGCTAAAGTGATGGAAGAAGGCAAATCGAAGTCTAAGTCTCTCCTTCGTCAAGCGGCTGTAAATATCGGTGGTGGTTGTAGAACAACACAATATATATAGCATGACAGGTTACGTGCAAATTGATTTCATGTGTTTATTATGAGGAATCATAAATCATTTCTATCTCACAGGCACGCCTAAATCTGGTTTGAAATATTTTGATTATATTTTTATTGTCTTATTAAATTTTATATTCGTTTCTTAATACACAATAAATCGTTGATTAACGCACTTTAATTTAGTAGGATAGTATAGTTCCAGATCATCATATTAATGATTCTGGTAGTTTTGTTTTCTCTAGTATCTGGATTCTTACTTTTATACGATTTATAAAAGTTCTTTGAGGTTCTGCTCCTTGTTATCTTTGTATCTTGGTTGAGAGTTCTGATCTAATTAATATTGTTGACAAAGCTCAAGATAATACAAACCGGCGGAAATAAATCCGGTAACAGAGTAATAGTTACTTATTAGTTTATTTTTGGGTACCTCTACATTGACATTTCAAGAGCGTCCTAATATATAGTCACCCACCCATATACATCGACACCTCTATACGCCGCATATGGGTCCATACGCGACATATAGGGTCGAATACACTCAAATTAAGTAAAATTTAGTGGGCTGTCAGATAGTTATACGTCCATATAGCCCTATATAAACCCCATATACGACACATATAGGCTATATGACACGTATAGCAAATTTCGACACTTACTACGAATACAAATTCAGAGGGCTGTCAGAGGAGTTATACACCTCATATAGAGCTATACGACCCTCCTATACGACGTGTATGAAGCTATATGACCTAAATAGAAATTTTGAGGTGTTGATTTAAAATATTGGGGTGTCTACTCCTTTTTAAATGATTAATACATTTGATAAAGTGGTATTAACTTTCACAATTCTAATAATAATTCAATTTTAATATATATGTAGTTTTTTAAGCATTCAGATTAACAAGTTAGCAATTTGATCGAGATCTTGACTATAAATGGTCATGGACTCTCAATGTATAAAGGCCTTATGATTTGTTGCATAATGATGGAAGTAGTAATAACAAATAACTTCAAATTTTACTTAATCGTTTTAGGGAGAAGAATTCACGAAAATTTAAGTGGAAGGTTTGTACACATCTTCCAAAATGCTAGTAGTGTCCCTCAACAAATCTTGGATGCCAAGTAGGAAGAAAATAGGAAGAAGCAACTATTATAAGGTTTTAATTTTTGGTAAACTTATGATATTATATTGCATTTTAATTGTAACATCCGGTTATTTTTAGTCAAAGAAAGAAGAATAAAGTGAAAAAAAGAAAAAAAGATATTTTACCCAAGTTGAAGGGTAAAAAGTGTCAAAAAGACAAAAGGTTTGAAAAAGTGGGTGCAAAAGGTGATGGCGCCCATCACTCGTTCTACACCCACACAATTTTCGGATTTTAGAGAGAGAGAGAGTAGCAGTGCAGAAGGTTTCGGTTCTAGAAGAACAAGAAGAAGAAGTTCAAATTCAAGGTAAGAAATTCATGGTTTTAAAGTGTTCTTAACTGGTCTTGCTTCAGTTGTATGTTTATGTGTGTTGTGTGTGTGTTTGGGTGTGTGTTTTTAGTGGTTTCTAGGTGGCTGAACTCAATTTCAAACAAGTTGGAAGAAGCCATACTCAAGAGCTGCAAAGGTGAGTCCTAGAACTCTTTTTTTACTGGGTTTTGACTAATTCTAGGGCTGTAAATGCATGAATATATGTTTTTATAAAACTGGGTTTCATACCCGTATGTTTGAATGTGTGTATGTTGCAGGTATGGTGTGATTTTGAACTATGTTCATGCTTGATGATGTTATGGTTGTGTTCCTAAAGCTTAGAATGCATGATTTAAGGTTAGAATATGATAGATGAGGTTTGGGGACTGAATCTGATGAATAGTGTGTCCTAGGCTGCTCATGCGCCCAACAGTAGTTTCATATGCCTATGTTTAGAAAAAACTGCTTAAGTGTTGACAAATGCGGATGGAAAGTCAATTAGGATGGAAAGTCAATGCGGATGGAAATCAATGTGGATGAGAAAGTCTAAGTGTGAACAAATGCGGATGAACAGTTAATGCGGATGAGTAAGTTCATGCGATTGAACAACAAATGCGGATGAACAGCTAATGTGTCACACCCCAACCTTGACGGCGGAATCGTCGAGATGTGAGGGTTAAGATTGTTCACAGCCACATAACGCTATATTTAAGTGTAAATAATAAAATTATAAGTTTCAAAAGTCATTTCAAACATAAGTCTCAAAACATGAAGTAATCCCAAATAAAAAAACGTAGCATAACATTTATTTATTTAACTAGGTCCAAGTCCTAGTTTTATTTCCAAGCTTCAAAAGTCCACTTTAAACTTGGGGATTTCCTGAAACATGATAAAAATACGAGTCAACTAAAAATAGTTGGTGAGTTTCCAAGGTTTCATACATAATATGAAAAAGAAAGTTACAAGTAGCAATTCATGTCATAGGTTATAAGCTAGTAAGGTTATAGAACACATATCGTCACAACAAACCTCGACTTGATTACAAGTATAAAAGATTGGCTAAGTGTATATGGTTCCCTAGTGCACAAGCATACGGCTCCTAGGAGTCGGCAATACATCGACTTTAGCACCAAATAGGCTTGTCAGGCCCAAAGATCTAAGACGTCGCCAGGCTAGCAATAGTTAATGATTGCAAACAAACTATGTATCTCATATAAACATACAATAAACAAATAACCATGACAAAATAATAAGTTGAATTGCACGTGATTTACAAGTCTCAAATGTGTATAAGTGTATCATGTATACGCTATCATGTTTCACCCCAAGTTAGTGTAAAAAAAATATGAAAAGGGGCAAGAAAACTCACATGATAATATGTATATAATGGAGATTATTTAAGAATAGTAAACGTCGTTCCAAGATGAACGTCACAAGGCACCTAAACGTATGTAATTAAGATTTAAGTTTAATAATTGAATTATTGATTTAACGAGAGTTAAAATTCGAGTGGAGTTTGAGGATCTTTGTAGTCCTAAAAAAAATGTACAAAGATATATACCATTTGTGTAAATATTATAAAAAAATAACATTAATTCAACGATAATAACTAGTGAAGTTTAAATATAAACTTGAATAAATATATGAAATAATCAAATTTTAACGATAATAACTTAATAGTAATATTCGGACCAATAATAATTTATTAATTTTCATTCAAAGTCCATTTTAATAGAAATTATCCAAGAACATCCTTTGTTAAAATTCTTTTTTTTAAATTAATTAATTAACTTTAGAAAAATTATAGAAAATAATTTGATGTCTTTGAAAAATATTTAGAGTTTACAAAAACCCTTTTTATATTTATTAAAATTTTTCTATAATTATTTAAGGCTGAAAAGCCTTTAAAAAAATGTTTGAGGGTGCCCGGGTTCGAACCCGAGACCTCTAGGTGGTGATGTGAGCGTTTAACCAGTGAACCAAGGCATCCAGCCGCGGTAGATCTTGGTTTTAAACATTAAAAGCCATATAAACAAAACCCCAAATCCCTAGAACCCTAGTTCGAATTTGAATCAAATTAGGCGTTAAATCGATGTGTTAATGGTAAAGATCATGGGGCTTTTGTTCCCCATGTAAAATCGAGCATGTACATGTATTTAATTACCCGATTCGAAGATGTGTTGATGATGAACGACGAAGTATCAACCGAAGAACAAGTCGCGACCGTGAGTGCAAATAGTTCAAGTAATCTTCAATGATATTCAAATCAAGGTGCAGATAGCTTCGTGTGATGGTCTGGACTCAAAGCCCTCTGTCAATTTGATCTTTGAACACAATAGGGTAGTGTTCGACTAGTGTGCAGGTCGCGATGAGTGATGATTAAACTCGTTGATTATGTTTGATTCAGGTGAAATTGAAAGGTGTAAACGATTGGAGATAGACAGAAGATTGATTGTACTCAGTAATTCGATTATTATTGTGTTTTAATGACAAAACGGTCATGAGTTAAAAGAGTTTCGGTTATATGATCGAATTGACTTGGTAACCGATGCATAACTCGATTTTTAAGTGCATTCAAGTTCGAAGCACGTATGCGAAGCGATTCGGATAAAGTTCGCTACGAACAACCGTTTTTTTGATGTTTAATCTCGCCGGACTTTGGCCGGAGTGTGGCCGGAGTCGCGGCCGAAATTACGGGAATGGGCGGGGGTTTGGGTTGAAAGTTTGAAATGTTACACTTTGGCCCCTTTTAGTTTAACAGTTAACATTTCATGCTTAAAGTTCTATATTAAGTTTCCAAATTGACAAAAACAACCCCAAGCTTAATTTAAGTTTATAATTTAAATATGGTTAAGTTTATAAATCTTTATTATTAGTAATCTCATTATTACTAATACTATTATTCAATATTATTACTTATTATTATATTTACTTTTATTAATATTAACCTTATTATTATTATACATACTAACATTTCATGAAACCCAATTACAATAAATAAAAAACACAAACAATCACAAAAGTTTCAAAATTTGACAAAGATAACCTTTGTAAGAGTAAACGAAGTTAACTTTTAGTTAACAAAAAAAATACGAGATGTTACAGTCTCCCCAACTTAAAAGAATTTCGTCCCGAAATTAAAAGAAATGAAACTATACAAATAAGAACGTGTATCTCTTCTTCATGTGCTCCTCGCGTTCCCAAGTAAATTCAGTGCCACGTTTATTTTCCCATCGAACCTTGACGATTGGGGTTGTTGTGGTTCTAGTCTTCTTCATTATACGATCCATGATCTCTACAGGTTTCTCGACAAAATGTAATGACTCGTCGATCTGAATGTCTTCCAGCGGAACATACAGACTTTCGTCGGCCAAACATCTTCTCAAATTTGAGACGTGGAACACAGGATGAATTCCACTAAGGTCGGAAGGTAACTCTAGTTTATACGCCACTTTCCAATCCTTTTCAGGATTTTGAAAGGTCCCACAAACCTTGGAGCCAGTTTGCCCTTCTTTCCAAAACGAACCACACCTTTCCACGGTGAGACCTTGAGAAGAACCATCTCCCCATCTTGGAATTCTAATGGCTTACGTCGCTTGTCAGCATAACTCTTTTGACGACTTCTCGCCACTTCAAGGTTCTTGCGAATGATAGAAAACTTATCGGTCGTCTCTTGTATAAGTTCAGGACCAGTGATGAAGTTTTCACCAATGTCGGTCCAACAGATCGGTGAACGACATTTACGACCATAAAGTGCTTCAAACGGTGCCATCTTGATACTCGAGTGGTAACTATTGTTATACGAAATTCCGCGAGCGGTAGATGCGTATCCCAATCGCCACCAAAGTCAAGAACACAGAGACGTAGCAAATCCTCCAAAGTTTGGATCGTTCGCTCGGTTTGACCATCAGTTTGAGGATGGTAAGCCGTGCTTAGATCCAATTGTGTACCCAAAAGTTCTTGCATAGACGACCAAAAATGTGAAGTGAAACGAGCATCTCGGTCAGATATGATGTGCAGAGGTACCCCATGACGACTTACAATCTCATCAACGTATATACCAGCTAACTTTGATGTCTTGTAAGTGTCACGTATGGGTATAAAATGTGCCGACTTGGTCAATCGGTCAACGATCACCCATATGCTATCATGTCCTCGAGAGGTTCGGGGTAGCTTTGTTATGAAGTCCATGGATATGTGTTCCCATTTCCACATAGGGATCTCGGGTTGCTCAAGTAATCCACTTGGACGTTGATGTTCGGCTTTAACTTTCGTACATGTGAGGCACTTAGCTACATAAGTCGCTATGTCTTTCTTCATTCCAGGCCACCAATATTGACCACGTAGGTCCATGTACATCTTATCGGAACCAGGATGAATAGAATAACGAGTTTGATGAGCTTCGTTCATAATAAAGGTACGAATGTTATCGCGATTTGGAACCCAAATACGATTGGCGAAGTACATCAATCCATTGGATTTCGTTTCCAATTGGGTTAGAAGATTATGCTCCAACTCATCCTTCATTCTCCCTTCTCGTTGAATCATTTGTTGAGCCTCCAGGATGCTAGACTCGATGTCACTATCTATTCTCAGGTTTTGTAGTAGTACGGTGGTCTCATTGACATCTAGTCGAATTTCAGTATCGAACTCACCCAATGTGTCAAACCATTGACGTCGATCTCGAATTTCTTGAAATGAGATCATCTTGTTGTGAATCTTTCGGCTCAGTGCATCGGCCACAACGTTTGCTTTACCAGGATGGTAACGAATGTCACAATCATAGTCACTAATCACTCCACCCAACGACGTTGTCTCATGTTGAGATCTTTTTGATTGAAAACGTGTTGAAGGCTTTTGTGATCGGTGTAGACTATACATTGCGTACCATACAGGTAGTGCCTCCAAATCTTCAAAGCAAATACAACAGCACCAAGCTCGAGATCATGAGTTGTGTAATTCACCTCGTGAACCTTCAATTGCCTCGATGCGTAAGCTATGACCTTCCCTCGTTGCATAAGAACACAACCAAGGCCTTGCTTAGATGCATCACAATACCGGTGAAATCGTCGTTTCCATCGGGTAGGGTCAATATAGGAGCATTGCACAACTTATGCTTTAACGCTTCAAAAGCTTCTTCTTGCTCGGAACCCCACTCGAAGGGTTATTCTTTTGTGTCAAAGTGGTGAGCGGTTTCGCGATCCTCGAGAAATTGGCAATGAAACGCCGATAATAACCAGCAAGACCAAGAAAAGAACGAACTTCGGTAGGAGTTGTAGGAACACACCAATTCTTCATTTCCACCTTTGCAGGATCAACGTGAATTCCTTGACTATTCACCACGTGTCCTAGAAATTGAACTTCCTTGAGCCAGAAATCACACTTCGAGAACTTTGCGTACAATTGCTCTTTCTTTAACAACTCAAGAACCAATCTCAAATGCAGCTCATGATCGGCGTTGGACTTGGATAAATAAGTATGTCATCAATAAAAACGATCACAAACTTGTCTAGATAAGGCTTGCATACTCGGTTCATGAGATCCATGAAGACAGCAGGAGCATTGGTTAAACCAAAAGCATCACCATAAACTCATAGTGTCCATAACGAGTACGGAAAGCGGTCTTTGGGATGTCATCCTCATGAACTCGTAATTGATGATATCCAGAACGTAGATCAATTTTCGAGAATATGGCAGCTCCTTGAAGTTGATCAAACAAGTCATCGATGCGAGGAAGAGGATAACGATTCTTGATGGTAAGTTGTTAAGCTCGCGATAATCGATGCACATACGAAACGATCCATCTTTCTTCTTCACGAAAAGAACAGGTGCACCCCAAGGCGAAGAACTAGGACGGATGAAGCCTTTCTCGGACAGCTCTTGCAGTTGACAAGAGAGTTCTTGCATTTCCGATGGTGCAAGCCGATATGGTGACTTGCCACGGGGTTTGCTCCGGTATCAAGTCAATTTTAAACTCGACTTCACGCACGGGAGGTAACCACTAAGGTCATCGGGAAATACTTCAGGAAAGTCTCGTACGATAGGGACATCCTTAAGTTCTTTCCCTTTGACTTTCGTGTTGACCACATAAGCCAAGAAGGCCATATACTTCTTGTTTAAGCACTTTCGGGCTTGAGTGCAAGACATGAGTTTAAGCCCTTTAGAAGATTTTTCACCGAACACCTTCAACGTATCTCCAGAGGGTAACGGTATACGAATGCACTTCTCGAAACAAATGATCTCGGCATGGTGTTTGGCTAACCAATCCATACCAATGATGACGTCAAAGCTCCAAGTTTCATAGGGATAAGATCGATAAGAAAATCATGCGTGTCAAGACTTAAGATGCAATCACGAACGATAACGTCAACGGTAATTGGTTCTCCATCGGCAACTTCAACAGTAAGAGGTCTTTCTAGTTTCGTATGTGGCTTAGCAAGTATGGGTTCAAACTCTAATGAAACAAAATTTATCGGCTCCAGAATCAAATAGGACATAGGCATAAGTTTTGTTAATAAGGAACATACCTGTTCATTTTTAAGGTATTTAACAATACAGGTAGAATATGAAATGAATTCGATCACAAAATTTAAGGGTGAGTTAACGTACCATTCACCACATCGTTGTTTGCTTGTGCTTGGTTAGCGTTGATGTTGAAAGCACGTCCTCGGGCTTGTGGAACATTACCCATAGACGAGGGCATTTGGGCGAAAATGACCAGGTTCCCCACAGTTGTAGCAAACACGGTTTGTGATCACAGCGGCATTGTTAGGTGCACGGTGGCAAGTCGCCACCAAATGACCATATGTACCGCATAAGGTGCAAATGCGGCATGGTTGATTCCCGGATGATGATACCTACACGTGCTGCACATCGGTTGCGGACCAGCATAAGCCCTAGCCCCAGGCACTTGTGCCACAGATGTAGCCGCAGGTACAGGTTGTCTTTGGGGTTGTTTGGGTGCAGCCACGGCATAGTTACGCGCCGGTGTGACTTGCGCTTCTTGTTGTTGTTATGGCTGTTAGACGGTTCAGCTTTGGTCTCCTTAACCGCCTCGGTAGCCGTCTTCTCCACCTTCTTTGCACCCTTACAGACATGGTGCCCGCTCTTATATGGTTCTCGGTGAGTTGAGCGGTGATTGTAATGGCTTCTTCCAAGGTTGTGGGCGGCTACCCACCACAGCATCTTGAATTTGGGGTGGTACACCCTTAATGAACTTCTCGATGTTACGGGGAACAGTGTCGACCATATGGGGCAGCAGTATACTCAACTCATGATGCCTAGTTGAGTAGGCCAAATGATCACCATCATTTTGTTTCAAATTCCAAAACTCTTCTTCCAACTTTTGCAATTCACTCCTTGGGCAGAACTTCGCGATGGCGATGTTCTTGAACTCTTCCCATGTAAGTGCTAGAATAGCATCGGGTCCACGATTCCTCTTCTCGCTATTCCACCAGGTAAGAGCCCTTTGTTGGAACATACTAGTGGCATAACGAACCTTGAGTGCATCGGGACACTCGCAATTGATAAAGGTATTCTCCATGCTTTCAAACCACTCAAGAAGACCAGTGGCTCCTTCCTTGCCACTAAAACTAGTGGGCTTGCAAGAGCTGAAGTGTTTGAAGGTGCAAGTTTGATTATTCCCATGTTGATTGTTCCCGTTTTGATTGTTGCTATTCTCTCCATGACCATTTCCATTGTTGCTAGCGTTGGTCATTAAGGTGCTATTAAGTTCAGCAACCATGGTCGGAATGACAGCAGCCATTTGTCGAGCAATCATGGCGGCTAACTTACGATCGGAACTTCCACGCTTTCCATGATGACGAGACATGCTGGAATATACAAATGAGTTAGATATGAGAATTGAATAACAGGGATTAATGTTCAACAAGGATAAGGCAAAAAGTTGTAAGGCACATGGGATGGTTCCATTTGGTAACGCATTACCATTTGGAAACGTTGACACGTCAAGGTAAGTTGACCCATTCGCCTTAGAATTTGTGTATGTTGACCATGGTTTATCACTCATCCCAGAAATCCCCAGGTAAGCATAACTAGTCCCGTAGGATTTATGCGATATGCTTGCCTTAGCCCGAGGGCCTTTTGCCAGGAAATCCAGAATACAGGTGTCCATGTGTCACACAAAGTTCTTAGGTTTATGAAATCAAAACCATGATGAGATTTACATAGATTAGACATAAGTCTAAAGATTTAATTCTCAAGCATAAGTATTCGATTCCACGTGTTGACGAGAATAAGATAAGAAGTTTCATTTGTCGGGGAGAGTCAATGAGTCAAAGTTAAGTTTAGGGAGACAGGTAACAAAGTTTAGAAAATTACAAGGCAACCTATGCTAAGGCATCAAGTTGCACATAAGTAAAGTATAGCATTATGTAGCATGTAACAATATATATATTTCTAAGAATATAAATATTATCCTATGAGGTTCATGCATAAGCTATAGTCTAGGTCACCATTACTAATAACCTAAATCCCTATAGTTATGGGCTCTGATACCAATCTGTCACACCCCAACCTTGACGGCGGAATCGTCGAGATGTGAGGGTTAAGATTGTTCACAGCCACATAACGCTATATTAAGTGTAAATAATAAAATTATAAGTTTCAAAAGTCATTTCAAACATAAGTCTCAAAAATGAAGTAATCCCAAATAAAACAAAACGTAGCATAACATTTATTTATTTAACTAGGTCCAAGTCCTAGTTTTATTTCCAAGCTTCAAAAGTCCACTTTAAACTTGGGGATTTCCTGAAACATGATAAAAATACGAGTCAACTAAAAATAGTTGGTGAGTTTCCAAGGTTTTCATACATAATATGAAAAAGAAAGTTACAAGTAGCAATTCATGTCATAGGTTATAAGCTAGTAAGGTTATAGAACACATATCGTCACAACCAAACCTCGACTTGATTACAAGTATAAAAGATTGGCTAAGTGTATTGGTTCCCTAGTGCACAAGCATACGGCTCCTAGGAGTCGGCAATACATCGACTTTAGCACCAAATAGGCTTGTCAGGCCCAAAGATCTAAGACGTCGCCAGGCTAGCAATAGTTAATGATTGCAAACAAACTATGTATCTCATATAAACACTTACAATAAACAAATAACCATGACAAAATAATAAGTTGAATTGCACGTGATTTACAAGTCTCAAATGTGTATAAGTGTATCATGTATACGCTATCATGTTCACCCCAAGTTAGTGTAAAAAAAATATAAAAAAGGGGCAAGAAAACTCACATGATAATGTATATAATGGAGATTATTTAAGAATAGTAAACGTCGTTCCAAGATGAACGTCACAAGGCACCTAAACGTATGTAATTACAAGATTTAAGTTTAATAATTGAATTATTGATTTAACGAGAGTTAAAATTCGAGTGGAGTTTGAGGATCTTTGTAGTCGTCTAAAAAAAATGTACAAAGATATATACCATTTGTGTAAATTATTATAAAAAAAATAACATTAATTCAACGATAATAACTAGTGAAGTTTAAATATAAACTTGAATAAATATAAAATAATCAAAATTTTAACGATAATAACTTAATAGTAATATTTGGACCAATAATAATTTATTAATTTATCATTCAAAGTCCATTTTAATAGAAATTATCCAAGAACATCCTTTGTTAAAATTCTTTTTTTTTAAATAATTAATTAACTTTAGAAAAATTATAGAAAATAATTTGATGTCTTTGAAAAATATTTAGAGTTTACAAAAACCCTTTTTATATTTATTAAAAATTTTCTATAATTTATTTAAGGGCTGAAAAGCCTTTAAAAAAATGTTTGAGGTGCCCGGGTTCGAACCGGGACCTCTAGGTGGTGATGTGAGCGTTTAACCAGTGAACCAAGGCATCCAGCCGCGGTAGATCTTGGTTTTTAAACATTAAAAAGCCATATAAACAAAACCCCAAATCCCTAGAACCCTAGTTCGAATTTGAATCAATTAGGCGTTAAATCGATGTTGTTAATTGTAAAGATCATGGGGCTTTTGTTCCCCATGTAAAATCGAGCATGTACATGTATTTAATTACCCATTCGAAGATGGGTGATGATGAACAGACGAAGTATCAACCGAAGAACAAGTCGCGACCGTGAGTGCAAATAGTTCAAGTAATCTTCAATGATATTCAAATCAAAGGTGCAGATAGCTTCGTGTGATGGTCTGACTCAAAGCCCTCTGTCAATTTTGATCTTTGAACACAATAGGGTAGTGTTCGACTAGTGTGCAGGTCGCGATGAGGATGATGCTTAAACTCGTTGATTATGTTTGATTCAGGTGAAATTGAAAGGTGTAAACGATTGGAGATAGACAGAAGATTGATTGTACTCAGTTAATTCGATATTATTGTGTTTTAATGACAAAACGGTCATGAGTTAAAAGAGTTTCGGTTATATGATCGAATTGACTTGGTAACCGATGTAACTCGATTTTAAGTGCATTCAAGTTCGAAGCACGTATGCGAAGCGATTCGGATAAAGTTCGGCTACGAAACAACGTTTTTTTGATGTTTTAATCTCGCCGGACTTTGGCCGGAGTGTGGCCGGAGTCGCGGCCGAAATACGGGAATGGGCGGGGGTTGGGTTGAAAGTTTGAAATGTTACACTTTGGCCCCTTTTAGTTAACAGTTAACATTTCATGCTTAAAGTTCTATATTAAGTTTCCAAATTGACAAAAACAACCCCCAAGCTTAATTTAAGTTTATAATTTAAATATGGTTAAGTTTATAAATCTTTATTATTAGTAATCTCATTATTACTAATACTATTATTCAATATTATTACTTATTATTATTTACTTTTATTAATATTAACCTTATTATTATTATACATACTTAACATTTCATGAAACCCAATTACAATAAATAAAAAACACAAACAATCACAAAAGTTTCAAAATTGACAAAGATAACCTTTGTAAGAGTAAACGAAGTTAACTTTTAGTTAACAAAAAAAATACGAGATGTTACATAATGCGGATGAGTACGTTCATGTGATTGAACAACAAATGCGGATGAACAGTTAATGCGGATGAGTAAGTTCATGTGATTGAACAACAAATGCGGATGAACAGTTAATGCAGATGAGTAACTTCATGCGATTGAACAACAAATGCAGATGAACAGTTAATGCAGATGAGTACGTCATACGAATAAACAAATGTGGATAAGTTCATGCGACTGAACAAATGTAGATGAGTAAAGTTAATGTGAATGAACAAATGCGGATGAGCATTGACAAATGTGGATGAGTTAAAGTTGATGCGGATGAACAAATGTGGATAAGTTCATGCGACTGAACAAATGCGGATGAGTAAAGTCAATGCGGATGGACAAATGCGGATGAGCATTGACAAATGCAGATGAGTAAAAAAAATGCGGATGAACAAAAAGGGAAATGCGAATGAACACTTAGAATATTTTCCGACTTTTTGGGGAAAAAGTGAAATGTAGGCTTTGACTTGGGAAGTTCCCGGGGGTTCATGTAAGTTGACTTTTGAGGTCATAGATGATGTGATGAGCATTGCATGATGATGTTATGATGTATGATTGATGCTTATGCATGATGGTATGTATGATGTATATTATGAATGTATGATGATGTGTGATTGAAGATGTGCGATTGATGATGTTATGTTTATGTACAATTGCATGTTATGTTATGTTCCTATTACGTGTGATGATGTGACTTTACGTGGTGTGATATTGTTAATGAACGTAAAGTATTATCTTAACGAAACGAAAGATTTAAGATAATGAAAGAGGAAAATAATGAATGAATGCATGTATTAATAAAAGAGAAAGTAATGAAAAGTCTTGCAAGCAACTGAAGGGAGGTTCACAACTCATTGAGAGTTGTTACCTTGTGTGTGCCTACAGCGTGCTATTTCGGCTAACTCATAAGGATTCATACACACAGTAAGAGTTCACTCTAGGTGACTGCTCCAATAACGTGTGATTTCCTAATTACTGTGTGTCATACAACGTGCAATTTTGGCTAACCCATAAGAGTTCACACACAAGGGGAGTGTTCAACTATGTGTGTATCTACAGCGTGCGATTTTGGCTAACTCATAAGGGTTCATACACACAGTAAGAGTTCAGTCTTGGTGACTGCTCCAATAATGTGTGATTTCCTAATTACTATGTGTTATACAACGTGCAATCTTGGCGAACCCATAAGAGTTCACTCACATAGAGGGAGTCTGTCCTAGTGACTACTCCATATGTGCGATATGTGTGATACGTGCGATATGTGTGATATGTGCGATACGTGCGATATGTGTGATATGTGCGATACGTGCGATATGTGCGAGATGTGCCAAATGTACCAAATGAATGATGATGAAGATAATAATTATTACCTTGATGTATATATGATGTGTGATCACGTGCGATAGTAATGAAATGTTTTAACGAATGGAAGGTAATGCAATGTTTTTATAAAACTAGAACTCACTCAGCAACGCTGACTTTTTATGCATTTTCTAGTTGGCAAGTAAGGTTACTGAGGATGGCACGGGACAACTACTTGGCTTTTGGATGGCATTCCTCTGATTAATGTTTTTGCATTGTAATGCGAACGAATGATGTTTTGAAATGATTGATTGTATTAACTTGCAAAATCATTTACGAGGAAATGAAAAGTTATTTTAATGTTCCGCTATGATGTTTTATGAAGGTTAAATGTAATTATATGTTTTATGTGCGATAATCGACCAGCTGTAAGCGTCCCGGGATCGGGGCCTTACATTAATAGTTAGTACTTATTATTTAGAAGTTACAAAATGATTCAAACTTAGAAATATTTTGTGCTATACTAAGTTGAGAAAGGACGTGAACACGAACAAGCAAAAGCAACTATAAGATATACTAAGAAACTTCATTTGAGGTTATCATAAAAATTCACAAGTGTAGATAAATCTATATTTGAAAGCAACATATATTATCTTTAATTAATTTAGTTAAATTCATTCTGAAAGATCTAGATGTAGATGTGTCTACTATTTTAATATTGTTAGAGCTATGTGGATGATTTACTAATATGAAAGTATAATTTACGGTTATTTACTAATATGAAAATATAATGTACGGTTATTAGTAAAACGGTAATTGAATGCCACTAGAACAATCAGTTTGAATATATACCTTAGTGTTATGCGGGATAAATGTAAAATTAGTTTTGTACTTATATAATTGATATATAAGGATTGACTTGCAATATGTATCACTGTGACCAAATTCTATTTTGTTTTTACACATGAAACTTTAATGAAAATGCATGCCCTATCGATCATCACCGATGGATGATTACCGATGAGAATACGTTGGTAATGCTTTGTCGACATTTATGTCGTGTGTGATTTAATTTATAATAGTTTTGTAACGCATTAATTATGACAGACAATTTTGTGCCTAAAATTGACAGATTGTAATATTTAAATAGTTTAGAATGTTATATATAATTTCTTTTCTCACATATATGTAAATAGATTTTTATGGACATTATTAAGTTACACACTCATTAAACATACATCAAATTTGCTTTCAGAATGATTAAGTTACACACTCATTAAACATCCATCAATTTATAATATGAGATTAGAACTCTTAGTCACTTGACATAGGGGTGTTCAAAAATATCTGAATCCGAAATATCCGAAAATCCAAAATTCGGATATCCAAAATTTCGGATTCGGATTCGGATGGTGTGTTGGGTGATGTATGATTGATGCCTATGTACGAGGATGTGCGATTGATGATGTTTGATGATTATGTATGATTGCATGTTATGTTTTGTTATGTTCTCTGTTATGTTCTCTGTTACGTATGATGATGTGACTTTACGTGGTGTGATATCGTTAATGAACGTAATAAAGTGAAAGATTTAAGATAATGAAAGTGGAACATAATAAATGAATGAAAAGTCTTGCAAGCAAATGAAAGGAGGTTCACAACTCGTTGAGAGTTGTCAGCTCAACTATGTGCTTACGGCGTGCGATCTTGGCTAACCCTTAAGGGTTCACACACAGGGGGAGTTAGTTTATGTGACTACTCCATACGTGCGATACGTGTGATATGTGCGATATGGGGTCCTTGTTGCTTAACCATAGATGATATAGCTTTGTGCTCAAGAGGGGGGTTAAGTACGAGACGTAGACAGAAGTGAAAGATAATAAAAGTACGAAAAGTGCGATAAGTACGAAATGTGAGAAACGTGCAAAATGTATGAAACGAACGATGATGAAAATAATAATTATTACCTTGATGTACTTATGATGTGTGATCAAGTGCGGTAGTAAAGAAAATGTTTTAATGAATGAAATGTAACATAATGTTTTTTTTAAAACTAGAACTCACTCAGCAATGCTGACTTTGTATGCATTTTTCAGTTGGTAGGTAAATGTTGTTGAGGATGGCACGGGGCGGCTATTTGGCTCTTTTTGGATGACATCCATTTTTATAATGCTTTTGTGATGTAATGCAATAAGTATTTTTTTAATGTGATAATGATGTATTATTTTGCAAAAGCTTTTATAATAAAATGAAATGTCGTTTTTAATATTTCCGCTGCAACGATTATTTAAGTTAATATAAATTTATGTTTTATGTGCAATGATCGACCAGCTGTGAGTGTCCCAGGAACATGGCCTTACATATGCACTTTTTCATACAATCCATTTAAATTTTCAATATTTGATTACAAATTTTGAGTCTTTTAGTTAATCGAGTCACGTTAATTAAACACTTTCCACATATTCCCTGATGAGACGACCTTACTTACTCTTATGCAATAAAGGTATATAATACCGATAAAATAAATTGTTTTTGATCGAGTCTCGACAACTAGATCACTAGGGTTATGTTAAATTTTGTAAAGGTCTTATATAGACAAGTTTTGTATAAAATATAATGTACCCGTGCTCATATCTACCTAAATTTATGAAATGTTATGTTATATTATTTATCATATTACTTGTTGCATTTACTTGGTAATCAATGTGTTCTGAGCTAAAAGTCACACCAAAACATTTCACTCTTCCGTCAAGATATGACTTTATTGAATAACATTCATATGAGGTAATGAAAGGTTCTCCCTTTTTAAATAGGTTTGAGAAAAATTCTTACAAAACCATTTTTATATACCTTAAAGGATTGTTTCTAAAATGGTCTTTCTCCCACATTTTTTGCAATTTGATTTCAAAATGAGGTTTGCTATCGGACAAACCTAGAAAACTAAATCCTCCTTATTAGACTTTGTATACTAAATAACAGTATCTAGTTAGTTAAGTTTTCCATAGGTTATATCAACCTCCTTAAACCGAATGATACCCTCTTTCAACTTTTTCTATGCATAATTGACCTCCTTAGAGCATCATAATTGATAAGTACTAGGCTAGAATGTTTTAGACTATAGTACTCTAGCATTTGAATAGAAGATGTATCATTCTGATCCTTCACAGCTTTAAGAAATAATACACTATTCTTTGTCCATATTCATATCTTATTTTAGACAAATCATGAAACTTATTTGTTATTATTCAGTTTAGGAACATAACTCGTTTTCCTTTAAACCTCTCATCCACAGGCAAGTCACCAACCATAACGCTAGACCTGGTAGCCGCCTCAGCACCAACTCAGCAGTACCCGATCGGTAGCAACTGCCAGAACTCGACATTACCATAATAGGTTGGTAGCAACTCAAAGGCAAGCTCGGTACCAATCTAGCGTACACACACTTTAGTAGTTGGCATTGAGTTAAGACCAAGATCTCGGTAGCATCTTTCAAAACTACTCAGCCGACTTTCAAGCACAGTAGTGCAAGTGTGCGAAGTGCAAAGGGCACTATCTTCCCTTAACTTATAAAGACATAGTAATAAGTCTTGATTCAATTCACTTTGGTGAACACATTTATCATTAACAAGATAAATGAGTCTCGTCTACAATCAATATTACATTAAGACAAAGTCAAACACATTGATACCGAATAATATGTGATTTATAAAGTTTGTCTGGAGTTATTGGCACATATGTATTGTTGTTCCCTTTAAGCTATGTATAACTATGATACTTTCCCAAGCGAAAGAAAAATCATCCACATAGCTCTAATAATATTAAAATAGTAGACACATCTACATCTAGATCTTTCATAATTAATTTAGCTAAATTAATTAAAGATAATATACGTTGCTTTCATATATAGATTTGTCCACACTTGTGAATTTTTATGATAACTTCAAATGAAGTTCCTTAGTATATATCATACTTGTGTAATTCATCTTACCACACTCATCATATATTCGATCTACGCACTTTTCTTTGTTGCTTTAGTGAAGTTTGAATCATTATTATCATCACATCACCAAATTCTATAAATTCAAACTTAGTATATCTCATACTTGTGTATTTCATCTTATCACGTCCTTTCTTAAAGGAATGAAAAAACCTACCTCATTATGAATGAAAATCACTAATAGCAATAAATCACATTTCTTATGTAATGGCTTATTCCATTATTACGTGTTTAGCAATGACGTCTTTTTTTCATTCTACTAGAATGACTCATTCCATTCCTGCTTACATTCACGCATACTAAACACTATAAAAATGATTAAATTTAAACAAATATGCACAGGAGAAAACAAAATCAGTTCTTTTGAAACATTGTCAACACCTTGGTGTGTATGCACACGAGTTCTCTTTAGATAATGGAAATCATATCTATTATGTATTAGAATTAAACAAATACATAAATAACTAAGAAATTGCATCCCGCATACTGTTGTTATGTCCAACTTGGTTCAATCCATGTATGAGGGTGAGTATGTTCTTTAGATCCAAATAAAAGAGCACCAAAAACGTCTTGGATGTTTGTTCCATCAAATGTGTGATACATGCGTGTCTCAAGAGAATAAAATACGATCTTCACGTCCTCGTTTTGCGATATCTTGGGAAAGTATATCTTGTTTTCCATTTGTGGTGATATGGCTTCAAGACAAATGCATGATGTATCAGAAATATAAATCATATGTGTTCCTAAACCATCAAGTTTCTCCCATTCTTTGGTAGAATCATTTAGTTGAAACACCTCAACAAATTCTCCAAACTCATTAACAATAACAAGCAAAAGATGTTGATCACATTTTGATAGAAAGTATCTGAATGGATATCTACAATAAGTTTTAGGGGTTTTGTCTTTAATAATCTCCCATGAGTAATCTTCTTCAATAATGTCTCGAAAAGCGTCAATTCTTTCATCATTACACAAGGCATAAATATCTCCACCATCAAATATTGGAAAGTGAAAAGAGTATGGATCATTAGTGCCAAAATTCAATTGAGATATATGCCATAAAGATGGTTTTTTAGACATATAATAAATGTAGACATGCCAATGCCTGTTGCAAATCCAACAACCAGACAATCAGGGGACGTAGGTGGTGCTGAGAAACAAATGCTTCCTAAACAACGACCCAAAAATGGAAGCTTAAGCATATTACTTGTAAATGGGTTAAAGAACACCAACTCTATTCCTTTAATCACCAATAATAACCACCATACCTTGAACAGAATATCTCACAATCATTGTTACGTTCTCGGGGTGCTTTGAATTCTTGGGGTATTTTTATAAAATACTTGCCACCGTATATAGGATCTATAAAAGTAAAAATTCCTTGATAATTATCTTACACCATTAACCATGGTGAAGCTACTGAATATGTCTTCAATCTCCTTAATGTTGTTTTGTTTCTCCATTGAATCAAAGGTGCTGCTAAATGACAATGTTTACATGTAGCACGAAAGTTCATGTACTCAATGTAGATTAAATATTGAATTTATATCAATATCCCAGAATCTTAATACCAATTTTGATCATGTAGTCATCAAATGATAAAGGAATGGTACACTTACTTGTAGAGATTATTGCCTTTGATGTAGAAGATGAAGACGCCATATGATTCCGTTATGGTGTCTCGAATTGATGGATGAATGAAGAAGAGATCTCTTATGGTGTTTGTAGGGAAGAGTTATGTGGCAAGAATGATACGTTGATCATTCCCTGTTGGATCTCTTCTATTTATAGGACACCTAATGGAAATCATCATACCCTTTCATAATATGGTTACTTCCATCAAATAACACTTAGTAAAGATGGGGTACTAATTATGTCATATTGGCTAAACTATTATAATGAGACATAAGTTATAATAGTTAAGAAATAATTATAATAAATGGTTCTAAGGCCACATTAAATGGAAATTTTCCAACATTCTCCCACTTGGCCGAGTAACCATTTATGATGAGCATTCGTAAGTTTGGCCAAGGTAACACTCATCAAGTTTTATGTTAAGATCAAAGCAAAAAGATACAGTCATTCGAGTTATAATCAACACGAGACCCCCATCAATTATACTATGATCTCAACACAAACACTTAGAAAAATTTAATCCAAGATAACAAAATAATACAATAACTAAATGTATAGGTTTGTCTATAGATCAATAAGTGCATGCATACATTATTATAGAAAATAATGTTTAATCATTCGAGGAAACTTATAAGTTACATATATATAAGAGCAATATGCTATCATAAGAGGAAACTTTAGTAAAACCCATCTTAGTAACGAGCTCCTGAAAAACTTTAGGTGGTAGACCTTTCGTCATTGGATCCGCAAGCATATCGTGTGTTCTAATGGACTCGACACAAAGGTTATTTTCCTCTATTCATTCTCGTACAAACAAATACTTTGTATCAAGATATAATCCAGCGCCACTCGAACTGTTACTATTTGAAAAACTAACAGCCGCAGTATTGTCACAATAAATCTTCAGTGGTCTTGATATGGAGTTTACAACTTTGAGCCCAATGATAAGATTTCTTAACAACATCCCTTGGCACGTTGCATTATAAACTGCAACGTATTCTGCCATCATGGTTGAAGTTGTTGTTAGTTGTTGCTTATGACTCCTCCACGAGATAGGCCCACCTGCTAACATAAAGATGTACCCTGAAGTAGACTTTTTGTCATCTTTGCATTTAGCAAAGTCAGAATCAGAATAGCCAATCACTTCTAAATCATTAGTTCTTCTATAAACTAGTTTGTAGTCCTTTGTTCCTTGAAGATATCGCAATACTTTCTTTGCTGCTTTCCAATGATCTAGGCCGGGATTCGATTGATATCGGCCTAGCATCCCAACAATATATGCAATATCAGGACGAGTACAAACTTGTGCATACATTAGGCTTCCAACTACTGAAGCATAAGGTATCAATCTCATTTGTTCTTTTTCTACCTCTGTTTTCGGGCATTGGAATGAGCCAAAAACATCTCCTTTGACTACAGGAGCAATTGAGGGGGAGCAATGTTCCATGTTATAACGTGTAAGTACACGGTCAATATAAGCCTTTTGAGACAATCCTAATGTTCCCTTGGACCGATCTCGGTGGATTTCAATGCCAATTACATAAGAGGCTTCACCAAGGTCTTTCATTTCAAAGTGACGTGAAAGTAACCACTTTGATTCATGCAACAAGTCTAGATTACTACTTGCCAAAAGAATATCATCAACATAAAGGACAAGTATAATAAAGTTGCTCCCACTCATTTTAAGGTAGGTACACTGATCCACTTGATTCTTATTGAACCCATGTTTTTTCATAACTTCATCAAATTTCAAATACCACTGTCGTGATGCTTGTTTTAACCCATATATCGACTTCTTCAACTTACACACTAGATGTTCTTGACCTTTAGACTTGAAACCTTCTGGTTGGGTCATGAATACATCTTCATGTAAGTCACCATTAAGGAAAGCTGTTTTAACATCCATCTGATGTAGCTCTAAATCAAAGTGACCTACTAGGGCCATAACGATCATTAGGGAATCCTTTCGTGATACAGGAGAAAATGTCTCCTGGTAATCGATTCCCTCCTTTTGGTTATAGCCTTTCGCAACCAATCGTGCTTTATATCGTTCGATATTTCCGTTTGGATCCATTTTGGTTTTATAAACCCATTTACATCCTATGGGCTTCACTCCCCTAGGAAGTTCAACCAGATCCCAAACGTTATTCTTACTCATAGAATCAAGCTCATCAATCATAGCTTCATTCCATTTAGATGATTGGTTACTACTAACAGCTTCATTGTAAGAGGTTGGATCATTATGCTTTCCTAAGTCTAAGTCCGATTCATTAAGATAGGTTACGTAATCATCAAAATTAACAGGTCTTCTAGGCCTTGATGACCTCCTTAATGGAATATTGGGTTCTTCTGGCTCAGTGGCATTTTCAGGATTTTGTTCTTCAAAATTTGATGTACTTTCATTTGAAGTTATGTTAGGAAGGACATTATCCTCGACTGTTACACTAGGTGGTGCAATGTCATATACAAGAGGTGCAATAGAAGGAAGATGTAAGGATTTCTCAGCCTCTTCTTGCACTTCTTGTAGAATAGAACTTGGATATACATTGCTCCCACTCATGTAGAGTTCTCTAGGAACTCGGCATGACAAGTTTCAACTATGCGAGTAGAATGTGTGGGACAATAAAATCTATATCCTTTTGAACGTTCAGGATACCCTATAAAGAAACAACTTACGGTTTTCATGTCAAGTTTTCTTTGTTGAGGGTTATAGAGCTTTGCTTCGGCGGGGCAGCCCCATACCTTCATGTATCTCATACTCGGTTTCCTTCCAGTCCAGATTTCATAAGGTGTCTTAGGCACAGATTTAGAAGGAACCTTATTGAGTATATGAACTGCCGTTTTTAATGCCTCGGTCCATAGGAATTCAGGCAAGTTGGTATTAGCTAACATACTCCTTACCATATCCAGAAGAATTCTATTTCTTCTCTCAGCAACTCCATTTTGCTGAGGAGTACCTGGCATGGTAAATTGGTTCACAATCCCGTGTTCCCTACAAAATTCAGAGAACGGACCAGGAGCCTGACCAATGTTGGTATGTCTACCATAATACTCGCCTCCCCTATCTGATCTCACAACCTTTATTTTACGATTAAGTTGATTTTCAACTTCAGCTTTAAAGGTTTTAAACATATCAAGTGACTCAGATTTTTCTTTAATTAAATACAAGTACATGTATCGTGAATGATCATCTATGAAAGTAATGAATGACTTATGTCCGGATACCCCTACTGAAGAAGGTCCACAAATATCAGTGTGTATAAGTTCCAGTAAATTGGAACTCCTTGTGGCACCCTTTTTATTTTTCTTTGTCATTTTTCCTTTAAGACATTTTACACATGTCTCAAAGTCAGTGAAATCGAGAACTGGAAGTATACCATCCTTTACGAGTCTTGTTAATCGATCTCGTGAAATATGGCCTAAACGTTGATGCCATAGCATAGAGGATGTTTCCAAGTCTCGTTTTTGTTTCATTTTGTTTTCATTTACGTTATATGACAATAAAGACTTTGAGAATTGGTCATCCAGGTTCAATTTATAAAGATCGCCATCCAAGTGACCATAACCAATAATGTGAGAATCAGAGTTAATGATTACTTTACCATCACCAAATGTTACATGATAACCATCATTGTCTAACTTTCTTACAGATACTAAGTTACGGGTTATTCCCGGTACATAAAGAGTATCTAATAAGTTAATACAATGTCCACCTTGCATGACTAATTGCAAAGTTCCTACGGCTTCGACATTTAGTACGTGACCATTCCAACTTTATTGGTCCTTTGGTTTCTTTCCAGCTTCTGGATTGTAAGGAATCCCTGTAAAGTATTAGTAACATGGATCATAGAACCTGAATCAACCCACCATGTGTTTGTAGGAACATCAATATTAAAGGATTCATAAATCATAAATATATGATTACCTTTCTTTGCTAACCATTCTTTGAATTTAGGGCAATCTCGTTGAGTGTGTCCTTTCTTATGGCAGAATTTGCAACGAAAGTGACCCTTAGAAATGGTTGAGCCGGAGGCAGTACTTTCATTTGTTTTATGGACCTTTGAGCTTTCTCCATTGTAGAAGTTGCATTTCCTTTTCTTGTTATTTGTGGTGGTGAGATGAGCAACAACGGGTTTTTCTATCTTTAAACGCTCTTCCTCTTGTACACACATGGCAATGAGTTCACTCATTTGCCATTTGTCCTTTTGAGTATTGTAATTTATTTTAAAGGCATCAAATTGTGTAGGAAGAGAGGTCATTATAAAGTGTACTAAAAAACCATCACTTATTTCCATATTCATGCCCTTCAGTTTATGGGCCATGTCACTCATCATCATGATATGCTCGCGCACACTACTTACACCATCATATTTTGTGGTCAACATCTTTAGGATTAAAGTACTCGCATATCCCTTGGAGGTGCCCTTGAATTGCTCCTCAACGGAATCCAGATAAGTTTTCGCATTTTCTGAGTCAGGTATGGCTCCGTGAATGGCAACCGAGATGGAATTCTTTATGACCATGAGAGACATTCTATTAGACCTCTCCCACTTTTCATACACTTTCTTTTGTTCAGCGGTGCTTTTGGTAGTAAGTGCAGCAGGAGGTTCATGTCTCAAAGCATAGTCTAACTCCATCATTCCAAGAGTTAGTTTGATAGCATCTCGCCATGAGACGAAATTAGTGCCGGTCAAAGGTTCAATTCCATAGTTAGGGTTCATAATGGTCGCTGAATTGATACAATCATAACATGTGATTTTAGAAGAATAGAAGTGAACTAAGATATTCAGGGTAATCATATAAAACAAGCAAGATTTAGCATAATGAAGATTAAGCCTATTACAACACCAAATAATAGACTAACTTAAGGTTCTAATTGAATATTGGCTTCGCGTTGGCTATGACCAAAATTCAAGTGTAATGAACATACATAAATAATGAAATAAGGCATACATAAATACAACATATCACCGAACGGCAGAAATGAAATATCCATGCATATTAGGCCTATTATTCATCATGCATATCATCATATACAATTAACCTTTCGGTTCATTGTTTATTGATATACATGATTACATAAAAATGGTTATCTTTAAATTTCAATGTCAAACTAAATGACGCACCTTTGGTTAATCATGTAGTTTGTCAATGAAATTTACCATTTCGTACCAAATATGTCCATAGCATCAACAAATACGGATGAATATATTTTGATTCTGACAAATGGATTTGATACAGATAAATATTATATAGATTTGTATCAAAATGACTTCCTTGCCAAAATTGTGATTTCCAAATGCAGTACATAATTGCAATCGATTTTGATTTTCCCATTTAACAAACCATGATTCAATAAAATTTATATGTGAAAAAAAATGGAGACGGGTGGCATTACAATAACTTCCTTTAAAAATGAAGGATTCATTCACAAATGGATAAGATTTACAATTTGATTCAAGAAAAAATTCCACATACATCGGTTTATCGACACGTAAACAATGAAATTGTATGGAATCATTCATTCAAAACTTTATCCATCAAATTCACGTGCCGCTTAATTTACAGATCAATATACGTTTGATTTTGTCAAAATTAATTGATTTCATATTCAAATCAATTATACAAGATAAGATCTCAAAGTTTCCCATAAAATATAGTTTCATCAGTATTGATACATGAAATCGTATTCGGTTATTTGGTATACGAAAAATTGGTTTTTATTTTCAATCCATTGACGTAATCAATTTAGAAACCATAATATTGAAACGATCAGTAGTGTCGTTGTTTCATAAAATCACATAATCAATATTAGATTTCAAGTTTCAGAAAACAACGATGCAATAAAAAGTAAACCGATTTCATGATTGAATTGATGTAATCAACCGTGGCTCTGATACCACATGTAGATTAAATATTGAATTTATATCAATATCCCAGAATCTTAATACCAATTTTGATCATGTAGTCATCAAATGATAATGGAATGGTACACTTACTTGTAGAGATTATTGCCTTTGATGTAGAAGATGAAGACGCCATATGATTCCGTTATGGTGTCTCGAATTGATGGGTGAATGAAGAAGAGATCTCTTATGGTGTTTGTAGGGAAGAGTTATGTGGCAAGAATGATACGTTGATCATTCCCTGTTGGATCTCTTCTATTTATAGGACACCTAATGGAAATCATCATACCCTTTCATAATATGATTACTTCCATCAAATAACACTTAGTAAATATGGGGTACTAATTATGTCATATTGGCTAAACTATTATAATGAGACATAAGTTATAATAGTTAAGAAATAATTATAATAAATGGTTCTAAGGCCACATTAAATGAAAATTTTCCAACACTCAATACCAACATAGTGCTCCATAACCATTTCCAACATATGGAATGGTATATTTAGTAGATGTGACTCACTTGTTGCGCTATCAAATTCAGTCTTATCATGCTTAACAAGTCTTATGACTATCTCGTTGTCCTTAGCATGTTCTTCTTCTTGCGTCAATTCATGATGATCAACTTCTAACCTAAATAAAATACAATATTAAGTAAAAAGTTTCAAATTAAAATACAAATATAGACCTTCAATGCATACACACGATACCTGCATTCAAGCATTGCCCACACTAACACTTGGCTTTCTCGTTTGATACAATGCATTAAAGATAAAGAAAGAGTTCTATCTTTAGCATGGAATGAGTATAATATGTTGTCCATCTGAACAAGAATATGTACATAACCTCCTATCTTGGAGGTAACCACATCCTTATAGAATAACGAGTATGAATTATCACTAGCATATTCGAGGAAAAACATGGCATTTTTTAGGTCTTCAATTTCCTCCCACACCTTACTAGTCATTTCAAGTTTAAATAAAAACAACTCGTCAATCCTCTTTTTATTCTTAAAATACAATTTAATGGAGAACAATTCCGTACAAGATCCTTTAAGAAAATAAATGATGGTGCAAAAATTATTACGAGAAGGGAAACGAGTATATGAATGGCCTCGGAGTAGGATACTCACCAACGGTAATATACTTATCACAACTTCGTTATCATTCATCACAATGTCGACCTGTATGACAAAATCATAATAAGGATCCGTGGTCATGGCATATACCTTGCCATTTTAACAAGTCGGACATTCTAGAAAACAACCATCTAGGCCACTCATGCTTTGGATTTGTTTAGCGTGTGACATTTCAGACCATTTTAATATATTTTCCTTAGAGTCTAGTCGACAAAAAATAGTGTTAGTATAGGAGGATTGAACCTGGATCATAAGGTGGAGATGACAAACAACATTCGTAAAAATCTCCTTTTTCATTAATCAAAGGTGGGAGAGAAAAGAATTCAGAGGTGAGCGGGTTCCAAATAGACCACATGACATTGTTGTCTAGATGGTTGGACAGAATCATCCAGCCATGGAAACATGCTCGTATTTGTCTCCCTCGGAGCTCATTGAGTTCATTTTTTATTATAAGCTTCTAGTTTTTCAGCAATAAACGACTGGTATCTTGAGGACTGATAATGAGAAATTTTCTTGGACTCCATCTAAATTTTTGGGTTCAACTTAGAAACCTAGATAAACAATCGAATGGTAACTAAAGTGATGGAAGAAGGCAAATAGAAGTCTAAGTTTCTCCTTCATCAAGCGGCTGTAAATGTCGGTGGTGGTGGTATAACAACACAATGTTTATTATAAGGAGGAATCATTAATTATTTTTATCTCATGGGCATGCCTAAATCTGGTTCGAAATATTTTGATTATATTTTTATTGTCTTATTAAATTCTATATTCTTTTCTTAATACACACTAAATCGTTGATTAACGCACTTTAATTTAGTAGGATATTATAGTTCCAGATCATCATATCGATGATTCTGGTAGTTTTGTTTTCTCTAGTATTTGGATTCTTATTTTTATACGATTTATAAAAGTTCTTTGTGATTCTGCTTCTTGTTGTATTTGTATCTTGGTTGAGAGTTCAGATCTAATTGATATTGTTGAAAAAGCGCAAGATAATACAAACCGGCGGAAATAAATCAAGTAACAGACTAAGACTAATATGTGCTTATTAGTTTATATTCAGGTACCGCTACATAGACATTACAAAAGCGTACTAATAAAGAGACACCCACCCATATACATTGACATCCCATATACGCCGTGTATTAGTCCATACGCGACGTATAGGGTCGAATTCACTGAAAACGAGTAAAATTCAAGGGGTTGTGAGAGAGCTATATGCCCCATATTGCCCTATATAACCTCCTTATACGACACATATAGGGCTACACGATACGTATAGCAAATTTCGAAACTGACTACAAGGAAAAATTCAAAAGGTCGTCAAATGGGTTATATGCAACATATAGGGTTATACGACCCCCCTATACGACGTGTATGGGGCTATAGTATAGAAATTTTGAGATGTTGATTTAAAATATTAGGGTGCCCACTCTCTTTCAAAATGACTAATACATTTGATAAAGTGGTATTAACTTTCACAATTCTAATATAAATTCAACTTTTTAAATATATATATGTAGTTTTTTAAGCATTCAGATTAACAAGCTCGCTATTTGATCGTGATCTTGATTATAAATGGTCATGAACTCTTAATGTATAAAGGCCTTACGATTTGTTCCATAATGATGGAAGTAGTAATAACAAATAAGTTCAAATTTTACTTAATCGTTCAAATTTAAGTGGAAGCTTTGTACATAACTTCCAAAATGCTAGTAGTGTCCCTCAACAAATCTTGGATGCCAAGTAGGAAGAAAATAGGAAGAAGCAAGTATTATAAGGTATTAATTTTTGTAAAACTTATGATATTATATTGCATTTTAATCTTTTTATAGCATCATAAATTTAAAAAGATATGAATCGTATAACAAGGAGTGAATATAGTATTAGTTTTTCTATGCAAGAGTTGGTTAGAAATATAATCAAAAATTTGGTTTTAACTTGTGTTTTTCTCTTGTATTCAGCTTGCTTTTGCTTATTCGGGTTCACGTCCTTTCTCAAACTAGTATAGCACAGAGATGCTCTTGTTGTGAAAGCTTTGAGGCCATTTAAGGAGATACTTAAAAAATTATAGAATGTGGTGATGTGATGATAGCAATGATTCAAACTTCACTAAAACAACAAAGAAAAGTACATAGATCGAATATGTGATGACTCTGCTAAGATGAAGTACACAAGTATGAGATATACTTAGAAACTTCATTTGAAGTTATCATAAAAATTCACAAGTGTGGATAAATCTATATATGAAAGCAATATATGTTATTTTTAATAAAATTGAGCTAAATTCATTTTAAAAGATCTAATTGTAGATACGTCTACTATTTTAATATTATTAGAGTTATGTGAAGGATTTTTTTTTCATTTGTGAAAGTATCATAATTATACATAGCTTAAAAAGTGAACAACAATAAATATGTGCCAATAACTCCAGGCAAACTTTATAAATTGTATATTATTTGATGTCAATGTGCTTGACTTTGTCTTAATGTAATATTGATTGTAGATGAGTCTCATTTATCTTGTTAATGATGAATGTGTTCAACAAAGTAAATTGAATCAAGACTTATTACTAAGTATTTATAAGTCAAACGGAATATAATGCCCTTTGCACTTCGCACACTTGCACGGTTATGCTTGAAAGTCGGCTGAGTAGTTTTGAAAGATGCTACCAAGAACTTGGTATTAACTCAATGCCAACTACTGAAGTATGTGTACGCTAGATTGATACCGAGCTTTTCATTGAGTTACTAGCAACCTATTATGGTAATGTCGAGTTCTGGAAATTGATACCAACCGGCTACTGCTGAGTTGGTGCTGAGGCGGCTACCGTGTCTATCGTTATGGCTAGTGACATTCCTTTAGATGAGAGGTTTTAAGGAAAACGATTTATGTTCCTAAACGAAATGATGATGAATAAGTTTCATGATTTGTCTAAAATAAGATATAAATACGGACAAGGAATAGTGTGTTATTCCATAAAGCTGTGAAGGATCAGAATGATGCATATTCTATTCACATGCTAGAGTACTGTAGTCTAAAGCATGCTAGCCTAATGCTTGTCATTATGATGCTTTAAGGAGGTTAATTATGTATATAAAAAGTTGGAAGAGAGTATAATTTGGTTCAAGAAGGTTCATATATCCTATGAAAAAAGTAACTAACTAAATACTGTTATCTAGTATACAAAGTCTAATAAGGAGGATTCAGTTTTCTAGGTTTGTTCGATAGCAAACCTCATTTTGAAATCAAATTGAAAGAAATTTGGGGGGGAGATCATTAAGAAATAATCCTTTAGGGTCTGTAAAAATGGTTTTGTAAGAAGTTTTCTCAAACCTATTTAAAAAGGGAGAATCTTTTATTACCTCATATGGATGTTATCCAATAATGTCGCATCCTGATAGAAACGTAAAATGTTTGGGTGTGATTTTTAGCTCAGAACATATTGATTACCAAGTAAATGCAATAAGTAATATGATAAATAATATAACATAACATTTCATAGATTTATATAGGTAGATATGAGTATGGCTTACATTATATTTTATACAAAACATGTCTATATAAGACTTTTATAAAATTTAACATAACCCTAGTACAAAAGTGTCTTGTTAACTACTACATTCTTCAATAGTAGTAGAAATGAGCATCCAGATTTATACTAAGATCATACATGTTTATAGTTAATTTGACATACGTTCTTCCCATCGCCTCACCCCATTCATTGTATACATCAAACGAAAACATAATACTATTAGTCATTCTGATTACCTGAAAAAGCATACTCAAAACAGTCAACCTAATGTCAGTGAGAACATAAGTTTAATTAATAAACAAAATAGATTAATACAATATAAATAAGATTACAACCAAACCTTCTTATAAGTTAGGTGATTTATAAATGTCACAAATACAAATCACAAAATCATATAATATAACATCACAATACTCATCCTGTTGGTGTAAAAAATATTTTTCTAAGTAACACAATTTATATTACCAGACCAGTCCTCATTCAAATTAATGGTTGTAGCTTATGACATAAGGACAGTAGTATCAAAAAGTCTTACTTATAATAGCATAAATCATATAATAGTATGTTTTTTTCTTAAAACTTATAAATATAAAAATAGGGCTATGAATCTCACATTTAATCCAGAAAAAACCCTATAAAATAATTATATGTTATGAAGAAATCTTATTTTTTTACATTTCAGCATTTATTTCATGAATAAACTAATATTTTAAAACAGTAGTTACAACTATATATATCACCAAATTTTGATAGCAGAAACAACTAAAAATCTAAACTAACATGTAAAAATTTCAACAAATAATTATTTACAGATAATTTTATAGAATATTCACAAAATTCAAATAAAACTAAAGAAATATCTACAGATTTTCAAATTTTACCAAAATTTATCAAAATCAATATTCTAAATTCTACAGTATCCCATAAAATTTGAGATTATTAAACCATAATAAAAAATTTACTATGATTTTTACCAATTTTACATATATTAGCATAAATAATTAAACATCTCTAAAAATTCTAAATTCATACATAATATTCTATTCAAAGTATCATAATTTATGTAAATTTTTCATTATTTAACTCACCTTTTTTCTGGGTCTTATTTTCTATTTACAGAATATTTTAAATTGTAAAACTCTGTCATAGCTACGAATTAAAAATAAAATTTATTCAAAAATTTCTATAAAATATAAAGCCCATCATATAACTTTTTCAGATTTTTACCAAGTTCGAAGCTTGTGAAATAAAATTTTCTTTTATTTTCTTGAACAAGTTATATAAAATAGATTGCATCTTATTACTATATCAAAATTTACAGAATGTTAATTCTAATATTTTCTAATAATTTCCTAATTTTATTCCCATAGGCACAATTATTTATGTATTTAATCTAATTCATCAAGAATATCTCTGTTTTAACCCTTTAATTCTTGTATTTTTGTTTAAATATTTGATTTATAAAATCTTCAAACTTTTTGTTTTTGAATTCTTTCCTTACTGGTTTTTGAATAACATTATTTGTTTATAAGTTTTTGAAAATGATCTTGATGATTCTTAAAAGGTTGGTTTGTATGTGTTTAGTTTAAACACACACATACACTTCTTATCTAGTGGTTTTAGAAATCAAACCTTGAGTATTGATGCAAGAAACTAAGAGAATTGATTTACTAGCCTTGAATGATCCACTTGGTGGAATAGTTCTTAAACTTGGAGATAGATAATTATAATACCCGGTTATTTTTAAAAGTCAAGATATAAAGAATAAAAGCAAGAAAAGCAATAAAGTCCAAGTGGAGGGACTAAAAGTGTCCAAAAAGGACAAAACTTTCAAAAGTTGGTGTAAAGAGAGTATGGCTGCCCACCCTCACCTCACTTCACCATTTTTCTCGGTTTTAGAGAGAGGGAGCAGAGAACACTCTCAGATTGAAGAAGAAGAGGAAGAAGGATAGTGAATTCAAGTTAAGAATTCAAGGTTTTTGTATTTTTATGTTCTTATGTTGGGTTTTATTCCGGTTATGTGTTCATGTGCTTATGGGTTGTGTTTGTGCTCGGGTGTGTGTGTTTTTGGTTGTTGTTTCTAGGTGTTTTGAACTCTTTGCAAGCGGGTTAAAAGGAAGAACACCCAAGTTGCACCAGGTGAGTTCTAGATCCCGGTTTTTACATGTTTTAAACTACCTTTGGGGCTGGAAACGTATTAAAATGATTTTACAAGTTTATGTGTGAATACCCGTATGTATTTTGTATGTTGGATGTTAGTTCTTGATGGTTTATAAGTTATTCATGTTTAGAATAGCCACATTATGCTTAGAACAAATAGGTTTGATGATTAGGATTAAAAATATCCTAGAAACATGTTTTACAGAATGCTCATGCGCCTAGATAAGTGTTCATACGCCTGAAATTGCCTTAAAAAGAAGTAAGTGTGAGCCATGAGCCTAAACAGTAGCTCATGCGCCCAAAATTTGCCTTAGAAAAGTCTAAGTATAGCCCATGCGCCTGAACAGTGGCTCATGCGCCTAGAAATGTTAGTCGGATGACTAAGTGTAGGGCCATGTGCCTCAATAGTGCCCATGCGCCTAAGTGTTCATGTGTCTGAATAATATCCATACGCCTAGGTTGGGCTGGAATTTACTTAGTGTTCAGACATCCAGGATTCCCCATGCGCCTGAATAGTACCCATACACCTGAAAGTGGCCCATGCGCCTAAGTGTTCCCCATGCGCCTGAATAGTGTCCGTGCGCCTGCATAGTGCCCATGCGCCTAGGACTTAGAATATTTTTCTAACTTTTTGGGGAAAATGTGTAAAGTAGGTTTTGACTTGGGAAATTTCTAGGGGACTATATAAGTTGACTTTTGGGGTCATAGATGGTATGAGGGGCATGTTGTGCATTGTGATTGATGCTTATGTTGATGATGATGATGATGATGATGATGCATGGTTATGCATGATGCATGTTATGTATGAATGATGTCTTGTATGATGATGTATGAATGTTATGTTATGTTATGTTCCTATGATGATGTATGTCTATCTTTCCATGGCTTTACGTGTTATGTTAATGAATGAACCAAAAGTATTATGTAACGTAAAGTGAAAGATACTGAAAGAGGAAGATGATGAATGAATGAATGCATTAACGAATGAATGAACGTAAAAAGTCTTGCAAGCAAATGTATGGACGTCCATACCCAATGAAGGGTGTTAGCTCAACTGTGTGCGGGTTAGCTACCCCAGAAGGATGCACACTGGGGTCCAATCCTTGTGATTGACCATATGTATGGGATCCTTGCCGCTTGCCCCAGGTACTGGAGTCAGCTTCGTGCACAATGTTCGGGGTCTATGAAAGACCTCAGGCCCAGTAACCAGCTTCGTGCACAATGTTCGGGGTATAGCATATGGCAGTATTCCGGAATGAAAAAAAAGATGAATGGTGAAAGTACTTGCCCTAGGTACCGGAGTCAGCTTCGTGCACAATGTTTGGTGTCTATGAAAGACCTCAGGCCCAGTAACCAGCTTCGTGCACAATGTTCGGGGTAATGTGCATGTCACACGATGTAACGAATGAATTATGGTTAACGAATGTAATGGAAGATAATAATGATATTATCTGTATGTACGTATGATATATGAACACAAACGAATGAAACGTATAGTATGGACCCTATAAAGAAATAAATAACGGTTTTATGTATGTTTTATTATAAAACTAGAACTCACTCAGCAAGGTTGACTTTTATATGTTTTTAGTTGGTAGGTAAACGTTGCTGAGGATGGCACGAGGCGGCTACTCAGCTCTTTTGGACGGTATCCATTTATCTAAAGCTTTTGTGATGTAATACAATAATGTAATTTTGTAACCGAAAAACGATGCATTATTTTACAAAAGTTTTTATGATGAAATGAAAATGCCCTATGTTTTATGTTTCCGCTGCAATGTTTTGATAAATAAATGCAAAGTATATGTTTTATGAGCGATGAATCACCAGCTGTAAGTTCTCGGGAATGGGGCCTTACAATAATGATGAACTAGTGAGGGTTAGCTTGGCTATTTTGTTCTTGAAAGTGATGATTTGCTTGGTGTAGGAGATGGTGGTAACGGTTGTATGTTAACCAAGAGAGAGTCAAGAGAGGTGGCGGTCAAGGATGGTGATGGTTGTGGTTTGAGCTCCATGCGGTTGAGAGTTTTAAGGGGAATTTTGCTATCATTAGGTCTACACTAGGGGTGTTAAGGTGGGGATTTTAGAGTCCTTAGGGGTCCATCTTAGATACTAAGGTGGCGGATTAAGGGGTGATTAATAAGAGGGCCGGCTAGGTGACAGTTTGAAGGGAAGATTAGTGTCAAGATCATGCAAGGTGGCGATTTAAGGAGGTGACTGGTGTACGGATTGGCTAGGTGTCAAATTGTGGTGCTAGTTACTTTATTAGTCATTAAGCTAGGCTTAGACAAAGAATTAGGTGCTTAATCGAGTTGATTATTTGTAACACCCGGATATTTATTATTTTGAAGCCGGTGGCGAAAGAAAAGAAAATAAAGTCCAAAAGTCGAGGGACCAAACTCGCCAACGAAGAAAAGTTGGGAAATGTGGTGATATATGTAGGGAGAGGGCAGCCCACTCTCCCCACACCCACATTTCAGTTTCATAAAGAGAAGAAGAGAGAAAGAAGAGAAAAAGAGGAAAAGTACCGGTTCGGGTCGCCAAAATTGTCGTGAAGCAAGCCGAATCGAAGCTCTTGTCGTTGTGCTCGTTTATGTGAGTTCTAAGACCCCTCTTTTACTTGTTTTCAAACGATTTGGGGCTGGAAAACATCTAAAATCGAGTTTTTCGTATGTGTGTAAGTTGACCCGTTTGTGTATGTGTATGTGTATGTATGATGCGTTTGTGACTTGATTTCTTGCTTGGTCATGCTTGAATAATGTTATGGTATGCATTCCTAAGGTTTAGGATGGTCGATTTAGGCTTAAAATAGGTTTAGATGAGTTTGGAGGCCAAAAACCCTCGGCTGCAGTCGGGTTGAACTGCATTCTGCATCAGTTAGGGCTAGGCGACCGACTGGAGGCCGAATGGAGGCCATACGGCCGATTAGGGTGCGATTGGGGTTCATTCGCACGATTGGAGGCCAGTCACATGGGGGTCATGCGACTGAAGGACTATTCGCACGACTGGATGTTCATTCGCATAGGTGTTCATCCGCATTGTCCATTCGCATGACTGGATGTTCATTCGCATAAGTGTTCATCCGTATTAGTTCATTCGCCTGATGTTCAGTCGCATGGAGGCAATGCGACTGAAGGGTGTCCATACGCCCGAATAGGGCTGTTGAACCCGAGGAAGGTGTAGAATGACTTCTGACTTTCGGGGGAAGGTACAGATGTAAGTTTTGATGTAAAGGTTCCCATAAGAGTTTTTAAGATGACGATCGAGGTCTTAGAAAGCATGTTGGGCATGATGAGGGTGATGATGTTGTATGTTATATATGTATGATGTTGCCCTGTATGATGTGATGTTGATGCATGTTAATGTTCCTTAGTGTGATGTATAATATCTTTCCTATGGCTTTACCTATATGATGAATGAACGAAGTATTATGTAACGTAAAGTGAAAGATAAAGAAAGAGGAACTGATGAATGAATGCATGTATTAATGAACGAATGAAACGTCTTGCACACATCGGATAACGGGTCCTTCTTGGTGTTTGACCCTGAATGTAGAACCTCTACCGCTCACCCCTAGTACTGTGGCATACGTTTAGCTGTTCATTTGTTGACTTCGGCCCAGTAGCTTAGACTGATGGTTACTCCTAGTGCCGTGGCATACGTTTAGCTGTTCATTTGTTGACTTCGGCCCGGTAGCTACGACTAACCGGGGTGTAGCACATGGTATTGGTATGAATGATGTCCGATGCGTAAGTAAGGTAATGAAAGAACGAATGAACGAATGAAGAAGATAATAATGATATTATCTATGTGTACGTACAATGTGTGATCATGTAAAAGTAACGAACGGTTTTATATGAAAGTAAAGTATGTTTTATTTATAAAACTAGAACTCACTCAGCAACGCTGACTTTGATGTGTTTCCAGTTGGCAGGTAATGGTTGCTGAGGATGGCACGGGCGACTACTCAGCTCTTTTGGGGATGGCATTCTTTTGATTAATGTTTTTGCATTGTAATGCGAACAAGCTATTTTGTAATGAATGTTGTATTAACTTGCAAAAACTTTTACATGGAAATGAAAGTTTGTTTTAGTTTTCCGCTGCGATTTATTAAATACAAATGTAATTATATGTTTTATGTGCGATGAGAACCCAGCTGTAAGCGTCCCGGGAACGGGGCCTTACAAGTTGGTATCAGAGCCAAAGTTTAAGTGAAATGGGTAAATTTTCAAAATAAACCTAATCTTAAACTGAGAATGGGACATAATGGGAATGGGATGCCAATCTGAGTAGCTGCGTGCCATCAGGTATTTTCGTAAAGTTAACCGGTTTTATGTGCGCATGGTATGTGGTTATGTGTTGTATGCAGATTTAAATACTGATGTAGTCAGGACTGGTAATACTTGGGGTATGAAGAGTAAAGTAAGTGGCTAATCACAACTGGCCACTGTAATTAGGGACTTACTATACTTGACATAAACTGAGTTGTTTCCTTGAATGACCGTGTTGGTGTTTGAATCTTTCAGTGTGCGTGTGATGGCCGGAGGTAGATCTTCGAAAGCTTCTAGGGGTGGAGGTCATGGTGTTGAACCGCGACCCAGAGAGGGAGACCCAGAGTTGAGAGGGTGTTCATGAAGAACCAGACCCCTCATCCGGAGGGTGGCGACGAAAGTGCCAATCTGAGAGCCTCAGTAAAAGAGGCAGTTGTAGAAGAAGTCCATCAGGTCATGCAGACAATCTTACAGCCTGTGGTGACTGAAGTTATTAAGGCTGTATGAGAAGGGGAAAGAAAAAAAGAAACAGATCCTCTGGAGGACGGGAACAGCCAGAGCGGAAACGGTTCTGTCTGATGATGAAGAGGAAGAAGAAGAGCCTGTGCTAGAGGCAGTGCGAGGATGTAACTACGGGGCATTTATGAGATGCAAGCCCCCTACTTTTGATGGAAACGGCACCGCTGCAGCTGCTCACCGGGGGTGAGGGAAATGGAAGCTGTTCTCGATATCAGCGGTGCCGAGAGGACCAAAAGGTGAAGTTTGCTACCCACTCTTTTGTGGATTCAGCTCTGTGCTGGTGGGACAACATTGTCCAAGCTGAGGGTAGTAGGCCATTGGGAAAATGAAATGGCCTGAGCTGAGAAGGTTGGTGATTGAGGAATTTTGTCCTCATCGGGAAATGGACAAGTTGGAAAGGGAGTTTCTGCAGTTGGAGGCTGGAACCATGACACACCAGCAGTATACCACCAAGTTTAATGAAATGGCACGGCTTGTGCCTGATCAGGTGACGCCTCTGTCTCGGAAAATCAAGAGGTACATTCAGGGTTTACCGGTGGATGTTCGCCGGCATATGATCGCCGCCCGGCCAAGCACATTTAGGTCGGCAGTTGATTTGGCAGGGAGGCTGTATGACGAGCGGGAGGTGGTGGTGACTGAGGCGAGTAGGAAGGGTGGTGGTGATCGGAACTGGAACGGGAAACGGTTTGGTTGGGGTGATGCCCCGATGGGTAACAAAAAGGCACGGGTGGATGAACGTCGTGTGGTCACATCAAGTGCGGGGTCGAAAAGGTGTGGCAAGTGTGGAAGGGAGCATGACAGGGAATGTAGGTTTGGGTCAAACTTGTGCTTCAAGTGTGGGAAGACGGGGCATATGGCGAAGGATTGCCTGTCGGGAAAATGTTTTAACTGTGGGGAAACTGGTCATATGAGCAGAGATTGTAAGAAGTCGAGGACTGAGGGTTCAGGGGTGAAGAAGACGGGAAGTGATGGGCCGAGGGTGAGCGCCAGAGCGTTCACCATGACATAGGAGGAGGCTAGGACGGACCCTGATGTTGTGTCCGGTACGTTTCTAGTGAACCAGACTTTAGCTTCTGTGTTATTTGATTCTGGTGCTAGTAGGAGTTTTAATTCTGCTGCTTTCTGTGCTAAGCTGTCTGTTAGTAGCAGACGTGTTGATGCGCCCTTTGATGTAGAAACTGCCATAGGTAAGTCTATCAGGATTTTTGAGATGATAGAGAATTGTGATGTGGAACTTGAGGGTCATAAGTTTCCTGTTAGACCGTTCGTGATGACCTTGGGTGGTTTTGATTTGGTTCTTGGGATGGATTGGTTGGCGGACTTCGAGGCGAACATTGTGTGTCGCAAGAAAATGGTTCGGTTGACAGCGCCTGACGGAAGTTCGGTAACGGTTTATGGTGATCGGGTTACTACAATCCCGAAGGTGATCTCAATGGCGTGGTGGCGGGAAAGTGTAGTGCTTACTTGGCCTATGTAAAAGATGTGGACACACCAACACCACAACTAGCCGATGTACCGGTTGTGTGTGACTTTCCAGACGTGTTCCCAGAAGACTTATCAGGAGTGCCACCTGACAGAGAGATTGAATTTCAGATTGATCTGATACGGGTGCCCAACCTGTTGCCAAGGCACCATATCGGTTGGCTCCAACCGAGATGAAAGAGTTGATGGAGCAGTTGCGAGAGCTGCTTGATAAGGGGTTCATTAGACTGAGTATCTCTCCTTGGGGTGCTCCGGTCCTGTTTGTAAAGAAGAAGGATGGTAGTATGAGGATGTGCATTGACTACCGTGAACTGAATAAATTGACAGTGAAGAACCGATACCCCTTACCGAGAATAGATGATTTGTTCGATCAGCTTCAGGGTGCCAGTTGGTTTTCAAGAATAGATCTTCGGTCTGGCTATCATCAGTTGAAGGTGAAGGAACAAGATATCCCTAAAACAGCTTTCCGTACGCGTTATGGTCATTACGAGTTTCTTGTCATGTCCTTTGGTTTGACCAACGCGCCAGCTGCTTTTATGGATCTGATGAACCGTGTGTGTCGGCCTATGTTGGATAAATCAGTGATTGTGTTTATTGATGATATCCTGATTTATTCGAAGAGCGAGATTGAGCATGCCGGTCACATTAGGGAGGTTCTAGAGACGTTGAGAAGGGAGAAATTGTATGCTAAATTCTCCAAGTGCGCGTTCTGGTTGCGCGAAGTTCAGTTTTTGGGTCACGTGGTGAATCCTGATGGGATTATGGTGGACCCGGTGAAAGTGGAGGCGGTTATGCAATGGAAGTCACCAAAGACGCCATCCGAGATCCGTAGTTTCTTGGGCTTGGCGGGCTACTATAGAAGATTCATCCAAGACTTCTCTAAGATTGCTTCTCCACTAACTAAGTTGACCCGAAAGGATGTGAAGTTTGTATGGGGTCAAGCTCAAGAGAAGGCGTTCGAAGAGCTGAAGGCAAGACTGACTCAAGCTCCTGTTCTGTCATTACCCGATGGAAGCGAAGATATGGTGGTTTATTCTGATGCTTCCTACTTAGGGTTGGGGTGTGTGTTAATGCAGAGAGGGAAGGTTATAGCCTATGCATCCCGACAATTGAAAGTCCATGAGGTTAATTATCCCACTCATGACTTGGAGCTAGCAGTCGTGGTCTTTGCACTAAAGATTTGGAGGCACTATCTCTACGGGACGAAGTGCACCATATTCACCGATCATAAGAGCTTGAAGTACTTCTTCGAGCAAAAGGATCTGAACATGAGGCAGAGGAGATGGTTGGAACTTATAAAGGATTATGATTGCGAGATCCATTACCATCCAGGTAAAGCTAATGTGGTGGCGGATGCCCTTAGCCGGAAAGAAAGGCCCGAACCGATTCGGGTGAAAGCTTATCAATTAATCATGACCTTCGATGTGATGAAGCAAGTTAAGGAGTTTCAAGATGAGGCATTGAAGGAAGATCACCTTAACTCGGAAAGAATGAGAGGTCTGGTTGGGGAATTGGGTGAAAACACACTCGGTGTTAGAACTCGATTCGGTCGTGTGTGGATTCCTCGTTTTGGGGATCTACGGGTGAAGATAATGGATGAAGCCCACAAGACTCGATACTCCATTCATCCTGGTGCCACGAAAATGTACCATGACATGAACAAAGATTATTGGTGGCCGAGTATGAAGCGTGACGTGGTGGAGTATGTGAGTAAGTGCCTTACTTGCTTACAGGTGAAGGCAGAGCATCAAAAGCCGTATGGGAAGATACAACCTTTGGATATACTGGAATGGAAATAGGAGCACATCACCATGGACTTCATTACGAAGCTGCCACGTACCCCGAAAGGGTATGATGCCATATGGGTGATAGTTGATCGTCTGACGAAGAGCGCTCATTTTCTACCGATCCGCGAGACGTATTCATCTGAGAGGTTGGCTGATCTGTTCATCAAGGAAATTGTAGCTCGTCATGGTGTGCCGGTGTCTATTGTGTCTGATCGTGACACTCGGTTTACATCTAAATTTTGGAAGAAATTCCACGACGCTATGGGGACGAGGTTACATATTAGCACGGCTTATCATCCCCAGACTGATGGTCAGTCAGAAAGGACCATTCAGACACTGGAAGACATGCTCCGGGCGTGTGTGATCGATTTTGGTGGAAGTTGGGATGACCACTTACCGTTAGCCGAATTCTCATACAACAACAGCTATCATGCCAGTATTGGTATGCCACCATATGAGATGCTATACGGTAGGAGATGCAGAACACCCGTTGTTGGGGTGATATTGGTCAGAAGGAATTGGGGAGCGTCGAGGTAATCGAGGCTACGACAGAGAAGCTTGAAAAGATTAAAGCCTTCATGAAGGCAGCCAAATATAGACAGAAGTCGTATGCCGATAAGCGACGTAGGCCAATTGAGTTCCAGGTGGGTGACCGGGTTATGTTGAAGGTCTCACCTTGGAAGGTTATTATTAGATTCAGAAAGCGGGGCAAGTTGAGCCCAAGATATATAGGCCCTTTCCGAATCATTGCTCGAGTAGGGGAGGTGGCCTATAGATTGGAGTTGCCAGATGGGTTAAGTGGGATTCACCTGATATTCCATGGGTTAATGCGAACAAGCTATTTTGTAATGAATGTCGTATTAACTTGCAAAACTTTTACATGGAAATGAAAGTTTGTTTTAGTTTTCCGCTGCGATTTATTAAATACAAATGTAATTATATGTTTTATGTGCGATGAGAACCCAGCTGTAAGCGTCCGGGAACGGGGCCTTACATTATTGCTCTAATGATCCAAGATTATGGCTAAGTTTGTGTCTATGTTGGTGTTTAGGTGCTTAAGGTGTGATTTGTTGTAGTTTTGATTCAAAGTTTCTGATGTAATCTTGTTTGGTGATGTTTGATTAAGTTTAAATTTTTAATACATTTTATATAGTTAAAGCATCTAATATTAAGCTAACTAATCACTTACTCTTGTGATTGGTAACTAACACTCATGGTTCAAAGATCACAAAGTTCACAAATATTCATATGCATGCATACGTAATTATTTATGCATGGGTTCATGCATGCTCACGTAACATGTCACACCCCGATTACGACAGAATCATCAGGGCGGACGAATGTGAAACGATTGTTCATAGCACATGAAATTAAATAAGTTGAAATAATATTAAATGTCAGTTTTATTGAAAAATGCTAAACAAATAAATTATTACAATACAATCAAGATTTCAACAACAAAATAAAATCTTTAGCTTAACTAGATCCAAGTCCTATATGAGCAAGAGGAATTCTTCAAAGTAGCAATCCTGAAACATGTTAAATATATGATCAACATATATTGTTGGTGAATTCTCATGAATTTGTACATATGTATGAAATCAACTTTTAAGAGGCAATTCATGTTATAGGTTAAGAAATAATACAAGAATATATATATAACATAATGATACAATCAAACCTTGACAAAGATATCCACTATAAGTTATGACGATTAGTTAAGTGTATTTGGTTCACATGATAAACAAGCATACATCATTAGAAGCCAGCAATAACCTCGGCTTTAGCACCAAATATGTTTGTCAGGCCCATAGATCAATGACACCGTTAGGCTAGTAATAGTTAATGATTATTTTTACAATATGACTATCATATAAGGCTCATAAATATCTCAAATAACCATGACAAGTTTATAAACAAATTTGTCACACCCTCAAAATCCACTTGCGGAGTTTTACCGCGAGGCGTGTGAACAAACCAGGATCACAGTCAATAGTTACTCAGAACGACTCTAAATGCCATAATTTAACAAAATCAATCAAAACACAAACTTTAAACAATGCGAAAGCGTTTTTGAAAACAACCCAAGTCATTAAAGTATAACTAAGGCAAAACAAGTGCCAACCCAAAAAGTAAACTATAATTGTTAAAATGTCAGATTGTCTTGAAGCATCGTGTCTTAAAATGCAATGAACCGTGCAGTGCTCCTATGGCAAGCAAGCTAAGGACCTGAGAAAAGCATACTAAAATGTCAACACATAGGTTGGTGAGTTCAAGAGTTTGAGTTCAGTAAACATGTAAACAGTTGTGATATATATAAGCAGTGCATGGTAATAGATAGCTAGTCTATTATCAGTAAATATTAATACATAGTGATTTTGCAATTGAAGCTGACTGTGATAGTTGTTGCCTCCTGTCACGACTTACCATGTCGTGACAATGTTCAATAGGACAAATTGCACCTGGTTGATCTCGAGTCACACAGGTGGGGCTCGTCAGACCCAGTAGTACTACCTAAGTTTCCCCGCTATTAAATATTAACAATTCAAAAGTATGAGGACTTTTCCCATGGTAAACAGCACTATATTAATATTATACACAACTTAAATAATAAAAGCGTTCGTATTAATACCAGTATGCTATCTCCCCCAAAAGAGATTAAGTAAAGAGTGGGGCATGAACTCACCTGATGTATGCAAAGGTACCTAGGGTTTATTTTGAGAAACGAGAGGATAGCCAAGCTTCACAGGTTACCTAGATCATGTGAGTACATAAGTACGTGTAAATAAAAGACATGTGAAACCCTAATCATACCAAAACCATAGACTCAAGCTTCCAGAAAAATTGACACATTTGACCTAGTTGACCCGTTTGACCCGTTGGTGACATTATGAGTTATAATTCAAATAAAGCCAATGAGCACATACAACATACATGACTAACATTCAAATAGTATCATACATATGCTATATCAACCAGGTGTATCACTTAGATCATCGTACAATCAAGTACTATACAAGTCATGCGAATCTAGAACATTAACATATTCATTAGTTATAATACAACTAACATGTCACACAAAGTTCAACCATTCATCACATGCCATGTGAAGTCACTCACGACTTCACATCCTAAACCCTGCCAATCCTACTAAGTAGGGGCCTCAGATCCGCACGCGTGTATAATGATCATAACCATATTCTTTAAGCATATGCATTGCATTCACAACATCACAACAATCAATTACCAGACCCAAGCATGATGTCCTACTACTACACAACATCCAAACCATACATGATCACCAAGTCCAAATATCACACATGATTATCCAAGCATGCCATACAACTAATTAAACACGTTCTATCACACTAGAATCTATCCTTGAACATAATAGCAGGCTCCTAACATCCCAGACATGGTCATAACATCATACTTCAACGTTTACACAAATAAAGTTTCCCTTTTGGGAAAGAATATCCCAAAATCTATCAAACATCCAAAGCATACATGAATTCATCAATAATATACCAATTCAAGCTCATACTAACATCTAAGCATAATCAACCACATCCAAACATCATAATTCACCAAATCAAATCCAAAAGTTACTATCTTTAGTAATGTATGAACTATAACATGTGTTCTTGAATTCCCAATGATCACAACATCAATCTAACATCTAATTATCACCATGAACACATCCATAACATCATAACATCCCTAGTTCAACATTTCATGCAAATAAAGTTACTATTATTAGTAACCTATGAGCATCAACCCTAAATCATCAATTTCTTGCAAGATTCATGATTCCTAACATTCATACAACTTATTAATCACCACACATTCATCAAACAACCATCATTCATCCATAATCATGCCCAAAATCGAATTAGGGTTTGACTAGAATCAAAACCCATGATTAAACCACTAAAAACATGTAATTCATCCATGATCGACGTTAACTAACATGTATTCAACCTAACTAACATATAAACATCATCAAACAACATCCAATTCGACCTAATAAGGATCAATTTCGAATCTAAGGTTCGGCCATAATGAAGAACATCACAAAACATGAAAAACCTAACCTTTAAACGTGTGCTAACTTGCAATTGATGATTCCCACGAGATGTATGCCTTGAAATCTATCCAAAATCGCAGGTATTATGTTGTTCTAGGCTGAATTCGAAGTGGGGAGAGGGAGAAGAGTGAAGTCGCGGCCGAAGGTGGGGAATTAGGGTTTGAGATTTTGTTTTATTAATTTTTTATTTACATAATTACCCTCTTAACCCTTGTAATTTGTATTGTATAAAAAACTAAGCTTTAAACTCTTTGTAAAGTGTTTTTAACTTCATAATATAAAGATATAAACTTATAAAATTCATTATATATCTTATCTTTATAAAAACACAAGACATACGAATAAATAGGCACGTTTCCGCGTTACGCGATAAATTCTTTAATTAACTTTTTATAAATGTGTAAACACATAAACATAACCCAATACTCACATAATCACTTAGATTCAAATCAAATTAACTTTATTCATTATTATTAGGTCACCAACATTAAACGACAACTAGTGTGTGCTCACGACACGTGTATACAAGACTTAACGGAACTAACGGAGTTTGGTAACGGAAATTTACCGGATGTCACATTATCCCCATGTTGAAAGAATTTTCGTCCCGAAAATTGCGTTACATGGTGAGAGTGTTCCATCACTGGTTTCCATCACTGGTCTACTGCATTGGCACACAGAAATCGAAATCGAGTGAGTTTTGGAGGAGTTGTCACATCATCCCCGTGTTGAAAGAATTTTCGTCCTGAAAATTGCGTTACATGGTGAGAGTGTTCCATCACTGGTTTCCATCACTGGTCTACTGCATTGGCACACAGAAATCAAAATCGAGTGAGTTTTGGAGGAGTTGTCACATCATCCCCATGTTGAAAGAAATTTCGTCCCGAAATTTTAAATCAATACCTTCGTCTGCTGGCATCGTCCCTTCGAATAGTTGAGGGTACTTAAGCTTCATTTGATCTTCCTGTTCCCATGTGAATTCCGGTCCACGTCGCGAATTCCAACGGATTTTAACAATAGGTATCTTGCTTTGCTTAAGTGTTTTCACCTCACGATCCATCACCTCAACTGGTTCTTCAACAAAACGCAATTGTTCATCCACCTGAATTTCTTCTAGTGGTACGACCGTCGTTTCATCAGTTATGCACTTCTTCAAGTTTGACACGTGAAATACATCATGAATTCCACTTAGCGAATCAGGTAGGGCTAATCGATAGGCTACTGGACCTACTCTTTCCACTATCTCAAATGGTCCAACGTACCTCGGATTTAGTTTCCCTCGTTTACCGAACCGAACTACGCCTTTCCATGGTGAGACTTTCAACAAAACCTTGTCACCAACCTGAAACTCTAAAGGTTTCCGTCTCTTGTCAGCATAACTCTTTTGCCTGTCCCGCGCTGCAGCCATACGGTTCCGTATCTGTATAATTTTCTCAGTCGTCTCATGAATTAACTCGGGACATGTTATCTGACTATCACCAATTTCTGCCCAGCAAACCGGTGATCGACATTTTCTCCCATACAACGCCTCAAAAGGTGCTGCCTGTATACTAGTGTGATAACTGTTGTTATAAGAGAACTCCACCAATGGCAGGTGAATTTCCCAGTTATTCCCGAAGTCAATCACACAAGCACGTAGCATATCCTCCAACGTCTGTATAGTACGCTCACTCTGACCATCCGTCTGTGGATGATATGCAGTACTCATATCCAAACGTGTACCCAAGGATTTCTGCAATGATTGCCAGAAATGTGACGTGAAACGAGCGTCAAAGTAGGAGATAATTGAGATCGGTACCCCGTGTCTCGAAACGATCTCCTTGAGGTACAGGCGAGTTAACTTCTCCATCTTGTCGGTTTCCTTTATTGCAAGGAAATGAGCAGACTTTGTCAATCGATCCACAATAACCCATATCGTGTCACAACCAGTACTAGTCCGGGGTAGCTTAGTAATAAAATCCATGGAGATTTGTTCCCATTTCCACATTGGAATCTCGGGTTGTTGTAATAGTCCGGATGGTTTTTGATATTCCACTTTTACCTTCGAGCAGGTCAAACACTTGCTCACGTACATAGCTACATCCGCTTTCATGTTAGGCCACCAATAGTAAGCCTTTAAGTCATGATACATCTTGTCGGATCCAGGATGTATAGAATACTTAGATTTGTGTGCCTCGCTCATAACTAAATCTCTCAGATTTCCATGAACAGGCACCCAAAGTCTATCCATGAAATACCGAATTCCATCCTCTTTCACCACTAGCTGCTTATCCATTCCCCTTAACAATTCAGAACCAATATTTTCCACCTTTAAAGCTTCTGTTTGTGCTTCCTTAACTTGTTCGGGCAATTGGGTACTGATAGTAAGCTGTAAAGCTCGCACCCGTCGGGGTTTAGCTGTTTCCTTCCTGCTTAAGGCATCGGCAACTACGTTCGCCTTTCCTAGATGATACTTAATTGCGCAATCATAATCATTTAGTAGTTCCACCCAATGTCGCTGCCTCATATTCAACTCTTTTTGCTCAAAGATATGTTGAAGACTCTTGTGATCGGTGTAGATTGTGCACTTGGTACCGTACAAATAATGTCTCCAGATCTTTAAGGCAAAAACTACTGCACCCAACTCTAAGTCATGGGTAGTATAGTTCTTCTCATGAACCTTTAGTTGTCTCGAGGCGTAAGCTATCACCTTATCTCGTTGCATCAAGACACAACCCAATCCTTGAATGGATGCATCGTAATACACCACAAAGTCATCTGTTCCCTCGGGTAATGCTAATATCAGGGCAGTACAGAGTTTTTGTTTTAATAACTGGAAAGCTGATTCTTGACTCTCAGCCATTTGTATGTCGTTCCTTTGTGAGTCAAGGCTGTGAGAGGTTGTGCGATCTTAGAAAATCCTTCTATGAATCGGCTGTAATATCCTGCTAATCCAAGAAATTGCCTTATCTCGCTTGGTGTTTTGGGTGTAGTCCAATTCTTTATCGCCTCAATTTTGGCAGGATCAACGTGTATTCCTTTCTCATTAAAAATATGACCTAGGAATTGTACCTCTCTTATCCAAAAGTCACACTTTGAGAATTTAGCATACAGTTGCTCATTTTTCAACAGTTCCAAGATCATTCGTAAGTGCTCTTCATGCTCCTCCTTGGTCCTAGAGTATATCAGTATATCATCGATGAACACAATGACAAACTAATCAAGATAAGGTTTGCACACGCGGTTCATGAGGTCCATGAACACAGCAAGTGCATTAGTCAACCCAAAAGGCATGACCAAGAACTCATAATGACCATAACGCGTACGAAATGCAGTCTTGGGAATGTCTTCTTCTCGAACTCTGAGTTGATGATAACCAGATCTCAAGTCAATCTTCGAGTAATAGCTTGATCCTTGAAGCTGATCGAACAAGTCGTCGATACGAGGTAAAGGGTATCGGTTCTTGACTGTTGCTTTGTTTAACTCTCGATAATCGATGCACATCCGGAATGTGCCATCCTTCTTCTTAACAAAGAGTACAGGAGCTCCCCAAGGTGATGTACTAGGTCGAATAAAGCCTTTATCTAGAAGCTTCTGAAGTTGTGACGACAACTCCTGTAGTTTGTTTGGTGCTAATCGATAAGGTGCCCTAGCAATCGGAGCTGCGCCGGGAGTTAACTCAATCTGGAATTCCACTTGGCGGTGCGGTGGTAATCCAGGAAGATCTTCTGGGAACACCTCCGGAAAGTCGCGTACTACGGGAATATCCTCCATTCTCTTTTCTTCCTTTTGCTTGTCGGTTACAAGTGCTAGGATAGCCACGCGGCCCTTTCGTAACAACTTTTGAGCTTTCATATACGAGATGATGCCTATCACAGCACCACTCCTATCACCTTTGACGGTAAGAATTTGATCACCAACCGGGATCCGTATGATCTTCTCGTGACATATGACTTCCGCTTGCTTGCTAGAGAGCCGATCCATGCCTATCACAACATCAAAACTCCCCAGCGTAACAGGCATGAGATCTATAGCGAAAGTATGACCAGCAAGTTCTATCCTACAGTCCTTAAGGATATGCGTTACATGGATTTGTTTACCGTCGGCTAATTCCACAGTGTACTTAGATTCTAAAGCAGAGGGTATATCACTTAAAAGACTATAGAATTTTAAGGACACAAAACTCCTATCGGCTCCAGTATCAAATAGTACCGTAGCAAAACAACCATTAACGGGGAATCTACCAGTAACAGTTGTGGGATCATTTAGAGCCTCACCTGAGCCAATGACGAAGACTCTCCCTTTCGCTCCATCTTTATTACCGCCATTTCCAGTGCCATTTCCACCATTGTTGTTATTATTACCATTGTTGTTGTTCCCATGATTGTTGGTGTTGTTGTTGTTGTTGTTGCCATTTCCGTTCCTTCTTAGTTGTGGGCAGTTTCGCTTGTAATGCCCTTCTTTCCCACACTCAAAACAACCCTTGGGGGTTTCTTGAGATTGTTGTGGCCTCTTCATTAGTTCACCACGGCAATCCTTCGCAGCGTGTCCAATCTTTCCACAACGTTGACACTTGAAGCTATCACACCGTCCCACATGGTGGTAGTTACATCGTGGGCATTTGGGATGTCTGCCGCCGTAACCGCTGGGTCCTTGGTTATTTGGGGCAGTTTGGTTGAAGTTTCGGTTATTATCGAACCGCCGTTGTTGCTGCTGAACTGACTGTTGCTGCTGGTGGGATTGTTGTTGACCGCCAGACGATGATGATGATGATTTGTTATTGCTGTTGCTGGGAGCATCCCACTTCCTTTTGTTGTCGGGCACGCTCACCACAGCGCCCCGTTTGGGTAACCGCCCTTGCTCTACCGCCTGATCGGTAAGTTTATGGGCAATTTGGATGGCCTGCTGAATCGTAGTCGGGTTAGAAGCTGTTACCATACTTTGGATTTCAGGCACCAATCCTCGTATGTAGTGCTTGATTCTCTTATGTGTCTCATTAACCATTCCTGGACACAATGTAGCCAGCTCATGAGTACGGGTCGTGTAAGCCTCAATTTCTGAACCCTTCATCTTAAGCTGCCAGAATTCCATCTCCAACTTTTGCACCTCATTTCGAGGACAGTACTCCTCGATCATCATATCCTTGAACTCATTCCAGGGGAGTCCATTTGCCATCGCTTGTCCAAGCATCTGGACTTGCGCGTTCCACCAAGACAGGGCTGCACCCTCCAAAGTCCCGGTGGCATACTTTACTTGATTCGCTGGTGGGCAGTTACATTTGGAGAAAACGGACTCAGTCTTCTCGAACCAGCGTACAAGCCCTACAGCACCCTCTGTACCGTTGTAGGTGTGTGGTTTACAGTCCATGAAGGACTTGTATGTACACACTGGTGGTCCTGTTTTAACACAACACACATTAATCAAACATCCCCACAGTTATAAAGGATATCAGATTTGTTTTTCTGTCATTGTTTACCAGCTGGCTGACCCGCGTGGGCAGCAGCCACTGCCGCCTGAACATGCTCGTTAATTAGAGCAGCCAATTCTGCAGGAGTCATGTTAATAGCACCACCACCCTGTTCTCCGGTGCCACGTCCACGTCCGCGTCCACGACCACGTCCACGTCTACGTCCACGAGCGTCCATTCTTTTCACTTTATATTCACAATACAATAATGAGTAACATCATACACATTTAACCCATTGAAGCGTAGTAAACAGTAAATGAAAGGAATAACGTATCATCACAACCACAACATTCATAACAAAAATAATAACCAAAGTAAATAAATTGCAATAAGTCACAATGTATTTAGCAATGTCAAAATTGAAGTTTTGTCGTTCGTGTGGGGAAACAACCCTTCCCACATAGGTTTCAAAAAGAAAGCACTACGTAGTCTAAGTCATATAAGAAGTCAATCGACAATGTCTGACCCATCACTATCATCCTCCATCTCCTCCAGTTCCTCTTCCTCGGGTCCCTCCTCGGGATCCTCCTCATCCTCAGAGTCTGCGGCAGGAGCAGGAGCTATAGCAATCTGGAGTGCTGCTAGTTGAGCTTCTAAAATGGCAATCCTATTATCGGCTATGGCGTCCCGCTGTTCACGAGCAGTCACGCGTCCTTGGAGTGCCATAACACCATCTTGCATATGGTGACAACCGTTCAGGGTCTTCCCGTGTTCTTCCTTGAGTTCGTCCATTGATGTCTCAGGTTGTACACCTCTTGCTGTAGTGTACAGACATCACCCGTGAGTCGTCTTACACGATGTTGTTCAGTATCCAGTGCCGCCATTAGTGCACCAATCAGTTGCTCGTTGGACTGCGCCGTTCGTGGGAGTGAAAGCATGGGTTGATTGGCATTGTTCCTAGTCCTTGGCTTTAGGACAGGTACGCGCTCCCTAAACATGATGTGGTCAACAAACCTAGGATAAGAACGCCAGTCTCGCGGAGGGTCACGCTTCATCAATGCGAATGGTTGATCCCAGTCAATCTCCTCTCGGGGATAAGCCAGTCGGGGCCAAACGAATCCATCATCAGGAACAGGTGCGGGAGGTGGGGATTCAGATCGTGTAGGTGATTCGGGTCGTTTACCCGGAGCTCTTGAAGATGATGCCATGCTGCAGAGAGTGTGACGTGTATGCCAATGAGTATACAGTAAATAGGAGTAAGGCACAGGTAACTAATTAACTGTGTGCGGTTATAGTCTAGTGTGTATGCAACCTAGTTCCCTATAACCAATGGCTCTGATACCAATCTGTCACACCCACAAAATCCACTTGCGGAGTTTTACCGCGAGGCGTGTGAACAAACCAGGATCACAGTCAATAGTTACTCAGAACGACTCTAAATGCCATAATTTAACAAAATCAATCAAAACACAAACTTTAAACAATGCGGAAGCGTTTTTGAAAACAACCCAAGTCATTAAAGTATAACTAAGGCAAAACAAGTGCCAACCCAAAAAGTAAACTATAATTGTTAAAATGTCAGATTGTCTTGAAGCATCGTGTCTTAAAATGCAATGAACCGTGCAGTGCTCCTATGGCAAGCAAGCTAAGGACCTGAGAAAAGCATACTAAAATGTCAACACATAGGTTGGTGAGTTCAAGAGTTTGAGTTCAATAAACATGTAAACAGTTGTGATATATATAGCAGTGCATGGTAATAGATAGCTAGTCTATTATCAGTAAATATTAATACATAGTGATTTTGCAATTGAAGCTGACTGTGATAGTTGTTGCCTCCTGTCACGACTTACCATTTCGTGACAATGTTCAATAGGACAAATTGCACCCGGTTGACCTCGAGTCACACAGGTGGGGCTCGTCAGACCCAGTAGTACTACCCAAGTTTCCCCGCTATTAATATTAACAATTCAAAAGTGTGAGGACTTTTCCCATGGTAAACAACACTATATTAATATTATACACAATTAAATAATAAAAGCGTTCGTATTAATACCAGTATGTTATCTCCCCCAAAAGAGATTAAGTAAAGAGTGGGGCATGAACTCACCTGATGTATGCAAAGGTACTTAGGGTTATTTTGAGAAACGAGAGGATAGCCAAGCTTCACAGGTTACCTAGATCATGTGAGTACATAAGTACGTGTAAATAAAACATGTGAAACCCTAATCATACCAAAACCATAGACTCAAGCTTCCAGAAAAATTGACACATTTGACCTAGTTGACCGTTTGACCCGTTGGTGACATTATGAGTTATAATTCAAATAAAGCCAATGAGCACATACAACATACATGATTAACATTCAAATAGTATCATACATATGCTATATCAACCAGGTGTATCACTTAGATCATCGTACAATCAAGTACTATACAAGTCATGCGAATCTAGAACATTAACATATTCATTAGTTATAATACAACTAACATGTCACACAAAGTTCAACCATTCATCACATGCCATGTGAAGTCACTCACGACTTCACATCCTAAACCCTGCCAATCCTACTAAGTAGGGGCCTCAGATCCGAACGCGTGTATAATGATCATAACCATATTCTTTAAGCATATGCATTGCATTCACAACATCACAACAATCAATTACCAGACCCAAGCATGATGTCCTACTACTACACAACATCCAAACCATACATGATCACCAAGTCCAAATATCACACATGATTATCCAAGCATGCCATACAACTAATTAAACACGTTCTATCACACTAGAATCTATCCTTGAACATAATAGCAGGCTCCTAACATCCCAGACATGGTCATAACATCATACTTCAACGTTTACACAAATAAAGTTTCCCTTTTGGGAAAGAATATCCCAAAATCTATCAAACATCCAAAGCATACATGACTTCATCAATAATATACTAATTCAAGCTCATACTAACATCTAAGCATAATCAACCACATCCAAACATCATAATTCACCAAATCATATCCAAAAGTTACTATCTTTAGTAATGTATGAACTATAACATGTGTTCTTGAATTCCCAATGATCACAACATCAATCTAACATCTAATTATCACCATGAACACATCCATAACATCATAACATCCCTAGTTCAACATTTCATGCAAATAAAGTTACTATTATTAGTAACCTATGAACATCAACCCTAAATCATCGATTTCTTGCAAGATTCATGATTCCTAACATTCATACAACTTATTAATCACCACACATTCATCAAACAACCATCATTCATCCATAATCATGCCCAAAATCGAATTAGGGTTTGACTAGAATCAAAACCCATGATTAAACCACTAAAAACATGTAATTCATCCATGATCGACGTTAACTAACATGTATTCAACCTAACTAACATATAAACATCATCAAACAACATCCAATTCGACCTAATAAGGATCAATTTCGAATCTAAGGTTCGGCCATAATGAAGAACATCACAAAACATGAAAAACCTAACCTTTAAACGTGTGCTAACTTGCAATTAATGATTCCCACGAGATGTATGCCTTGAAATCGATCCAAAATCGCAGGTATTATGTTGTTCTAGGCTAAATTCGAAGTGGGGAGAGGGAGAAGAGTGAAGTCGCAGCCGAAGGTGGGGAATTAGGGTTTGAGATTTTGTTTTATTAATTTTTTATTTACATAATTACCCTCTTAACCCTTGTAATTTGTATTTTATAAAAAACTAAGCTTTAAACTCTTTGTAAAGTGTTTTTAATTTCATAATATAAAGATATAAACTTATAAAATTCATTATATATCTTATCTTTATAAAAACACAAGACATACGAATAAATAGGCACGTTTCCACGTTACGCGATAAATTCTTTAATTAACTTTTTATAAATGTGTAAACACATAAACATAACCCAATACTCACATAATCACTTAGATTCACATCAAATTAACATTATTTATTATTATTAGGTCACCAACGTTAAACGACAACTAGTGTGTGCTCACGACACGTGTATACAAGACTTAACGGAACTAACGGAGTTTGGTAACGGAAATTTACCGGATGTCACAAAATTGCTCGTGCATTACAAGTATCAAGATATTTACAAGTGTTTGTTTATAAGATTAACACGTTTCACCCTCAAATGTGTGAAATAAAGTAAAAGGGGTATGAAAACTCACATGGGAAACTAATATGATATATAAGGTGCACTTTTGAATAATAATAAGAAAATAAGATTCTCTAACGTTTTCTTCATGATTCAACCTAAGGGTTGATGTCTTAGAATTAGACTAAAGATATGATCAACGACTAAACATGGATTAGAGTTTAAATTAGTATTTGGGTTTTGATAATTTGATAAGAAAAGTATAATTAACTTATGTAATTTGATTAATAAGAATAAAATAAATTGATTAGATGATAAAGATAATAATGAACCATTAGTGAATTTGAATAATAGATTTTACTTAAACATTAGTAACAATCGATTAAGTGATAGTTGAGTATAAAGAGTAAAAAGAAATAATTAATTTAATAATTAATTATTTAAAACTTGATAAAGATATTTAAATTACTTGCAAACTAATTTGAAATTATTTAGGCTTGATTTAAAATCATTTTATAAAGTTTTTAAACTTTTAAATGATTTTTATAAAGGTTTTATAATATCAAAACCTTAAAATCAGAATAAATAATAATATAAAATTATATTATTTTATAAATTTCAATAATTTAAATAAATTTTAAGGAATAAATTTAGTTACAAAATAATTTTATTTTTAATTTAATAAGATATAAATAATTTCTGTGATTTAATTTATTATAAGAAAAGGTTTAAAAATATGTTTTGAGGGTGCCCGGGTCGAACCCGGGACCTCCGCTACATTTTACAAGTCTTTAACGGATGGGCTAGCAACCCAAATCTAGTGTAAGTCTATTAAACAATTTTTATATGCATCAATTAGAAAAAACCCCAAATGTCAACAACCCTAGTTTTTGGTTTCCATCAAATTGAATCCCAATTCGTGCATACTAATTGAATTAACTTTAGAGTTTTTATTCCCCAAGTAAAACCGAGTATATGAATGCGTGGAATTACCTCATAAGATTCGAATGGTCGATGAACAACCAGTAGAAACTCGCGATTGTTGTGAGTATGGTTCAAGATGCAAATGACTATGATAATCAAATTCATTTCGTAAGAATCTTCTAAAGATGATAATGAGTAAAAGTCCTCAAATAATTTCAATTAAGGTTGCTTCGAACGTGGGTCCTAACTAAGTTGTAGGTTCGAGATATACGGGATGATAAATGTTAGTATAGGTGGGTGTTTTAGCGAAATTGAGGTTTCAGGAAATTCCCCAACACTGATTCAAAGATTTCCCCTCTATTATATGGGTCTGATTTCAACTTCTTCAATTCGATCAAGTTATTGTTTTAAATTAGGGTTTTTGTTTGGAATTAAAAATGATTAGTCGGTTTCAATTGAAATTAATTGAAGGTTTGAATTCGTACCTATCTTTATCATGATTTAAATCGATTTATTGGATAATTGAAGATCAATCGAGTGGTAACCGAAGGAGCCTTGATTCATGTTTTCGGTTTTGGGTTTAAATGTTCATAACAACATTTAAAATCAAATTAGAACATGGTAATAGGTTAGCATCCAGCCAAAAAACGATTTGAAACAGTTTGACTTGCTTGATTCTAACGAATTTGGTTGTCTTGGTCTCGCCGGAGCTCGACCGGACGTGTGGCTGGAGTTAGTCGACGGGGAGGGGGTTTGGGTTGTTTAAAATTGAAGTTACCCTTTGGTCCCTCATGTTTCAATTTGTTATTATTTTATGCCAAAAACTTTTAAAACAAAGTTTCAAGAATTACATTTTGAACCCCAAACTTATAACATCCTAGTTATAAATAATTCAAATTATTTATTTATAGATTCTATTAAATCAATAATTAGTTTATAAAACTTTTATAGATTTTACATATTTGTAAGAATAATAAACTTTTTGTATATTAATTATTTATTTTGGTTGAATAATTAAAACTCATAATTGACAAATAAACTTAATAAATTTATTAAACTTTATTCTATAAATCATAAAATTACTATAAACTGATTAAAGGATTTAATAAATGGAAATTGAATAAATAGTATTACTATTGTATTAAAATCAATTAAATTACTAACTAATGAATTTGATTTCTAAAATTGACCCAAATGGATTCGGGTTTGGGTTTCTACTTTCCAAAATGAACATATGGTACGTAACATATGCATAATCACCAAAATATAGAAAAATTCATAAGGTGTTAGTCAAATAAACTTATCTTAATATTTTAATGGAGTATATAAATATAAACCTATAAAATTTTCATAAGACATTAGTGTTCCTTTAGGTTTGTCACAAATAATACTTAAATATGGGGGTTTCTTGCATTTGAAAATAAAATGTTAGCAATATGAATTTTGATAATCCAAAGATATTGCAAACTTATGATTTAGTATAGTACACAAAAGTCATAAGGAGTCTATAATAGAATTGAATCTTAATTTCCTAGATTTAAAATATTGATAGGTGTCTACTAGCAAAGGCATAAAAAAGATGTGTTTGTCTTGAAAGACGATTTGTATTCCTCAAATACACTTAAAAGTTTCACAATATTTATTATTAACTAACGAGTTAAGAACAAATCATTAAAAATTATCTCGATTAAAATTATCTATATCAATATGACAAAGTGATAGATAATAATTTTGGATCCAACAACCTTTAGGTTAAAGCAAGACGAGATAGAGAGGAATTGGAATAAAACCCATATGAAAAGGAGAATATGAGGAAAACCTAACCTAGTTGACCGGAGATCTCAAGATCTAGGTTCAATAGGACAACATAATCATATGACTAACAAAGTCACTATAGGGGAGTACCCTAAAACTAAAAGGAAGTGACAAACTTCCTAATCCATTTACTCTAGGGGAGTACCCCAAAAAAGTGACCAATAGGAGGTTAAGTATATTCAAGTTAAATGATTGTGAGAATCAATATAACCAGATGATTTTAATGATTCATGGAATCACCTATGTTAGAACTAGGGTCGCTTCGAATGAATTTGTAGGGAAGCACAAATCCTAGAACTCTCGCAGAACCAAGATAGTGATCCATGACCATAAAGGACGCGACAATGAGGGAATGTGCCCGACTAGAGAGAGTCTTGTGTGAATGTATATTGCCATCTACACAAAACAAGGTCTATTCAAAGACATCACGTCTACACACCACCAGTAGGCTATATATGCTTCACAAAGGAACGTTCAATGGGAACTTGGGTGATTAGATTTTTGTATGTTTTCATCGATCTCTATTCATGTGAGGGGTTGTTGGAATTTTGGACACAAAATAATTAGATTTTTATATTTTATATAAATAGTTATTTATTTATTGGTTTAACTTCTCGTTTTGTAACGAACTATATCGTGTTCAAAATGAAGCTAAGATGAATTAGATATTAATGCTCGAAGTTAAGTGGTCGGAATGAAAAAAGTAAAACTTGGGTGATTATAGTAGGAAGTTGTTGCAATTTTTATGTAATGTGAATAAAACCGTGTATTGATTAACATGGATGTTTTATGTTTTGACCAAGTCTTATAATAAATATTATAAATATTTGTTATAGATCATAAATTTTATTAAAATTGATATTAAACATGTCATGAATAAAAATGAGAGTTTTAATTGGTTTCACAAAACATTTCATAAATCAAATGGAAGTTTTGGTTGTGAATCATAAAATTCATATTAATGTAAAGTTTTTAGCATGAGTATATAACAACACATATTATACTCGGTGATCTCTTGGGTTCAAGAGGAGCACTCTTTAATATGTTCTTCCTACACCATCATCTTTAACTTTTTCCAAATAACATCATAACACATATTATACCAGGTGATCTTTTGGGTCTGAGGCACTCTCCAACAGTACATACTGCTCTGGCTATTGTACCCTGAGAAACAGATATGTTGTCTTGAGTCGAGACACGAAATCTATTTTAAAGGACCCATATCTAACACGATCCTCAGCCACAACTGTCACTCTTTTGTTTGTTAATTGTTGTAGTCAAGAGCTATAGTTGAAGATTCGAACATGATAAAGACTCGTGTCAATGAAATGTTATATGATGACTCGTTGGAGTAATTGTGGTAAAACTGCTACATCAAGGAAACATTATCAGATCATATGCTTCATCGTATGTGCCACCAGGAGACTGTAGTCACTAGTCTTCCCATAACAATACCAAAGTCACCCTTATCGTGATCAACATCACCACCGGCACCGACACCGACACCGACACCGACACCGACAGGAGCACCAACACCAACACCGATGATTTAATAATTGTTATAAAACTTTAGTGTATGGAGTTCATTCTCATGAAAAACATATGATTTCTCGGTATGTTGATTCTAATTATGCAAAGGACTTAGACAGTGGAAGATCTATTACTGGTTATGCATTCAAAGTCCTTGGGAATCTGGTTAGTTGGAAGGCTAGATTACAACCAGTAGTAGCATTATCTAGTACTGAATCTAAGCATATAGCTCTCACTGAGGTTGTTAAAGAGGCACTTTGGTTAAAATGCTTTACCATTGATTTGGTTTTTATGTTGGCACAGGTGTGTATTGTGATAATCAAGGGGTTGTCCAGTTAACTAAGAATAGTATTTTTCATCAGAGCACCTAACATATCAGAGTAAAATATTATTTTAATCGAAAAGTGGTTATTTCTATGGAGGTTGAAGTGGTTACTAAGAATAGTATTTTTCATCAGAGCACCTACCACACCCGGATCGAAGTTCTATCAATTATGTTTGGATTCTTTGGGAATAGGTTACATTGTTGCTTTTTGTTAACTTCTAAGGTGCAGATTATTAGTTAATTTTGGTGAAGTCAACATTGGTCTTCCAAAGATTCTTGCAAAGATAAATTTCTTTGGAAGGACTTGATATCTTTTGAAGCTAAGATTTGTTTTGTCATATGTGTATTAGCTAAAGATATATGTATTAGTTAACGGGTGTTTTATGTAACATTAGGAGTTAGGTTGTTAATAGCCGTTAACAATAGTTTGGTTATAAAAGGAGTAGTTAGTTGATTGGGAAAGAGATTGATAACTCTGTTTCATTATTCATCTTATTCAGTTTTTTTTGTAACCGAATCTTTCACGAGTAAAATTGATTTCATTCTTTTATCTTGTGTTTTCAATTCCTTATGATTCTTAATTCATAACACAGTTGTGTTAAGTTATACAGTTCATTATTTCCTTATTTAATTTCACACCACATATACAAATTTTCAAAATCCAAAATAATAATACTTAAATGTCTAAAATCTTTACCCTGTCAATGTATTACAATTAATTTGGGTATGCAGGAAGAAACCACTCAAATAAGGTAACTACGTATTTATTTTGGAATTTTTCATTAATGATATTTAAAAACCGGAATTTTTATATATAAAAATACAATAATAATGGGATAAAAAAACTTCCATCATTATACATGTTTAGATAAAGTTGTTTTATTATCGAGAGCTAAGAGTAGGCACAAACCTAACATGTATAATAAGTTATTAATGTTATTTCAAATGTTGTTTACAAAAAAGTTCCTATAAAATTTTAATTTAGAAAGTTAAACTTTTTTTTTCAATGTAAACATCATTCGTATAATTAAATATGACTAAGAACATATATTAAGTTAAAAATTTTAATTGTTCAACCCGTGTAGAAACTAGTATCTTATAATGAAGGCTACAAACGAACTGAACGTTTAGCGAACAGTCCGCAAACTGTTCGGCAGGAGGTTCGTTTATTTTTGTTCGTTTAGTAAATGAACAGACACAAACAATAACATTTCGTTCGTTTGGTTCAACGAACGAACATGAACACAAGTCGTGTTCGTTCATTTATGTCTGTGAACGTTCGATAATGTGTTCGTTCATGTTCGTTAATGTTTGTTCGTGAACGTTCGATAATGTGTTCGTTAATGTTTGTTCGTGAACGTTCGATAATGTATTCGTTCATGTTCGTTAATGTTTGTTCGTGAACGTTCGATAATATGTTCGTTTATGTTCGTTAATGTGTTCGATTATGTTATTAATATTTGTGTTAGTTATATTTATGAAAATTATGTCAGTGTTTTTGGATATTTATGTGACATGTTTATTTATGTTGGTAAATTTTTATGATGAAAAATTAAATATTTGATCATTTATATTCGTTTGTGTTTATGGATTTGTTTGTGTTCGTCATTTCATAAACATTTGTTTATTTTCGTTTGTGTTAGTTTGCGATCGGTAACTGTTCGTGAACCGTTCATGAACATGTTCGTTTTGTTAAACGAATACGAACAAAAAAACTCATTGAGTAAGTGTTCATAAACAAGTTTATTTTTTAATAAATAAATAAAAATAATGTATTTTTTTGTTCGTTCGATTCGTTTGCAATATTATTTGTAATCATGAAAAATAAATAGAAATTGAAAAGTAACATCATACATGGTACAACTACACACATTATACCGCTGTCAATAAATATCATGTTGATTTCTTTTTTAAAAGGATTAAAATGACCGCCATTCAATATAGGTAAATGCAACTATACATGTTATTATACTATAATTGTGATCAGTGATACGAAAAGGACATCCCACAAATAGCTTTTCAAGTTGGATAATGATTGCCTTTTGGCATAAATTTCATGCTCTTCATGTTAGTGTATAATTATAATCTTCATCACCATTTTATAATTAATTAGGTTGACACTTAACTAAATCCATCCTTTTGCGTTGACATTTACATATGTTATGGCAATACGATGTAAAGAATATTATATATAGTATACAATGTACAAGAAACTTTATAAGTATTTAGTTTGATCACAACACCTAGCTTCTTTTAGCAATATTATTTTAGTTTGTTTTATAATATTTTGATTAATAGTATTATTTAAAAATTTTAATATCATCATAAATTTAATAATATTGTAACAAAAGATTTCAACACTATAAAAAAATATTTTAAAATAATTTACCATTTGGTATGATTCTAAGTTTTGATGGTTTAAATTATTCAAACGAATCATATCCACATTTTTGTGTAATTCTTTAGATTCAACGTACTTATCTTAATCAAACAATTAACGAATGGACGTCACTTTTATTCATGTGACGTTTCCGCCGCAACGTGCGGATCCTTTTAACTAGTTAACGATCAAAATACACCATGATCATAACCTGACATGAATAAATAATTTTCGCTTTTAGTTTAGGGAATGAAATAAAACATCAATTTAAACCTAATCGATAGTATTTTATTATTTTATGTGCAACGAGAAAACTAATATGATTTCATTATCCCTTAAAACCATTTTCTTGATAATTAACTTTGTTTTAAATGTATATTTGAAGCATTAAAGAAGAGGAATGGTCGTAGATACCTTTAAATACTCTATATGTATGAGTTAATATTACTATTTAAATATATAAAAAATCGGATAGCTCCATCGTTATGTAGTATATATACAAAGAGTATATCCTCTAGCGTTATATGTTCCTGTCAAGTGACTAAGAGTTTTTAATGAGTATGTAACTTAATCATTCTGAAAAAATATATAACTAGAAAAAAACCGTAGTAAATCATGGTTTATTTTGATATTGATTTAAATATCATGTTCAAAAAAATCTAGTTACATATATGCGAGAAAAGATATTATATATGACATTTTAAATATTACAATCTGTCAATTTTAGACACAAAATTGTCTGTCATAATTAATGCGTTACGAAACTATTATAAATTATATCACACACGACATAAATTTCGACAAAGCATTACCAACGTATTCTCGTCGGTAATCATCCATCGGTGATGATCGATTGGGGCATGCATACTCATAAAAGTTTCATATGTAAAAACTAAATAGAAATCGGTCACAGTGATATATTTTGAAAGTCAATCCTTATATCAGTTATATAAGTACAAAACTATTTTTACATTTATCCCGCATAATACTAAGGTATATCCAAACTGATTGTTCTAGTGGCATTCAACTACCGTTTTACCAATAACCGTACATTATACTTTCTTATTATTAAATGTGAATATGTTGCATCAATAAAAATAAAAACTAAATTAAATACTATATACAATAATAACAAAGCATTGTAAAAGTATGTTATAAATATGACATTAACTAGTATTTTTATAGCAACTTCTAATTTATACCTATCATATAACCACTTAAATATGCAATTAGTTGCTTTTGTATATTAATTTTGTCTTAATATATGATCTAGCATAGAGAAATTACATAGATGGTCCATTTGATTTTATCAAATTTCACATTGGGTCCCTAAATTTTAAAAATTGCAAAATTACAAACTTTTGTATAGTTATTACAAGTTTGGTTCCCAAACATTAATACTTGCAAAGTTAGTCTAAATTTATATGTAAGCTTTACACTTTTAGTCTTTAAATTTAAATTTAAAAGTTAGTTTAAAGTTTATAAAATATATAAAGATGGAATTAGTTTAATATCAGGGACGAAATATGTAATGAATACGAAAAATACAGACTAACTTTGCTAATTTTAAAGTTTGGTGATCAAACACGTAACTTGATTAAAGCTCAAGGACCATCTTTGCAATTTCCTCTCTAACATATATTGAATAATATGATTCGTTTTTAACTTCGTGTTACCTTTTTACAGAAGATATCCATGGCTTCCAATCCCACGAGAGTACTCCTTCGGAGAAAGATGCACTATTGTGCAATAATTGTTTTGCAACTTCTAAATCGAAGCAAAATTTATCAGATCATATGCTCCATTGTCATCCCAAAACAACACCAAAGTCACCCTCATCGTCATCAACATCACCACCAGCACCGCAGTCACCACCACCCGCGCACCGGCACCGCAGTCACCAGCACCACTTCCGCCACGTGGCACCTCCCGCCGCCGCCACCATCCTCCATGCAACCAGCTCCGCGGAAAAATAAAGTTAAGCATGAGTAGTGATGGTGGCTGGTAAGTTATATAAAGGTTATATATTAATAGTACGTGATGACATACAAGATAGCTAAATCAATAATGAATGTTCTAACTTACAGTCATTTGTTTGACTGTACGTCAGAATATAATATTATTACGAACATAGAAACCCTTAATTATATTTGTTAATGAATGTTCTTAACAGTCATTTGTGTATGACTGTACGTAAGTATTTAATATTAGTTTAAATGAAGAAACCTTTATTTATATATGTTCTTTTCATGTTGTCGTTTGTTTGCTTGTTAATTACATTTTAATTACAATGATATATATTCAACGAGTACATCTACAAACCCTAATAATTATATCATACAATGGACAGTAGCCATTCAACTTGTAAATTAACAACATTCTGATGCTTAAAGCTTTATGTACGTGTACGTACAACATTCTGATGCTTTTAGAGCTGAGCCCTATTTAATTAATCAAATGGGTTACGTGGGGTTCATGTGAATATCATATCACACAAGGCAGCGAAATGATCGAGGGCAAGTTATTCCGCTGTTACGGTGATGACTTAAAAATCTTCATTTTTTAGTTTGTACCACTTTCTCTCTCTACATATTGAACGTAAATTGTAAAGAGATAAGACGAAGGCAGATAGGTTTCAAGACTGTAGATCAACACTCACAAAATGATTTAAGGAAAGATTGATTTGTCAAAGATCTTGGTCAGAATCAAGGATCGATTACATAAACCTTAGATGATAATTTCCGATTTCTCTTGGTCAAAGGAAGCTTTCTGTTCGTGTTTTTGGTGTTAGTGTGTGTCAGAGAGGAGTAAAAGTGGTTTACAAAATGGAATGTAGAATCGAAGATGACAAATGCTAGATCTTAAGATGTAAAACTAAAACCTAAAATAAGCTCTTAAATGAATTAATTCCCGTAACAACTTATTAACTAATTCGTTAAATGTATTATTTAAATTTATATATATAAATACACATGATTATTAATTAGGTGGTAATGTTAGGCACTGATGCATGATGACCCGGCTTTCATCTAAACCTAGATCCGGGATTTGTTGTGACACATTATTTTTGAAGTTTCAATCTAGCAATATGGTTCTTTTTTTTGCGACTGTTTATTTTGTTTGCAAATTAATGCATAGTAAAATCTCGAATGTTAGTAGGCAACGATGACAACAAGTGGGTGTTGTGTTTATCGTCTTGGCACGGTAAAAATCTGTATGCAGCCACAACAAGACACATCGAAGCCTTCTGAAACATATGCTGAAAGACTTCTAGTTATAATATATATTAAACAACTTGGTCGGTTACTAAAGTAACCGCTGATGTCCATCTCTACAACTAAACAAGCGCACGATACAAGTTTGTGGTGCACCAACTTTCTGACGTTTGTTTACATCCGGTGATGCCACCATCACATGAGTTGCCCTATATCGTGCAACAAATCAATAGAAACGGAGAGAGAGATAGTGGTTGGTGTGATTTCCATAATGACATTCTCAATTGAAAATGAGACACTAAAAATGGCTTTGTAAATGGAGGGAAGTTCTTTCAACTGTAGGCCCGCCAACGAAGCCACCTCCGTCAATCTATGAACTAGATTTGTCAATCGATAGTTCTTGTTTCTTGTAGTGTAAAATTTTACAATTCATCGTATAAATATATAAATATAAATATAATATATTATTTGACATATACTAAAGGCAGGTGTTTTTTGAGAAGATCTTACTTCAGTGAATTACAACATATAATATTTTATATCTTAATTTAAAGATGGTCTTCCTATTGAAATTTGAAAGTGATTTTCACACACAATACCGAAAATAAATTCTTAGAACTCACATCAAATCAACTATCATGATGACTATGAAGATCGTCAAATAAATTCTCAAATAGAAGAGAGTATATGTTGGGAGTATTACTAAAAATGATTATTTGAATAACACAAATTATCAAACTATCCTTTGAATTTTAAAATTAACAAAATATTCTTTGACTACTTCAAATTGCCACCTAAGCGAGATTTACACCAAAAATCTCACCCCTTCCTTCAAAAAATAAAAGTAGTTTTTTAAAATTGTTATGAATACATTTCATATATCTTTATTTATATATATATATATATATATATATATATAATATATATATATATATATATATATTAATTGTGTTATTCATATATATTAATTTCATAAAAAATTGTAAAATATATATTTATATAAATCTGTTCATCTTTTAATTGGTTTAATAATATATCTGTATTTTTATTTCTGAATTATTTAAAAGAGTGAATTTATTTTATTATTTTAAATATCTCGCCATAATTGTTTTTGTGTATCTAAGTCATTGTTTAAACTTATTTGAATTTTTATAAACTCACCATAATCCGTTAGTGACCATATTTGCTTTTAATAAATTTGTTTTCTGTTAAAATTGAGAAGGTTTTGTTAAAAGAGACGCGATATATTAATAACTTTGTATCTTTCACATGATTTTTATTTTGGTTTTTCCAATTACACTGCAATATATTCAAGAAATAGAGATAGAGAACAACAAATCATGTGAAATCAAAATCAAAACTTACCGTGAAATTAAAGTTCAGGGACTGGTGCTTACTAATAGAAATCATCCAATGAAAATGGCCTCTATGGAAAATGAAAGTCTGTAACTTATTTTTTGGCATAAATTATTATATAGTTAATTATTACGTCGATCAGGAATTATCTCTGGTACTTTTTGATGTTCCTCTTACGTCAGAATGATGTTGGTTAACCAATTCCAAAAGAATTACAATGAATTTTATTCACTAAATTAAAGCTTTAAAATTAGACAAAGAAAAAAACATACTTTTGAAAATGTAAATTTGTTTTGCTAGGGATATTGTTAGATAAAATATTTTCTATATGTAATATCATATATTGTTGTTGGTAGTTTAAAAAAATAACTAATTAAGTTGAAATTGGAAACCAAATGTCTAAACAAAACTTCATCAGTGGGATGTCAGTGTTCAAGTGATGGGTAACTTTCAGTCTTATGCTAAGATCTAGTTTCATAACATTATTTAATTATATCTTTATCAATCTCACATGCTTTTGAAAAATCAATTTTGTTGAATAAGTTATAGTTTTAAATTTAACAATTTGTTAGTCTTTAATTTCTATGAAAATCTATTCTTTTTGAAGTCGGTGTAGATAATGTGGAGGTTAATCAACTAGCTAAAGTCGTCAGGTGTAAGTTTGGGTTGGTCGCACTCATAGATTTGAGAATTCCAATACGCTAAAATAATATTTTTTTAATTAACTGAAGTATAATCATCTTTGAAAAAAGAGAGTTCAATAAAAAACCTTTTATTTATGAGAAACATAAAAAACTAATATCCATCAATCACATAATTTTTAAATTTAATTGTTTCTTTACATGTTAAAAGGGAATTTGAGTATATTTACATGATATCCCCTAATTTTTTGGTAATTATATGCATTTAATTAACAACCACTTATTTCTCTATTGATTATTGGTTTTTTTTAATAAATCAAAATATTATCTTCATCTTCATCAGATTATACGGTTCTTACTTAACATACATTCTTTCCGGAATCATGTATGACGCAACATTGGATGAATTTATAAATTGTTTGATAGCAGCCTACAAATCAACATACTTTTATCATGTGAAGGAGAGATATCAAAACAGTTGAGTTGCTTCACCATCACTTGATATTGCAAGTTTAGTCTTTATATTCCGTTAAAAACTAACGAAAAGTAGTGCCTAAAATTGTAATTATTTCACAAATGTATGAATTAGTTGTAAGTATTAAAAACTGGAGACTAAACTTATAAATTTTATTAAACTACAAGGACTATCTATATAATTTTCTATAATCTATACTTATTAATAAAACAATAACTTTGGTGTCACGTGTCATTCTCTTAGGGCTTTATTTTTTATTTCCCACCTAATTATGTATCTGTTCTTAATGTTAGTCTAGGTTCATTTGACTAAAAATCAACTTATAATACAATAGAAACTCAAAGAAAATTTGGAACTTTAACCCTAAATTAGAACATATTTTTTTGGAAATAAAATCATAAATACTATTATTATTTCTTCAAATAATTTATCAACAAAAACTGTAGAAGTCATTTATGATTTTTTCATCTATGAATTAGTTTCTTGATTATGTGTTTTCAATAAATACTCGATTTATATTGAGTCTTGATAAAAGTTATGGGATTTTTTTCATCGACTACTCTCTAATTTGAAGGATTTCATGGGGATCTGTTTTTTTGGATATGAAATCATACATGATTTTAAAATATTTCTCAACCATCTCAGTTTTACGATCCTTACGATTTGTTTTTATAAAGTCTGATGATATCGTCTTCGACAAACTTCATCAACGTTCTCATTTTGGCTTCGGTTTTATCAAGTTTTCTTCAACAAAAGCTATTTTTTGTTATATTTGAGCTTTCATCCCCTGCGATTATAATTTATCATATTATTGTTGACGATTGTGTTTTTAGATTAATATTATTTTATTTCAATCTTTTGATTTGAAGGCGATTTACTTCAATAATTCATCTGTAAAGATGTATTACATGCTTTTAATTTTTAAACTTTTTTATTTCTTTTTATGTGTAATGCCATATTATTATTATGTTTGATTAAAATCCATATGATATGTGCAAATTGTTTTGACGTATCTGGAAATGTAACAATGAAAATCATACTTTTATTCCATAGTTGACTTTGACACCTTCAGACAAAATAATTTGTTTTGAATTTCAAAAAAAACAATTTCTGTTAGTAATGTGTTTTGCAATGACAATAAACAAGAGCCAATTACAATCACTATTTAAAGTTGTTTTGTTCCTAAACATCGATCATGGTTAATTCTATGTTGTATTATCTTGAACTAAAAGTAGACAGAGATTAAAATTATTAATATAGATAGTGATGGAAAAATCATCAACAAAACATCAAATGTTGTATACAAATAATTTTGCGAATGTTTATTAATTTGAAATATAATTTTTCACGTTCAATTTAATATTTTATTACTTAAAGTTCTTATTTATAAGTTTACTATTTTTAGTAAACCCGTGTATTACACGAGTTTACTAAATAAAATAATAATATAATAAATTTATTAATTATAAGATTATATTTCAAGATATGCTATGATTGAAATAATAAAATAGTTATATCAATTTTTTAAATTTGTTTTTAAGTTTTTAATTAAAGATTTTGTTATAATTTTTTTATTACTCCAAATTTGATTATTTTTTGTTTTTAAAAAATCAAATTTATAAAAATATCAATTTATTTAGAAATAAGCTTGATAAAAAATATTTCTTTCTTAATTTATTAAATATTAAAAAGTATTAATATAATATTATTAGTAAATATGATAATTATTTAATAAGAAAGAAAGACATGAAAATTTAGGTGATGATAATTGTGGTGGTGACATGTAGTACAACATTTACCCTTTTATTAGAGTAAAACATGTTTCATTTCATATTATACTGTATTTAGACGTATAAATATTAATAAAGAAAACCTAATAATATTAGATGTTGCTAATGTTAACAATTATACATAAAAATCAATATACAAGTATTATAAAAAAATTATAACTTATGAACTTTTTTAAATAACAACAATACTTTTGGATTTAACCCGTGTGTTATACGTGTCTTTAGCCTAGTTTAAATATATATAGTAATTATAAGAGTCCACTTCATAGAAAGATATGCTAATGCATTTATCTTTACCAAATGGGTTTCTGTGGTGCTCTTAACACGTAACGCTCCTGCAACACATTGCCTACTTTTCACAAAAAAAATTTTTGGAACGTCATCATACTCTGGTTCTTAAAAAGTGGTGATGTTGATTTTTCCTTAATTAGCCACTTAATTAGGATGATAGATCAGCCAAAAACATTTTAATAGTAACATGGTAAAATTTCTGCCATAAGATCGATTAAAATTTTATGTAGTTTAAGAACAAAAATTAGATAAATGTGGTATATTTATGCTAAGCACTAGAAAGTGGATGTTTTCGAAGTATTTGAATATGGCTTGAAAAACCCAAAAATCGATTTATTATTCGAATAAAAATTATCGATTTAAAATTCGATTCCAATATATATATTGAATTTTGAAATTATGATTTTCGAATTAATTCGCTTTGAAACCGGTCGATCTACCAAACAACCCTCGTAGACCAGACGACCGGTTAACCACATCGACTTGTCGACCCTCATCAAAGAACGGAACTGAAGAAGTTAATTGTTAGAAAAAACGCTGTTTCGTTTTATCCCATTATTCATTGACCCTCTGCAATTAGTATTTTACTATTTTCATTACAACATGCAAAAGTGGCTGGGTGCAGGTAATCATTTGTGTTTGCGGTTAGTGTTCTTTTCCTTTTATTTTAGCATGATGCTTGTATTGTCGTAAGGCACTGGGGCGTGCTTTATTCCCTCTTAACTCTATCTAGAAAATCTAATAAAAACATTTAGGGGCTGTTTGTTTTCGTCTAACCGGGCTGACCAGCTGACCCGGCTGACTCGGTCAGCTGGTCAGCCCGTTTAATACGCAAGTTTTAAGGGCTGACCGGGTCATTTCATCTGACCCAGACCTAAAAAAAACATTGCTGACCCGGCTCTCTCCCTCCCTACGCGTTCCCCTCCCTCCTGTTCCTGCGCAGCTCCACGCGATCCCCTCCCTCCTGTTCCTGTGCACCCTCCCTCCCTGCGCGACCGGAGCTCCTCCCTCCCTCGCGAAGGTCTTGGCCACCGGAGCACCCTCTCTCCCTGCGACCGATTTGCGACTGCGCGACCGAGAGCCCCCGGAGTCCTCCTTGCGACTGCGCGACCGAGAGTACTCCCTGCGCACGCGACCAAGAGCCCCCCCGGAGCACCTCCGTGCGCGACCGAGAGACCCCCCGGAGCACCTCCCTGCCTGACCGAGACCGCCCCGGAGCTCATCCCTGCACAAAATCCGAGGTATGTGTATGTCCTTCTATCGAAGATGATTTTGGGTGTAAATTGTTGGTGAATTTTGGGTGTAAATTGTTGGTGAATTGATAGGATTGCTTGATTGTTTGTTTTGGTGTAAATTGTTGGTGAATTTTGGGTGTAATTTTGGTGAATTGATAGGATTGCTTGATTGTTTGTTTTGGGTGTAAATTTTGGTGAATTGATAGGATTGCTTGAGTGTTTGTTTTGGGTGTAAATTGATAGTGATTTTGGGTGTAAATTTTGGTGAATGATAGAATTGCTTGATTGTTTGTTTTGGGTGTAAACTGATAGTGATTTTGGGTGTAATTTTGGTGAATTAATAGGATTGCTTGATTGTTTGTTTTGGGTGTAAATTGTTGGTGAATTTTGGGTGTAAATTTTGGTGAAACAAAATCTAGAGTTTTGGTAGTTCTTGGAAAATCAAACATCTTACAATTGTTCTTGATCTAGGCATGACAAAAAGAAAAGTTAAAGTTAATTGGAAGTCAGGTTGTGTCGACAAAACATTTCTCGAAGCATGTATACATGAAATAACAAACAACGGTCGTGAGGGTAGTAGCCTAACAGCAAGCTCATGGAAAGTTGTTGTAGAAAAACTAAAAAATTATCATAATTTTATGGTTGACCATAAACAAATGAGAAATCGATATAACTACCTAAAGTCAAAGTACGGGGCTTGGATCAAACTAAAAAACAAAACGGGAAATATTTATGATCCTATAACCAACACTTTCAATATAAGTGATGAAGAATGGGAAGCGGAGGCAAAGGTATTTTTTTTAATATGAATTATTTTTTAATAAGATTATTTTTTGTTAGTATTTTGATTATATCTATAAAAATTTTCAAACAATTAAACAAGTTTGTTGAAAAGTTGAGACATGCACCTCTTCCTTACCATGATCTTTGTACCAAACTGTTTGAGGGGGTGACCGCGACTGGCATTCATAGTTGGGGGCCATCTTCTACACTTCCTCATCCAAGTAAAGAATTCTTTGAACATGAATTGGATGATGTTCAGTACACTCAGATGGAAACAGATCTCCCACCTATAACTGAATAATCCTCGGGTCGTTTAAAACGCAAGGCAAGTACTAAAACTAGCAAAGAAGTTCGTAGGAAAACAATAGACGATGATTTAAGAGAAGTTGGGAATGAAATAATCAATCGTGCAAAGTTGTTGGTGGAAAAAGATAATGTTGATAAAGAAATGGACGCATGCATGGAGAAGCTAGAACAAATGGAATGGGGGGAAGAAGATTCGAGATACAACACGGCTCTTTTGCTATTTGGTGAAAGTGCTGATATTAGAAAAGTTTGGTTACATCATAAGCCGGTGAGTTGCGAGTCATGGGTGAGAAATGCTGGGAGGAAGTTTGGATTACTTGGTTGACTTTTGTGTTTTGTTTATTTAGATGACTTGCTTATGACTTTTGGTATGGATATTGTATGACTTTTATAAGACATTCGTATGGCTTTTGTGTGACTTTTGGATGGATATCGTATGTCTTATGAATGACTTTTATAAGATGACTTATGTATGGCTTTTGTATGAATTTTGTATAAATATTTTGAATGACTTCTAACAGGTCCAATATGTATACGGATGGTGAAATTTTATCATTCTTTCTACATTCATGGTATTGGTTGATGTTGGCCCGGAAAAGAAAACGAGAGGAAAGAATTGAAAGAATAAGATATAATGATTCTGCTTTAACGGGGCATGCATATACGCATGAATTAATACATGGATCTTCTACACAATGTCAAGAAATGATGAGACTTTCCCGTGAAGCTTTTGTATTATTATGTCGTTATTTTTCACAACGAAATTGGTTGCGACCCAGTAGGAATATAAGCATTGAAGAGAAAATGGCTATGTTTCTACATATTATAGGGATAATGAACGTTTTCGTGTGGTTAAACGACGATTTCAACACTCTAATCAAACAGTTCATAAATGTTTTCACGAGGTTCTAGTGGCAATGATGTGTTTTGCTAAAGAAATTATAGTCCCAACATCTTCAGATGAAACTACAGATACCTCGGAGAGACTTCAAAGGCTAAGAAGCATATTTCCCGGAGCAATAGGTGCTTTAGATGGAACTCTTGTACATGCAGTTGTGCCTGCTAATCAACAAACTTGTTTTAGGGGAAGAGAAAAAGGTGAATGTTATCAAAATGTGCTAGGAATATGTGATTTTAATATGATATTCACATTTGTATGGGCTGAATGGGAAGGCGTAGCACATGATTCACGAGTTTTGAAAGAAGTGGCCTTTAATCCGACCTCTGGATTTCGATTTCCTCCGCCAGGTTTATAATATAACTATAACTTTTATTACTACATATATTATTTGTATTCTTTATATAATACATGGCACACTCACATTTTCATATAAATATTACCTTTGTGACGCTGCATATACCAACACTCGTGGATTTATGACTCCCTACCGTAATACAAGGTATTGGTTAGCCGATTTTCGACGGCGAAGGGCGTTAACTAAAGAAGAAAGATTCAATCATGCTCATGCGTGCCTTAGAAATGTTATTGAGCGTGCTTATGGTGTATTGAAGGCAAGATTCCCAATCTTAAAACAAATGGCTCCTTATCATTTTCGAGTGCAAAGAGACGTAGTCATTGTTTGTTTTGCAGTCCATAACTTTATAAGGAAATACAATATTCAAGACGAATTATTTACAAACTTTGAACAAAACACTATGTTTACTCCTGATGGTGAAGGTGGAGGAAGCGATGGTGAAAACACACAAGGCATGGAGTGGGGTTCAGAAGGCGTTGAATATATAACTACTTTGCGTGACCAAATTGCTAATCAACTACTTTCAAATGCTTCAAGTTGATTTGTATGCAAACTCTTGTATGCATGTTGCTAATCAATTGTTTGAAATTCGATGTGTTTGTTTGGATTATGTTTGATTTATGTTAACTTTTATTTTGTATGACATTTTGAATTATTATAGTTTGGCTATTTTTATTAATTACACAACACCAGTTAAATTCAAACTCGTTTAAACAACGGGGCAATAATATTATTTTTATTATTCAGCAGAGTCAGTTAGATATTAAATCAAACAGTCAAGTTTCAGTCAGATGCAGACTCAGTCACAGCCTCTTATTAGGTCAGCTTTTTACTCAGTCAGATCTTACTCAGTCATCGCAATCAAACAGTCCGTTAGTTTCAATAAATCTAAATTATATATATTGTATATCTTTATGTAATTACTTTTTTCAGTTTGTATAGATATATGTTTTTTCCCTTTTCCATTGTCTCGGTTGTAGATCCCCAATCTTTTAATTGCATGACCTTATTTTTAATCGTTTGTATTGTGTAGTTAATTAATGTCATCAGTTATGATTTGTATTACTGAAACTATCACTAGGTTTAGTATTTTGATGATTGAGGTATAAGGCTTCTCAATTTTGTTTTTGTTTAAGGCAATCATAAGTGATCAAGGAGAAATGACTTACCTACTTTATGCTAAAGAGATGGATTTAACGTACACATGAGTAAATGTTGCATCACAAATATAGTTATGATCTATGTTTCAGTTACTTGTCTACATAAATTTTATTTGTTGATCAGGTTTTCTATTTTCCTTCAATTTATAATGATGGCTTATTAACTATTAAAAGAAGTATATATACATGAAATGATTTCCTTGCAATTTCTAGAAGACAAATATACATAAAACATCATGATACAATTTTCACATTTTATTAGTATACATGCTCATTATTCCAAAATGTAAGAGCAAAAGTATGCAAACTTATAACGTTATAATTTCGTGGATAACGTAAAACTATGTAAAATAGCAACAATGTCAAATCATCATCACAACTATAATATCGAAAAAGCTAGAATTCCGGTTGCCAAACTACTCAAACCTGATAATTTCTTTTCGTGCGAAAACTATCAATAACCCATGATACATGAAGTTGTCTATTTTCTTCTATGTGTACCCTTTCTTTCTGTAGTTCTAGGTTCGAGAAACAAATTGAGGGGAGGGGTGACTGGGGACGCTTGTTAGGGAATTAGGGGAATTATCATTTACCCTTTTGAACATTCTTATGTTACATTTAAATAACTAAAATATGAATACAAAATTAATAAAAAGATATTAATTTTGAAAGACAAAAAATCGATCATTTAACTTTAGATTTTCTTTGAATAAATGAAACTTCAACGAATAACTAATAGATTTTTCTTTTTAGGTTATTTTTTGCCCCTTTTCTACACTAGATATTAGATATTTTAAAATCCGATACATCCACCCAAACATTCGACTGCTAACCAACTAGTGTTAAAGAAAAAGATGTATATAGACTTAATCAAACCGGTTTTGTGACTAGTTCCCAATCCAACCAAGCTGATCGGTCGGGGCGGTTTGTCCGATTGTAAAAACATAATGCAACTCTGTAACACCCGGTTATTTATTTATTTTGAAGCCGACGAAAGGAGAAAAGGGAAATAAAGTCCAAAATCGAGGGACCGAACTCGCCAACGAAAGAAAGACGGGTGAGTGAGGGTATATAAAGAGAGAGGGCAACCCTTATCATCTCCCCACACTCATATTTCAGTCAAACAAGAGAGGAGAAGAGAGAAAGGAAGAAAAGAGGAAGAAGTGTGGTTCGGGTTGGTTCGAGTGACCAAAATCGTTGAGAAGTGGGTCAAATTGAAGCTCTCCTCGTTGTGGTTGTTTGTGTGAGTTCTAGTACCCCTCCTTTAAACGTTTTTGAATGATTATAGGGCTGGAACACATCTGAAAATCAGTTTTTTAGTGTGTGCATGTTTGACCCGTTTGTGTATATGTATGTGTGTGTATGATTCGTTTGAGCCTTGCTTTTGAGCTTGTGTGTGCTTGAATGGTGACGTGGTATGCATCCCTAAGGTTTAGGATGGTCGATTTGGGCTTAGAATGGGTTTAGATGAGCTTGGAGGTCGAAAATAGCAGATTGGGTTCGGGATGAACTGCATTCTGCATCAGCTAGGGCTAGGCGACCGAATGGAGGCCATACGGCCAAATGAGGTGTGATTGAGGTTCATTCGCATGATTGAGAGTCCATTCGCACGATTGGGTCCAGTCGCATAAGTGCTCATCCGCATTAGTTCCATTCGCTTGAGGTCCATCCGTATTAGTTTATTCGCACGATTGGGTGTTCATTCACATGAGTGTTTATCCGCATTAATTCATTCACATGATGTTCAGTTGCATGGAGGCCATGCGACTGAAGAGTGTCCATACGTCCGAATAGGGCTATTGCACCCGAGGAGAAGTGTAGTTTAACTTCTGACTTTTAGGGGAAAGTGCAGATGTAAGTTTTGATGTAAGGGTTCCCGTAAGAGCATGTAAGATGACGGTTGAGGCCTTAGAGAGCATGTTTGGCATGATGATGATGATGTTGTTGCATGATTATGCATGTATGTATGTATGATGTTGCCTGTATGTGCTGATGACTGTGTATGTTAGGTCTTATCATGATGTATGTTTATCTTTCCTGGACTATTTGGTGCCGAGCACCACGATGAAGGTATTTTATAGGCTTAGGTCCAGTACCACGAGAATGGGGCATAGCATATGACAATGGTATACCTGAACTTTACCTTAGGCACTGTGACCATTCGGTGCCGAGCACCACCGATGAAGGTCTTTTATAGGCTTAGGTCCAGTACCACGAGAGTGAAGGGTAAAGTTCATGGTGATGACGAAAGAAAAAGATGTAACGATGAACGAACGAATGAATGAATGAATGAATGGAAGTTAATGAATGATGAAGATAATAATAATTATTATCTATATGTACGTATGATGTATGATCGCATGAAAGAAAAAGAACGCTTTTAATGAAAGAAAAGTATGTTTTATTTTATAAAACTAGAACTCACTCAACAATGCTGACTTTGATGTGTTTCCAGTTGACAGGTAATGATTGCTGAGGATGACACGCGGTGGCTACTAAGCTCTTTTGGGATGACATCCATTTATATAATGCTTTTGTGATGTAATGCAACAAAGCATTTTGTAACCGATTAACGATGTATTATTTTGCAAGAGCTACTATATTGAAATGAAATGTCATTTTTAAATGTTTTTGCTGCGATGCTTTATCAAATACAATGTAATTATATGTTTTATGTGCGATGAGGATCCAGTTGTAAGTGTCCCGGGAACGGGGCCTTACAAGTTGGTATCAAAGCCAAAGTTTAGTGGAAATGGGTAAATTTTCAAAATTACCTTTTAAACTGAGATGGGACGGAAAGGGAAGGGATGCCAATCTGAGTAGCTACGTGCCATCAGGTATTTTTATAAAGTTAACGATATTATGTGCGCACATGGTTGTGGTTATGTGTTGTACGTGGATTTAGATACTGAGTAGTCAGGATAGGTAATGCTCGGGTGTGAAGAGTAAAGTAAGTGGCTAATCACAACTGGCCACTGTAATTAGGGACTTACTATACTTAACATAATTTGAGTTGTTCTTTTGAATGACCACAACTGATGTTCAGTCGCATGGAGGCCATGCGACTGAAGAGTGTCCATACGTCCGAATAGGGCTATTGCACCCGAGGAGAAGTGTAGTTTAACTTCTGACTTTTAGGGGAAAGTGCAGATGTAAGTTTTGATGTAGGGTTCCCGTAAGAGCATGTAAGATGACTGTTGAGGCCTTAGAGAGCATGTTGGCATGATGATGATGTTGCATGATTATGCATGTTATGTATGTATGATGTTGCCCTGTATGATGCTGATGACTGTGTATGTTATGTTCCTTATCATGATGTATTTTATCTTTCCTGTGACTATTTGTGCCGAGCACCACGATGAAGGTATTTTATAGGCTTAGGTCTAGTACCACGAGAATGAAGGGCATAGCATATGACAATGGTATACCTGAACTTTACCTTAGGATGTGACCATTCGGTTCCGAGCACCACCGATGAAGGTCTTTTATAGGCTTAGGTCCATTACCACGAGAGTGAAGGGTAAAGTTCATGGTGATGACGAAAGAAAAAGATGTAACGATGAACGAACGAATGAATGAATGAATGAAGGAAGTTAATGAATGATGAAGATAATAATAATTATTATCTATTGTACGTATGATGTATGATCGCATGAGAAAAAGAACGCTTTTAATGAAAGAAAAGTATGTTTTATTTTATAAAACTAGAACTCACTCAACAATGCTGACTTTGATGTGTTTCCAGTTGACAGGTAATGATTGCTGAGGATGACACGCGGTGGCTACTAACTCTTTTGGGATGACATCCATTTATATAATGCTTTTGTGATGTAATGCAACAAAGCATTTTGTAACCGATTAACGATGTATTATTTTGCAAGAGCTACTATATTGAAATGAAATGTCATTTTAAATGTTTTTGCTGCGATGCTTTATCAAATACAATGTAATTATATGTTTTATGTGCGATGAGGATCCAGTTGTAAGTGTCCCGGAACGGGAAAGTTCAAGTGGTATCAAAGCCAAAGTTTAAGTGAAATGGGTAAATTTTCAAAATATACCTTTTAAACTGAGAATGGGACGGAAAGGGAAGGGATGCCAATCTGAGTAGCTACGTGCCATCAGGTATTTTTCATAAAGTTAACCGATATTATGTGCGCATGGTATGTGGTTATGTTTGTACGTGGATTTAGATACTGATGTAGTCAGGATAGGTAATGCTCGGGTGTGAAGAGTAAAGTAAGTGGCTAATCACAACTGGCCACTGTAATTAGGGACTTACTATACTTAACATAATTTGAGTTGTTCTTTTGAATGACCACAACTGATGTTCAGTCGCATGGAGGCCATGCGACTGAAGAGTGTCCATACGTCCGAATAGGGCTATTGCACCCGAGGAGAAGTGTAGTTTAACTTCTGACTTTTAGGGGAAAGTGCAGATGTAAGTTTTGATGTAAGGGTTCCCGTAAGAGCATGTAAGATGACTGTTGAGGCCTTAGAGAGCATGTTTGGCATGATGATGATGATGTTGTTGCATGATTATGCATGTTATGTATGTATGATGTTGCCCTGTATGATGCTGATGACTGTGTATGTTATGTTCCTTATCATGATGTATGTTTATCTTTCCTGTGACTATTTGGTGCCGAGCACCACCGATGAAGGTATTTTATAGGCTTAGGTCCAGTACCACGAGAATGAAGGGCATAGCATATGACAATGGTATACCTGAACTTTACCTTAGGCACTGTGACCATTCGGTGCCGAGCACCACCGATGAAGGTCTTTTATAGGCTTAGGTCCAGTACCACGAGAGTGAAGGGTAAAGTTCATGGTGATGACGAAAGAAAAAGATGTAACGATGAACGAACGAATGAATGAATGAATGAATGGAAGTTAATGAACGATGAAGATAATAATAATTATTATCTATATGTACGTATGATGTATGATCGCATGAAAGAAAAAGAACGCTTTTAATGAAAGAAAAGTATGTTTTATTTTATAAAACTAGAACTCACTCAACAATGCTGACTTTGATGTGTTTCCATTGTATTTGATAAAGCATCGCAGCGAAAACATTTAAAAATGACATTTGATTTCAATATAGTAGCTCTTGCAAAATAATACATCGTTCAGTATGCGTGTTGGTGTTTGAATCTTTCAGTATGCGTGTGTATGGCTGGCGGTAGATCTTCGAAAGCTTCTCGTGGTGGAGGTCACGGTGCTGAACCGCGACCCAAGAGAGGGAGACCCAGAGTTAAGAAGGTGGTTCATGAAGAACCAAAGACCCCTTATCTGGAGGGTGGCGATGAGAGCGCCAATTTGAGAGCCTCAGTGAAGGAGACTGTTGTTGAAGAAGTTCATCAAGTCATGCAGACGATCTTACCGTTCGTAGTGACTGAAGTTATCAAGATTGTAAGAGAAGGGGAAAGAAAGGAGAGAAACAGATCCTCGGGAGGAGGGGAACAGCCGAAGCTGGAAACGGTTCCCTCTGATGAGGAGGAAGAGGAAGAAGAAGAGCCTGCGCCGGAGGCAGCACGAGGCTATAACTACAGGGTGTTTATCAGATGCAAGCCCCCTACTTTTGATGGTAAGGACACTGCTGCTGCTGCTCACCGGTGGGTGAGGGAAATGGAGGTTGTTCTTGATATCAGCGAGTGCCAGGAGGACCAAAAAGTAAAGTTTGCTACCCACTCATTTGTAGACTCGGCTCTGTGCTGGTGGGACAATATAGTCCAAGCTGAGGGTAGCAAGGCCATTGGGAGAATGAGATGGTCTGAACTGAAGAAGTTGGTTATTGAGGAGTTCTGTCCTCACAGAGAAATGGATAAGTGTAAGGCCCCGTTCCCGGAAACCTCACAGTTGGTCAATCATAGCAATTAAAACATTAAACATTACAATTAAACAAACTTAAGCAGTGGAAATAATTTATCAAAAGCCATTCATTTCATTTAAACCACTGTTGTTGAGCAATACATCATCGTTTAACTGATTACAAAAGACTTGTTTATATGCATTACAAAACAACAGCAACACAGAGTACGAATGGATGTCAGACTTTCCCCGCCGAGTAGCTTCACCCTCGTGCCATCCTCAACAATAATTACCTGCCAACTGAAAATGTATAAAAGTCAGCGTTGCTGAGTGAGTTCTAGTTTTATAAGTAATAAAATACTTTCTATATGTTGTATAAGAAAATACTCTTTTCTGTAAAATACAACTCTGTACTGTATATGCGAGCACGCATCAACTATATGAACAAATATTATTTGTTCTCTTTACTGTATGCCTTGTCTGTTCTGTAAACTTTTATCTTTATGTTTCACTTTCTGTATGGACCAGTGAGCAATACCCTAACTATATGCGCGATGGAAAACGGGTGATGGGCCATCTATATCCCTCGAAAGGGTCAACTGTATCCCCCGAAAGGGTCAACTGTATCCCCCGAAAGGGTCAACTGTATCCCTTGAAAGGGTTCTGTGTACTATGTACAAGGCCAACCCAATCACCCAGGACACGCTGCAAAGGTCATGCCAATCTCAATTGATTGACCCTGTGTGCATAATAGGGTAGCTAACCCGCAGTACAGTTGAGCTAACGACAACATGGTCGTGTACCTCTTGTAAGCTTGCAAGACTTGTTAACATTTTCATTAATGTTCCTCTTCTTTTCTTTATTGCTCTTTCACTTTATTATTATGATATACTTACGTTACGATAATAACATACCACGTAAAGTCACATGCTATAAGTAATAATAATAATAGCAATATCAATAATAAGGAACAATTATAAGTAATAATATCATACATGAAACATCATCATAGTCAACCTCGGTCAATACCCTAAAGCACAGACTCCCAGAAAATTCTGTAAAAATTTCTAAGTGCTTAGACGCATGGGAACTATTTGGGCGCATGAGCTATTCAGGCGCATGGACACTATTTGTGCGTATGAACACTTAGACGCATGAGTAATTTGGACGCATGAACACTTAGGCGCATGAGCCACTTGGGCGCACGGGCACTATTGGGGCGCATGACCCTACACTTAGTCGTCCGGCTAACATTTCTAGGCGCATGGGCCACTGTTTAGGCGCATGGGCTGTACTTAATCATTTCTAAAGTAATCTTAGGCATATGGGCTACTGTTTAGGCGCATGGATTACACTTTATTCTTTTCTAAGGCATTTTCAGGCGCATGAGCCTTATCTAGGCGCATGGACCTTCTATTTAACATGTTTCCAGTACGTTTTCAACCCAATCATCAAATCCATCTGTTCTAAGCTTAATGTCGCTATTCTAAACATGATAACCTATAAGCATTCAAGGATCACATTCATCATGCACAATACATACGGACATACATACTCAAACATTTAAAAATCATTTAAATACATTTTCAGCCCCAAAGATGTTTGAAAACAAGTAAAAACCGGGGTCTAGAAATCACCTGGTGCAACTTGGGTGTTCTTCCTTTTTACCCGCTTGCTATGAGTTCAAAACACCTAGAAACAACATCCAAGAACACACACATACGAGCACAAACACAACCTATAAGCACATAAACACATAACCGGGATAAAACCTGTCATAAACACATAAAAACCACGTATTCTTACCTTGAATTCATTCACTTCTTCTTCTTCTTCCACAAGCCGAGAGTTCTCTCCTGCTCTCTCTCTCTCTGAACCGAAGAAATGGTGATGTGAAATGAGGCTGGGCGGCCATGCCTGTCACACCCCAACCTTGACGGCGGAAACGTCGAGATGTGAGGGTTACAATTGTTCACAGCCACATAACGCTATTTATTAAATCCAAGTATATTAATCATAAGATTCAATTGTACATTACAGGCAAAAGTTTCAACAAAGAATACATCATGTACAAATGCTACAAATAACATGCTCATCCATTTTATCTCTAGGTCCAATCCTAGATGTGATAAGCTTCAAAGAGTAGAACACATACTTGAGGTATTCCTGAAACATGTTAAAAATAAAAGGTCAACATAAAAATGTTGGTGAGCATTCCACAGTTTTCAATACATAAGTATATAAAGATGGCAATTCAAGTCGTAAGTTAGAGAATAAAGTGATTAGGGATGTTATGAACAATGCAACAATCAAACCTCGACAAAATTTTACAAGTCTCAAATGTTTACAAGATTATACGATCAGCTAAGTGTACTTCGATCAACCAAAGCAGGCTTGTCTGGCCCATAGATCTATGACTTCGCTGGGCTAGCAATAGTTAATGATTGTACATATAACGCCATAACATGGTAACCACAAAAGTTCAACTAACCATAACTTTGCATAATGAATTGCCATAAAGATTACAAGTCTCAAATAAGTTTACAAGTGCAATGATAATAAGTTAACATGTTTCACCTCAAAGTGTGAAAATAAGAAAAAGGGGTATGGAAATACTCACAGATGTATATAAGATGATGATAAGACTAAATCGAGACTCCAATGATTTCTCTTACAAGTTGCCTAAACGTATGTGTTCCAAGATTAAGTTCGATAATAAGATTATCAATTGGACATGAACTAGGGTTCCAATTGGAATTTGGGGATTTTTAATAAATAAATCAAGCAAAATACAATAAAGTAATCGTTTATGTTTTGGGTTCATAATGTTGGAATCAATCAATTAAAAATAAGAATTCAATGATTTAACTTATTGAATTACTAATGATTAAATATGATATGTGAAAAGAGATTCATAATTCAATAATTAATTGTTTGGAATTTGATAAAGGTAAAATAATTAATATTTAAATGACCTTAAAACTATCATATAATAAGTTTTTTAAACGTTTTAAATGATCTTTGTAAAAATCTTATAATATCAAAACATTAAAACAATAATAAGGAAATAATAGAAAATTATATTGTTTTATAAGTTCCAGAAAAACTTAAATAAAGTTTAAGAAATAACGTTATTAACTAATTATATAAGACATGATTAAATGATAAATGAATAATTAATTATTTAGATAATTATTTAAATAACTATTAGAATAATTGTACATTTAACATATAGATTTATAATGTTTTAAAATAATCTCCATTTAAAATAACGTGATTTAAACGATGAACGTTTAAAGAAAATGTTTGGACCATTAATAATTTATTAATTATTAAACTCCATTTTAATATTAATAACCCAAGAATAATCTTTAAAATGTTTTATTAAAAAAGATTTTTAGTTATTTAAATTTAGAAAAATTACAGAAAATTATTTGGTGCCTTTAAAAAAATATTTAAAGTTTACAAAACCATTTTTTTTATTTATTAGAAATTTTCTATAATTAATTTAAGGGCTAAAAAGTCTAAAAAAATATTTGAGGGTGCTCGGGTTCGAACCCGAGACCTCAAGGTGGGCTGCAAGTACTAACCAGTGAACCAGGGCCGCAGCCGTGGTTTAACTTGGTTTTGAAATCTTAAAACATGAATAGAAAGAAAACCCCAAATTTCCTATGAACCCTAATTTGAAAATTCCGAAATTGAACCTTAATTCGATTATGTAGGAGCCTGTAATCATAGGGCTTTTGTTCCCCATGTAATTTCGAGTCTATGAAGGTGTTTAATTTACCAGTTTTGAAGCGAAACCGATGTGCACGAATGAAGAACAAGTCGCGGCTGTGGTGGAAGTGGTTTGAGTTGTAATCGTTGATGTTATCCAAATTCCTTGCACAGAAAGCTTCCAAGGATTTTGATGGACAAAAACCCTCGGTCAATTGAAGTTAAAAGAGCTCGAAATAGGGTCTACAGGTGGATTGCAGGTCGCGATGGAAGGGGGAATCGAATGAGAAGTTTGTATGTTTTCAGGTGAAATTGGTTGTTGTGACCGCTTAGGATTAGTTAGATGATCGTGTACGTTCGTTTAATTTGATTATTGTTACGATTTAATGCCCGAACGACTATGGAATTAAGGCATCGGTTATACGATCGTTTGAGGATTGTAACCGGTGTTTTAACACCGTTTAAGTGAGTAATTACGTTCGAATCATGTACGCGAAAGGTTTCGAACAGTTTGGGTAATGGTATCGGTTGTTCTTCGTGGGTTTGGGGCTCGCCGGAAGGTCGCCGGAGGTTACACCGGTCGACCACCAGAATCATGGGGAAATGAAATAGGATTTTAAAATATTACAGTTTTAGCCCTTGAACTTTTAAGCTTTATTATTTTATGAACAAACTTTTTATTTTAAGTTTTCAAAATGACTAACTAAGCCCTCTAACTCAAGAATTTAAGTTTAATAACTTTTAAGGTTATTTTATTCTTGTTTTTTTATTGTAATTATTATTATTATTATTATTATTATTATTATTATTATTATTATATTATTATTATTATTATTATCGTTACTAATTTTTATTAGTTTTCTTTTCATTATTTGAATCTTTTCATTATTGAACATTAAGTTCAATTTAATGAAACTATAAATTTATAATTAAAAGTTAATTGCAAGCACATCAGGCATCCATGAGTTTCATATTAGGCAATTATAGTCCTTACAAGATTAAACAACGTTAATTTTAATTAACGTAAAGATACAGGATATTACAATGCCCACCTTTACACCAATTTTTCAAAGATTTTTGTCTTTTTTACACTTTTAGTCCCTCCACTTGGACTGAATTGTCTTTCTTTTATTCTTTATTTCTTGTCTTTTAAAAAAAATAACCGAGTGTTACAAGTCCACCCCCCTTATATAGGTTTCATCCCCGAAACCTGTTATTCCTCAAACAGACTAGGATAATGCTGCCTCATCTCCTCCTTAGTCTCCCATGTAGACTCGGATCCCTTCATGTGCTTCCACTGTACACGCACAAGGGGAACCACTTTATTTCTCAGCCTCTTCTCTTTACGATCGATGATTGCCACAGGTTGCTCCACATAACTGAGCCTTTCATCAACTTCAATGTCCTCCAATGGAACAATCATGTCTTCATCGGCTAAGCACTTTCTCAATTGAGATACATGGAATGTCGGGTGAATTCCACTTAACTCATCTGGCAACTCCAATCTATAGGCCACCTCTCCTACTCGAGAAATGATTCGGAAAGGGCCTATATACCTTGGGCTCAACTTGCCCCGCTTCCTAAATCTGATAATACCCTTCCAAGGTGAGACCTTCAAGATAACCTGGTCACCCACCTGGAACTCAATTGGTCTACGTCTTTTATCAGCATACGACTTCTATCTATCTTTGGCTGCTTTCATGAAGGCTTTGATCCTCTGCAGCTTCTCGGTCGTAGCCTCGATTACCTCGACGCTTCCCAACTCTTTCTGACCAATGTCACCCCAACAAACGGGTGTTCTGCATCTCCTACCGTATAGCATCTCATATGGTGGCATACCAATGCTGGCATGATAGCTGTTGTTGTATGAGAATTCGGCTAACGGTAAGTGGTCGTCCCAACTTCCACCAAAATCAATTACACATGCCCGAAGCATGTCCTCCAACGTCTGAATGGTCCTCTCTGACTGACCATCAGTTTGGGGATGATAAGTCGTGCTAATATGTAACCTCGTCCCCATGGCATCGTGGAATTTCTTCCAGAATTTAGATGTAAACCGGGTGTCATGATCAGACACAATAGACACCGGTACACCATGACGAGTTACAATCTCCTTGATGAACAGGTCAGCCAACCTCTCGGATGAATATGCCTCACGGATCGCAGGAAGTGAGCACTCTTCGTCAAGCGGTCAACAATCACCCATATGGCATCGTACCCCTTCGGAGTACGTGGTAGCTTTGTAATGAAATCCATGGTGATGTGCTCCCACTTCCATTCCGGTATATCCAAAGGTTGGATCTTCCCATATGGCTTCTGGTGTTCCGCATTCACCTGTAGCCAAGTAAGGCACTTACTCACATACTCCGCCACGTCACGTATCTTACCCGGCCACCAATAATCTTTCTTCATGTCTTGATACATCTTTGTGGCACCAGGATGAATGGAGTATCGAGTCTTGTGAGCTTCATCCATAATCCTCACATGTAGATCCCCGAAATGAGGAATCCACACCCGTCCAAATTGAGTTTTAACACCAAGCGTGTTTTCACTCAATTCCCCAACCAGACCTCTCATTCTTTCAGAGTTTAGATGATCTTCTTTTAATTCCTCATCCTGAAACTCCTTGACTTGCTTCATTACATCAGAGGTCATGATTAGTTGGTATGCTTTCACCCGAATCGGCTCTGGCCTCTCCTTTCGGCTAAGAGCATCGGCCACCACGTTGGCTTTGCCCGGATGGTAATGGATCTCGCAATCATAATCCTTTATAAGCTCCAACCATCGCCTCTGCCTCATGTTCAGATCTTTTTGTTCGAAGAAGTACTTCAAGCTCTTGTGGTCCGTGAAAATGGTGCACTTCGTCCCGTACAGATAGTGCCTCCAAATCTTTAGTGTAAAGACCACGGCTGCTAGATCCAGGTCATGAGTAGGGTAGTTGACCTCATGAACTTTCAACTATCGTGATGCATAGGCTATAACCTTCCCTCTCTGCATTAATACACACCCCAACCCCGAGTAAGAAGCATCTGAGTATACTACCAAATCCTTGCTTCCTTCGGGTAACGACAAGACAGGAGCTTGAGTCAACCTTACCTTTAACTCCTCGAACGCCTGTTCATGAGCTTGACCCCACGTAAACTTTACATCATTTCGGGTCAACTTGGTCAATGGAGAAGCGATCTTGGAAAAGTGCTTAATGAACCTTCGATAATAACCCGCCAACCCCAAGAAACTACGAATCTCGGATGGCGTCCTTGGAGACTTCCATTGCATCACAGCCTCCACCTTAGCAGGGTCTACCATAATCTACTCTGGGTTTATCATGTGACCCAAGAATTGAACTTCGCGTAACCAGAATGCGCATTTGGAGAATTTGGCATACATTTTCTCCCTTCTTAAGGTCTCTAACACCTCCTGAATGTGATCGGCATGCTCCTCCTTACTCCTTGAATAAATCAGGATATCATCAATAAACACAATCACTGATTTATCTAACATTGGCCGTCACACTCGATTCATCAAGTCCATAAAAGCAACTAGCACATTGGTCAGACCAAATGACATAACAAGGAATTCATAGTGACCGTAGCGCGTACAAAAAGCTGTTTTATGGATATCCTGCTCCTTCACCTTCAGCTGATGGTAACCAGATCGAAGATCTATCCTTGAAAACCAGTTGGCACCTTGGAGCTGATCAAACAGATCATCTATCCTTGGTAGGTGGTATCGGTTCTTCACCGTTAACTTGTTCAGCTCTCGGTAGTCAATACACATCCTCATACTACCATCTTTTTTCTTCACAAACAGGACCGGAGCACCCCAATGAGAGATACTCGGTCTAATGAACCCCTTATCGAGTAGCTCTTGCAACTGTTCCATGAGTTCTTTCATTTCTGTGGGAGCTAATCGATACGGTGCTTTGGCAACGGGTTGAGCACCGGGTATCAAGTCAATTTAGAACTCAATCTCGAGATCAGGTGGCATGCCGGGTAAGTCTTCCGGGAATACATCCGGAAAGTCACACACAACTGGTACATCAGATAGTTGCGGTGTTGGCGCGTCCACATCCTTCACGTAGGCCAAGTAGGCACTACATCCACGTCTCATGCACTTTCCCGCCACCGCCATCGAAATCACTTTCGGAATCGTCATGACGCGATCTCCATAAATCGTAGCCAAACTCCCATCGGACGCAACTAATCGAATCATCTTCTTGCAACACACGATGTTTGCTTCATAGGTTGCTAGCCAGTCCATCCCTAGTACTACATCAAATCCATCTAGGAGTATCACGTGTAACCTAGCAGCAAAACTATGGCCTTCGAGTTCTATGGCACAGACCTCTATCACATCAGTAATTCTAGTGGACTTACCAATAACAGTTTCTACATCAAATGGTGCACTGATCTTTCTACTAATAACAGGCAACTTAGCACAGAAAGTAGCAGAAATAAAACTCCTACTAGCACCAGAATCAAAGAATATAGAGGCACAAGTTTGGTTTACCAGAAACATACCTGACCCAACATCGGGATCAGCTCTGGCTTCCTCCCGGGTCATGGTGTAAGCTCTAGCACCTGCCCTCTGCCCTCCTTCCTCCGGCTTCTTCTTTTCTACCCCAGAGCTCTCTGCCCTCGGCTTCTTACAATCTCTAGCGATGTGGCCAGGCTGACCACACCTGAAGTATACGTTCATCCCCATTCTGCAATCACCAGTATGCTCCCTTCCACATTTGTCACACCTCCTCAGCCCCGATCCAGATGTGACCACACGTCGATCACCCACCTTTTCCACCTTCTTGTTTGGAGCAGTTCTACCACGTCCAAACCGTTTTCCATTCCAGTTCCGACTACCACCATCCTTCTTATCCATCTCAGCAGCCACCACCTCGCGCTCATCGTATAATCTGCCAGCCAAGTCAACTGCTGACCTGAAAGTGCTCGGCCGGGCGGTAATCATATGCCTACGGATATCTGCCGGCAGCCCCTGGATGTATCTTTTAATCTTTCGTGACAATGGTATCACTTGATCAGGCACCAATCGTGCTATTTCATTGAATTTGGTGGTGTACTACTGGTGTGTTATCGTTCCCGCCTCCAGCTACAGGAAGTCTCTTTCTACCTTGGCCATCTCTCTGTGAGGACAGAATTCCTCGATCACTAGCTTCTTTAGTTCAGGCCATCTCATTCTTCCAATGGCCCTGCTACCCTCGGCTAGGACAATGTTGTCCCACCAGCACAAAGGCGAGTCCACAAAGGAGTGGGTAGCGAATTTCACCTTCTGATCCTCACGGCACTCACTGATATCAAGGACAGCCTCCATCTCCCTTACCCACCGGTGAGCAGCTACCGCAGTACCGTTTCCATCGAAAGTAGGGGGCTTGCATCTCATAAACACCCCGTAGTTGCAGCCTCGGGTCGCCTCCGACGCAGGCTCTTCTTCCTCATCCTCATCATCGAACGGAACCGTCTCAGTCTCGGGCTGTCTTCTTTCACCCGTAGGTCCACCCCTTTCCTTTCTCTCTCCCTCTCTAACTGCCTTGATCACTTCAGTCACCATAGATGGTAGAATCATCTGCATGACCTGGTGAACCTCTTCCACCACAGCCTCCTTTACTGAGGCCCTTAGATTCGTCGCCACCCTCCGGATGAGGGGCCTCTGGTTCTTCATGAACCACTTTCTCGACTCTGTGTCTCCCTCTCTTGGGTCGCGGAGCAGCACCGTGACCTCCACCACGAGAGGCCTTTGAAGATCTACCGCCAGCCATCCTCTATAAGCACACTATAAGATTCAAATACTAAAACGGTCATTCAAGGTAATACTCAATTTATGTCAAGTATAGCAAGTCCCTAATTAAAGTGGCCAGTTGTGATTAGCTATTTACTTTACTCTTCATACCCCAAGCATCTCCTATCCTGACTTAATCAGTATCTAAATCTACTAAGAGCAAATAATCAAATAGCATGCCCACATAATACCGGTTAACATTAAGAAAAGACATACCTGATGGCACGTAGCTACTCGGCTGACATCCCTCCATTTGTCCCATTTTCAGTTTAAGTTTAAGTTTTTAAAGTTTATTTAACCCAATTCTCTTAAACTTCGGCTCTGATACCAACTTGTAAGGCCCCGTTCTTGGAAACCTCATAGTTGGTCAATCATAGCAATTAAAACATTAAACATTACAATTAAACAAACTTAAGCAGCGGAAATAATTTATCAAAAGCCATTCATTTCATTTAAACCACCGTTGTTGAGCAATACATCATTGTTTAACTGGTTACAAAAGACTTGTTTATATGCATTACAAAACAACAGCAACAAAGAGTACGAATGGATGTCAGACTTTTCCCGCCGAGTAGCTTCACCCTTATGCCATCCTCAGTAATAATTACCTGCCAACTGAAAATGTATAAAAGTCAGCGTTGCTGAGTGAGCTCTAGTTTTATAAGTAATAAGATACTCTCTATATGTCGTATAAGAAAATACTCTTTTCTATAAAATACAACTCTGTACTGTATATGCGAGCACGCATCAACTATATGAACAAATATTGTTCGTTCTCTTTACTGTATGCCTTGTCTGTTCTGTAAACTTTTATCTTTATGTTTCACTTTCTGTATAGACCAGTGAGCAATACCCCAACTATATGCGCGATGAAAAACGGGTGATGGGCCATCTATATCCCTTGAAAGGGTCAATTGTATCCCCCGAAAGGGTCAACTGTATTCCCCGAAAGGGTCAACTGTATCCCTCGAAAGGGCTCTATGTACTATGTACAAGGCCAACCCAATCACCCAGGACATGCTGCAAAGGTCCTGCCAATCTCAATTGATTGACCCTGTGTGCATAATAGGATAGCTAACCCACAGCACAGTTGAGCTAACGACAACATGGTCGTGTACCTCCTGTAAGCTTGCAAGACTTGTTAACATTTTCATTAATGTTCCTCTTCTTTTCTTTATTGTTCTTTCACTTTATTATTATGATATACTTTACGTTACGATAATAACACACCACGTAAAGTCACATGCTATAAGTAATAATAATAATAGCAATAACAATAATAAGGAACAATTATAAGTAATCATATCATGCATGAAACATCATCATAATAAGCCCTTAGTCAACCTCGGTCAAAACCCTAAAGCACAGACTCCCAGAAAATTCTGTAAAAATTTCTAAGTGCTTAGGCGCATGGGAACTATTTGGGCGCATGAGCTATTCAGGCGCATGGGCACTATTTGTGTGTATGAACACTTAGACGCATGAGTAATTTGGACGCATGAACACTTAGGCGCATGAGCCACTTGGGCGCATGGGCACTATTGGGGCGCATGGCCCTACACTTAGTCGTTCGACTTACATTTCTAGGCGCATGGGCCACTGTTCAGGCGCGTGGGCTATACTTAATCATTTCTAAAGTAATCTTAGGCGCATCGGCTACTGTTTAGGTGCATGGATTACACTTAATTCTTTTCTAAGGCATTTTCAGGAGCATGAGCCTTATCTAGGCGCATGGACCTTCTATTTAACATGTTTCCAGTACGTTTTCAACCCAATCATCAAATCCATCTGTTCTAAGCTTAATGTCGCTATTCTAAACATGAATAACCTATAAGCATTCAAGGATCACATTCATCATGCACAATACATACGGACATACATACTCAAACATTGGATAATCATTTAAATACATTTTCAGCCTCAAAGATGTTTGAAAACAAGTAAAAACCGGGGTCTAGAACTCACCTGGTGCAACTTGGGTGTTCTTCCTTTTTACCCGATTGCTATGAGTTCAAAACACCTAGAAACAACATCCAAGAACACACACACACGAGCACAAACACAACCCATAAGCACATAAACACATAACCGGATAAAACCCGTTATAAACACATAAAAACCACGAATTATTACCTTGAATTTTTTCACTTCTTCTTCTTCTTCCACAAGCCAAGAGTTCTCACCTACTCTCTCTCTCTCTCTCTCAACCGAAGAAATGGTGATGTGAAATGAGGGTGGGCGGCCATGCCCACCTTTTGTAACACCCGAATATTTATTATTTTGAAGCCGGTGAAGAAAGAAAAGAAAATAAAGTCCAAAAGTCGAGGGACCAAACTCGCCAACGAAGAAAAGTTGGGAAATGTGGTGATATTAGTAGGGAGAGGGCAGCCAACTCTCCCCACACACCCCGCATTTCAGTTTCATAAAGAGAAGAAGAGAGAGAAAGAAGAGAAAAAGAGGAAAAGTGTCGGTTCGGGTCGGTTCGGGTCGCCAAAATCGTCGTGAAGCAAGCCAAATTGAAGCTCTTGTCGTTGTGCTCGTTTAGGTGAGTTCTAGGACCCCTCTTTTACATGTTTTTGAATGATTTTGGGGCTGGAACACATCTGAAAACCCTTTTTCGCGTTTTTGGGTGAAAACCCGTATGTATGCGTGTATGTATGCGTAGGACCCGTTTGGGGCTTGATTTCTTGCTTGGTTGTGCTTGAATAATGTTATGGTAGGCATCCCTAACGTTTAGTATGGTCTATTTAGGCGTAAAATGGGTTTAGATGAGTTTGGAGGCCGAAAACCCTCGGCTGCAGTCGGGATGAACTGCATTCTGCATCAGTTAGGGCTAGGCGACCGACTGGAGGCCGAATGGAAGCCATAAGGCCGATTAGGGTGCGATTGGGGTCCATTCGTACGATTGGGGTCCATTCGTACGATTGGGGTTCATTCGCACGATTGAAGGGCCAGTCGCATGGGGTCATGCGACTAAAGGTCCATTCGCACGACTGAAGGTCCAGTCGCATAGGTGTTCATCTGCATTGTCCATTCGCACGACTAGATGTTCATTCGCATAGGTGTTCATCCGTATTATTTCATTCGCATGATGTCCAGTCGCATGGAGGCAATGCGACTGAAGGGTGTCCATACGCCCGAATAGGGCTGTTGTACCCGAGGAAGGTGTAGATTGACTTCTGACTTTTGGGGGAAAGTGCAGATGTAAGTTTTGACGTAAAGGTTCCCATAGAGTTTGTAAGATGACGCTCGAGGCCTTAGAAAGCATGTTGGGCATGATGATGATGATGATGTTGCATGTTTAGGCTTATTACGTATGTATGATGTTGCCCTGTATGATGCTGACGAATGTGTATGATATGTTCCTTAGTATGATGTATAATATCTTTCCTATGGCTTTACCTATTATGATGAATGAACGAAGTATTATGTAACGTAAAGTGAAAGATAAATAAAGAGGAACATAATGAACGAATGTATGCATTAATGAACGAATGAAAGAAGTCTTGCAAACATTGGATAACAGGGTCCTTCTTTGTGATTGACCAAACGTGTAGTGCCTCTACCGCTTACCCCTAGTACTGTGGCATACGTTTAGCTGTTCATTTGTTGACTTCGGCCCAGTAGCTAAGACTGATGGTTACTCCTAGTACCGTGGCATACGTTTAGCTGTTCATTTGTTGACTTCGGCCCGGTAGCTACGACTAACCGGGGTGTAGCACATGGTATTGGTACGGATGATGTCCGATGCGCAAGTAAAGTCATAATGAACGAATGAATGAATGAAGAAGATAATAATGATATTATCTATGTGTACGTACGATGTGTGATCATGTAAAAGTAACGAATGGTTTTATATGGAAGCAAAGTATGTTGTATTTATAAAACTAGAACTCACTCAGCAACGCTGACTTTGATGTGTTTCCAGTTGGCAGGTAATGTTTGCTGAGGATGGCACGGGCGACTACTCAGCTCTTTTGGGGATGGCATTCTTTTGATTAATGTTTTTGCATTGTAATGCGAACAAGCTAGTTTGTAATGAATGTTGTATTAACTTGCAAAAGCATTTACATGGAAATGAAAGTTTTTTTAGTTTTCCGCTGCGATTTATGAAATACAAATGTAATTATACGTTTTGTGTGCGATTAGAACCCAGCTGTAAGCGTCCCGGGAACGGGGCCTTACACCTTTACACCAACTTTTCAAAGATTTTTGTCCTTTTTACACTTTTAGTCCCTCCACTTGGACTGAATTGCCTTTCTTTCTTTTATTCTTTATTTCTTGTCTTTTAAAAAAAATAACCAGGTGTTACAATAAGGTTGAGAGAGAGTTCCTGCAGCTGGAGGCGGGAACGATGACGCACCAACAGTATACCACCAAATTCAACGAGATGGCATGTCTGGTGCCGGATCAGGTGACACCTCTGTCTCGAAAGATCAAGAGGTATATTCAGGGTTTTCCAGCGGATATTCACAGGCACATGATTGCCGCCCGACCGAGCACATTTAGGTCAGCGATGGATTTGACAGGGAGGCTATATGACGAAAGGGTTACGGTGGTGGTGATTGAAGATGGCAAGAAGAGCGGTGGTGATCGAAACTAGCAGGGGAAGAGGTTTGGTCGGGGTGATGCCTCGATGGCTAATAAGAAGGCACAAGTGGATGACCGCCGTGTGGTCACATCAAGTGCGGGGTCAAAGAGGTATGGCAAGTGTGGAAGGGAGCATAGTGGGGAGTGCAGGTTTGGGTCGAACTTGTGCTTCAAATGTAGGAAGGCGGGGCACATGGCAAAGGACTTTCGTATGATCCAGTGCTATAACTGTGGTGAAGAGGGTCACATGAGCAGGGATTGCAAGAAGCCAAGGGCTAAGGGTTCCGGGGCGAAGAAGACGAGGAGTGAAGGACCGAGGGCGAGCACCAGGGCATTCACTATGACACAGGAGGAAGCTAGGACGAACCCTGATGTCGTGTCCGGTACGTTTCTAGTGAACCGAACTTTAGCTTCTGTGTTATTTGATTCGGGTGCAAGTAAAAGTTTTATATCAGCTGCTTTCTGTACTAAGCTGCCTGTTAGTAGTAGACGTGTTGATGCACCCTTCGATGTAGAAACTGCCATAGGTAAGTCTACCAAGATCTCTGAGATGATAGAGAACTGTGATGTGGAACTTGAGGGTCATAAGTTTCCTGTTAGACCGTTCGTGATGACCTTGGGTGGTTTTGATTTGGTTCTTGGGATGGATTGGTTGGTGGACTCCGAGGCAAACATTGTGTGTCGCAAGAAGATGATTCGCTTGACAGCGCCTGACGGGAGTTCGGTAACTGTTTATGGGGATCGGGTCACGACGATCCCAAAAGTGATCTCAATGGCGGTGGCGGGAAAGTGTATGAGGCGTGGATGTAGCGTCTACTTGGCTTATGTAAAGGATGTGGATACGCCAGCACCACAACTGTTTGATGTACCGATTGTGTGTGACTTTCCGGACGTGTTCCCGGAAGATTTATCAGAAGTGCCACCCGACCGAGAGATCGAGTTTCAGATTGATCTGATACCGGGTGCCCAACCTGTTGCCAAGGCACCATATCGGTTGGCTCCGACTAAGATGAAGGAGTTGATGGAGCAGTTGCAAGAGCTGCTGGATAAGAGGTTCATCAGAACCAGTATCTCTCCTTGGGGTGCTCCGGTCGTGTTTGTGAAGAAGAAAGACAGTAGCATGAGGATGTGCATTGACTACCGTGAGTTGAACAAGCTGACGGTGAAGAACCGATACCCCTTACCAAGGATAAATAATTTGTTCGATCAGCTTCAAGGTGCTAGTTGGTTTTCAAGGATAGATCTTTGATCTGGTTACCATCAGTTGAAGGTGAAGAAGCAGGATGTCCCTAAAACAGCTTTTCGCATGCGCTACAGTCACTACGAGTTTCTTATCATGTCTTTTGGTTTGACCAATGCGGCAGCTGCTTTTATGGATCTAATGAATCGGATGTGTCGGCCGATGTTGGATAAATTAGTGATTGTGTTTATTGATGATATCCTGATTTATTCGAAGAGCGAGATTGAGCACGCCGGTCACAATCGGGAGTATCTAGAGACGTTGAGAAGGGAGAAGTTGTACACCAAGTTCTCCAAGTGTGCATTTTGGTTGCGCGAGGTTCAGTTCTTGGGTCATGTGTTGAATCTAGGGGTGTTCACGAGTCAAGCCAAACCGAGCGGACCTTTGCTCGTGCTTGGCTCGTTTCCAAACCGAACCGAGCTGATTGGCTCGTTTACAACCGAGCGGAAAATCAAACGAGCGTTTTTCGAGCATTAATTTTCGAGCGAGCGTCGAGCGAGCGCAAACGAGCGGTGAAAAATTTATACAACCCAACTATCTAGTGTGTCATATAATTTATACCTCAACGAATAATGTTTCATTACATAATATTTTTATGGATGACAATACATTGTGGCTGACGATAAGACTAAGTCTGTAGCCGATAAGGCGGATAGCATATTGTAGAGAATGATAACGGTGAAAGTGAGAAATGATCGGAAAAATATCTCTTAAGGGATTAGAATTTCACTTTTATGTTTAATGTAGAATTTTTTATTGGGTTGATTGATCAAGTATGCATAAATATAATTGTATATTTGTATATAATAGGTCAAATCAGCTAGAGTGTTACGTATAAACTATATATGCATATTAATTCGAGCTTATCCGAGCCGAGCGGACCTTTGCTCGTGCTTGGCTCGTTTACAAACCGATCTGAGCCGATAGGCTCGTTTACAATCGAGCAAAATTTCGAATGAGTATTTTTCGAGCAAATTCTGAACGAACATCGAGCGAGCATCGAGCGACGGATGGTTTGAACAGCCCTAGGAGAATCCTGACGGGATTATTGTGGACCTGGCTAAGGTGGAGGCAGTGATGCAATGGAAGTCTCCTAAGACGCCATCCGAGATTCGTAGCTTCTTGGGTTTGGCGGGATACTACAGGAGATTCATCCAAGACCTTTCTAAGATTGCTTCTCCACTGACTAAGTTGACCCGGAAGGATGTGAAGTTTGTATGTGGTCGAGCTCAAGAGAAGGCATTCGAAGAATTGAAGGCGAGGTTGACTCAAGCTCCTGTTCTGTCACTACCCGATGGAAGCGAAGATCTGGTGGTTTATTCTGATGCTTCCTACTCAGGGTTGAGATGCGTGTTAATGCAAAGAGGGAAGGTTATAGCTTATGCATCCCGGTAGTTGAAGGTTCATGAAATCAATTATCCTACCCATGACTTGGAGCTAGCAGTCGTGGTCTTTGCACTAAAGATTTGGAGGCACTATCTTTACGGGACGAAGTGCACCATTTTCACTGACCACAAGAGCTTGAAGTACTTTTTTTAGCAGAAAGATCGGAACATGAGACAGAGATGATGGTTGGAGCTTATAAGGACTATGATTGTGAGATCCATTACCATCCGGGCAAAGCCAACATAGTGGCTGATGCCTTTAGCCGAAAGGAGAGGCCCGAGCCGATTCGGGTGAAAGCCTATCAGTTGATCATGACCTCAGACATGATGAAGCAAGTTAAAGAGTTTCAAGATAAGGCATTGAAAGAAGATCATCTTAACTCTGAAAGAATGAGAGGTCTGGTCGCAGAATTGGGTGAGAACACCCTTGGTGTTAAAACCCGATTTAGACGGGTGTGGATTCCACATTTTGGGGATCTACGGATGAAGATTTTGGATGAAGCTCACAAGACTCAATACTCCATTCATCTAGGTGCCACAAAGATGTATCAAGACATGAAGAAGGATTACTGGTGGCCGGGTATGAAGCGCGACATAGTGGAGTATGTGAGTAAATGCCTTACTTGTCTACAGGTGAAGGCTGAGCATCAGAAGCCGTATGGGAAGATCCAACCTTGGATATATCGGAATGGAAGTGGGAGCACATCACCATGGATTTCATTACGAAGCTGTCGTATACCCCGAAAGGGTACGATGCCATATGGGTGATTGTTGACCGCCTGACGAAGAGTGCTCACTTCCTGCCGATCCGCGAGACATATTCATCTGAGAGGTTGGCGGATCTATTCATCAAGAAAATTGTAACTCGTCATGGTGTGCCGGTGTCTATTGTGTCTGATCGTGACACACGATTTACATCCAAATTCTGGAAGAAATTCCACGACGCCATGGGGACGAGGTTACATATTAGCATGGCTTATCATCCCCAAACTGATGGTTAGTCAGAAAAGACCATTCAGATATTGGAAGACATGCTTCGGGCATGTGTGATTGATTTTAGGGGAAGTTGGGATGACCACCTACCGTTAGCCAAATTCTCGTACAACAACAGCTATCATGCCAGCATTGGTATGCCACCATATGAGATGCTATACGGTAGGAGATGCAGAATGCCCGTTTGTTGGGGTGATATTGGTCAGAAGTAGTTGGGGAGCGTCGAGGTAATCGAGGCTACGATTGAGAAGCTTGAAAAGATCAACGCTTTTATAAAGGCAGCCAAAGATAGACAGAAGTCGTATGCTGATAAACGACGCAAACCGATTGAATCCCAGGTGGGTGACCGGGTTATGTTGAAGGTCTCACCTTGGAAGGGTATCTTCGTTTCCGAAAGCGGGGCAAGTTGAGCTCGAGATACATAGGCCATTTCCGAATTATTGCTCGAGTATGAGAGGTGGCCTATACATTGGAGTTACCGGATGAGTTAAGTGGAATTCACCTGACATTCCATGTATCTCATCTGAGAAAGTGCTTGACAGATGAAGACATGATTGTTCCACTGAACGATATCGAAGTAGACAAATGGCTCAATTATGTGGGGCAACAGTGGCAATCATCGATCGAAAAGAGAAAAGGCTGAGAAATAAAGTGGTTCCTCTTGTGCGTGTACAAAGGAAGCACAGGAAGGGATCCGAGTCAACATGGGAGACTGAAGAAGAAATAAGACAACATTACCCACTCTTGTTCGAGGAATAACAGGTTTCGGGGACGAAACCTATTTAAGGGAGGTGGACTTGTAACACTCGGTTATTTATTTATTTTGAAGCCGACAAAAGGAGAAAAAGGAAATAAAGTCCAAAGTCGAGGGACCAAACTCGCCAACGAAAGAAAGACGGGTGAGTGAGGGTATACAAAGGGAGAGGGCAGCCCTTACCCTCTCCCCACACTCATATTTCAGTCAAACAAGAGAGGAGAAGAGAGAAAGGAAGAAAAAAGGAAGAAGTGTTGGTTTGGGTTGGTTCGAGTGACCAAAATCATTGAGAAGCGGGTCAAATCGAAGCTCTCCTCGTTGTGGTCGTTTGTGTGAGTTCTAGTACCCCTCCTTTAAATGTTTTGAATGATTTTAGGGCTGGAACACATCTGAAAATTGGTTTTTTTAGTGTGTACATGTTTGACCCGTTTGTGTATGTGTATGTATGTGTATGATTCGTTTGAGCCTTGCTTTTGAGCTTGTGTGTGCTTGAATGGTGATGTGGTATGCTTCCCTAAGGTTTAGTATGGTCGATTTGGGCTTAGAATGGGTTTTGATGAGCTTGGAGGTCGAAAATGGCAGATTGGGTACAGGATGAACTGCATTCTGCATTAGCTAGGGCTAGGCGACCGAATGGAGACCATACGACCGAATGAGGTGCGATTGAGGTTCATTCGCACGATTGGGGCTAGTCGCATGGAGGCCATGTGACTGAGGGTCCAGTCGCATAAGTGCTCATCTGCATTAGTTCCATTCGCATGAGGTCCATCTGCATTAGTTCATTCACACAATTGGGTGTTCATTCGCATAAGTGTTCATCCGCATTGGTTCATTCGCATGATGTTCAGTCGCATGGAGGCCATGTGACTGAAGGGTGTCCATACGTCCGAATAGGGTGTTGCACCCGAGGAGAAGTGTAGTTTAAGTTCTGACTTTCGGGGGAAAGTGTAGATGTAAGTTTTGACGTAAGGGTCCCCGTAAAAGCATGTAGGATGATGGTTGAGGCCTTAGAGAGCATGTTGGGCATGATGATGACGATTTTGTTGCATGATTATGCATATAATGTATGTATGATGTTGCCCTATATAATGCCGATGACTGTGTATGTATGTTCCTTATCATGATGTATGTTTATCTTTCTTGTGGCTTTACGTTGAATGTTAATGAACGAAATGAATTATTATGTAACGTAAAGTGAAAAATTATGAAAGAAGAACATGAAGTAAGAATGTATGTATTAATAAACGATGAAGTAATGAAAGTCTTGCAAGCACTGTATGCCGGGACACGCCATTAAGGTGTTAGCCCAACGGTGTGCGGTTCGCTACCCTGAGAGGATGCACATCGGGGTCTTTCTTTGTGATTTACCATATGGATGAACCATTGTTGCGTGCCTTAGGTGCTGTGACCATTTGTTGTCAAGCACCACCGATGAAGGTCTTTATAGGCTTAGGTCCAGTACCACGAGAATGAAGGGCATAGCATATGACTATGGTATACCTGAACTTTACCTTAGGTACTGTGACCATTTGGTGCCGAGCACCACCGATGAAGGTCTTTTATAGGTTTAGGTCCAGTACCACGAGAATGAAGGGTAAAGTTCATGGTGATGACGAAAGGAAAAGATGTAACGATGAACAAACGAATGAAAGAAGGAATGAATGAATGAACGGTAGTTAATGAACGATGAAGATAATAATAATTATTATCTATGTGTACGTATGATGTATGATCACATGAAAGAAAAAGAACGGTCTTAATGAAAGAAAAATATGTTTTATTTTATAAAACTAGAACTCACTCAGCAACGCTGACTTTGATGTGTTTCCAGTTGGCAGGTAATGATTGTTGAGGATGACACGAGGTGGCTACTCAGCTCTTTTGGGATGGCATCCATTTATATAACGCTTTTGTGATGTAATGCAACAAAGCATTTTGTAACCGATTAACGATGTATTATTTTGGAAAAGCTACTATATTGAAATGAAATATCATTTTTAAATGTTTCCGCTGCGATGCTTTATGAAATACAATGTTATTGATCCAGCTGTAA